>VZRN01002074.1:951441-985561 GCA_013397935.1 Dasyornis broadbenti
TTTTTGTAGAGCAGTGTGTAGAAATCAAGCAGCCGGCAGCAAATAAAACACTTACTGCTTTCTTGTCTGCAAAATGAATGCTGACACACTCTCCTGCATCTGGGGGCTGCCTCAGTGTGAGCAGAGCTGTGAAGGAGTGCATGATGATGTTAATTCTTTGGCAGAACAGGAGTTACATCAAGGGCACTGCCACACTGCTTCAGAAGGACGTTCATCGCCCCCACAACTGTCTGGACCCCTTGTGCACAGAGAGCAGCTGCTAAAGGACGGCACAGCCAGTCCTCAGGAGCTTGCTCCCGTTATGTCTCACCGGAGAATAAGAAGAAGCCCCGTCAGGCTGGATATTTTAGTGGTATGACATGACCAGGGGCAAAATACCATATGTCTTCTGTCTTCACAGTGATAAAAGCTGAGGGCAGAAGACAAGTTCCTGATGCTCAAAAGCCTTGGAAAATCTAAGAAAATTAAAATGTAGCCAAAAGGAAGAGCTAAGCAAGGTTTTCTGTCCACACTTCACTTACTCGGCATTTCTGTCACTGGGCCAGTGAGGGCTGGGAACTGCTTCTCCACAGAGACCAAGATTTAAGTGCTGTGAAGAAGGTACTGACTATTTTTTTTTCATGTTAACTGAAACAAAACATTTACTAGAGGACATTGGTAAGGGCAATAGCTTATGAATGGCACCTTTCACACCTCAAACTAGATGAATACCTGTTAGATTAGTATTAAACAGTATCAGAAGCAAGAAAGTGGCATCAAGATCTGCAGCCATTATTTAATGAATTTGAACAATTAGGAAGAGAGTTTAAACTCATGTAATCTGCTTCATCAGGGACTAGCTGACTTGACTAATCAGAAGATGAAACACGTGAAATTGAATTTATACTATGAAATTAGTTTTGCTCATTTCCTGAATTGAAAGAGTTTTCATGTGAAAATTTAAGAAAATGCACATAAATAATTCCTATGCTTTCATTTATTTTTCTTTTGAAAAGCTGAACAGAAATATTTAAATAAATGGTATGCAAAAAAAAAAGAAAAGAAAAGAAAATCCAATTTCTGCTTTGAAATTTAAGTTTAAATTAACTCAAATATACAAAAATTGTTTTAGAATATTAAGACAGTCTAAAAAATACCCTTATGCAGAGACAAATTCTGATATTGTTTTAGTGTTGAGGATTGTGAGAGAGAAAGAGAGGAATTCCTAACAAAAGGGAATGAAAATCGTCAAAGGATTTATATGTTAACAAATAGGATTCTACCAAAGATCATCTATTTCAGAGAAAAGCACCATCTGTCACCCTCATACAGAAAAAGGAAAAAAAAAGGGGGGGTGGGGAATCATATTTTGGAGCTCCCTCTGCTGGAAGCAGGTCCTTTCCTTTGGCTTTCCCTCGACGCACCTACCACAAACACTTAAAAAATCCCACCACCTTTTCAGCAATAAACTGCACATTTCACATGACGTGATACCAAGGAAGAAGAGATTTCTTACCTCTCTACATAAGAAGAGCAAATGCACATAAACCAGTAGTGCTCACTCCACAACTGGAAAAAATAATCACAAGCAGGATTTAAAGATTGACTGTACTACCAGTGGGATTTCTTTTGCTGTTTTTCCTCTCTTCTTTGAACGTAGGAATTCATACTTACAAAGCTTCCCCCACCACAACCCTTGTCCTCTTTTTTCTCTCTACCAAATCAACAGGGATTCAGTAAATTACTGTTTAAAAACACAAAAGGGCATTCTCAATAACATCGCTGCAGGAACAAGCCTTAAAAATATGCCAAACACTGTATTACTCATGGCAGACATACAGCAGAGCTGACACAGCTGTGATAAGTTCACACCTAAAAATGTATCTGTAAATGTAATTGGGCAGTGCCCCAAATGCCTGGTTTAGCTGTAGGTGCCCTGCAAGACTGACAATTTGGGATGAGAGTTTGGAGCATGTCAGAAGTGTGTCAGCTCAGGCAGAGTGCTGTTTTAAACAGCCACCTTGGAATGGGGTAAAGCACACAGTGAAAGGAAATTTCTTCTTTACCAACCACAAAATGCATTTATATGTCTTCCTCAACAGGGTCTTCTGTCAGTTTTTATCATCTTTGTCCTTATTTCTTCCAGCCTTTTGTCTGCGGACAGGTACACTGACTTCATCGACCCAGTATTTCAGCTGCACTGCTCAAAGCACCACCATTGAGCTCAGTGACTGCCTACCCAGGCTGGGGTGGGACTCACTTGGCACAGCTCACTGGCAAGCCTGGATATGCACAACTTCACAGGGATTTTAAAAAAAACAGCGTGTTCATCAGCTGAGATCCAGCATATATACATACATATGTATGCATTCTATTAATATAAAATGGATATAAACCCACGGTGGAAGAAATAAGAAGTGAAAGAGCATTTTTGGGGATATGCACAGGTGACAGATCCACAGTGAAAAGAGCTATGTGAAAATAAGAGTCATAAAAGCACAGAATCATAGATTGAGGTTACGAGGGCAGCACTAAAGAAAGTGAAGAATTATGTGAAAAGTGAAAAATGGGGTCACTGAGAAAGCATTAAAGGTGGGACAGCAAAGGCAGGAAGGATCAACATCACAGGTCAGGGAGAAGAAGGACACCATTGTAGGGACAAAGGAAGAATGCCACTACATTTCCCAGTCCCTTTTCTGAGAACTCCCCCCTCTCCCCCAGCGTCAACCTACACAGAAAGAAACATGAGAAGTCACTTTTCTCCTTTTCTAGACCAGCAAAAGAAATATCTGCTTGTTAGCATCTTGCTAACAAGATGTTTTCTTGCGCCTTGTTACTGTTCATCATTTTTTCCCACAAGTACCAGCCCTCTCTTTTAATGTTAGGTTTAAATACTTTGCTGCAAATCTGAAAACTCTGTGTGATAAATGTTGGTCATTAATATTATTCACTGCTATATTGTAGATATTGTCCAAGATGTAATTATTCGAGCAGGTCAAACCTACTGCCAGCAGAGGCACTGCTGCTACAAATTAAGAGAGAGTGGCTTAAATCAATATGCTACTAAACAGACCACAGTCCACTTTAATAATTACATTAGACTGCTGAATTAATAATATTATTTTAGTGACATTGGTTCTTTGAATATGAGATCATATCTGATAACTTCATTTAACTTTATTTAGTTTACTCTGTTTAAGACAAGTAATAAGGATGTAATCTCCAGGACAGCTGTTAAAGACTAGTATTTATTTCTTGGGTACAGTTACTTGACAGAGGATAGACTTACAGAAGGACCATACCACTGCTTAAGGCTAGGGGTCAGTGTGCATTAAATCTAGGATTTTCATCCTTTTATCCTTCCTCTCTCTAAGTATCAAATGCAAAAGAAATATACAACTATTAAAAATATCACCTTGAGACTTAATCACAGGAGAAGAGTGAACTCAAATAGCGAGAACAGGATACATAAAGTGAGTCAGAAAAGAAGAGTGCATTTTTCCTTTTAGTCAGTACTGATTCTCCCTGGCATGCTGACCAACAATTGCTTCATGTCTTTAGGGTACTATTTTCACGGCTGCTGAGCTGGGTCCATTCTTGGGAACCCCTTGGATACAGCTGGTGGCTGCAGCTGCCAGCAGCTGTTTAGACAGACTGCAGCTTGGAGCACCACAGCACAGCCAGGAGAAAGCCCTAAGGAACAAAAGGCTGCTGTTCCCAAACAGGTGTTTTTTTCCAAACCGCCTGTCCCCAAGTTCTATTTCCAACATACAAGCATGGTTCAGAGAGTTTTATTTTCTTGCTATTGCTCCCACTTCTCTTGCATGGCCATTTCCTTTACATCTGGCTTTGGTAGTTATTTTTCCGTGCTCAATCAAATCCGTGAGTGGGATAGCACAGGAAACTGATCTGCCTGAGAGAGCCTGAGAGCTGATTGGTGGACTGGCCTTCAAATTCATGGAATGTTTGGGTTGAAAGAGACTTCAAAGATCACCTAGTTCTAAATCCCCTGCCATAGGCAGGGACACCTCCCACTAGACCAGGCTGGTCAAAGCCCCATCCAACCTTATCTTGAATCCAGGTCCCTGTGTGTGAGACTGTATTCTTCTACTTTGCTGCCCAAAAAAACTGTGGGTATTCTTCAGAGAGGCCATGGCATGGGGAGGATGCCTTATTTTCAAGTTCTGCTAGTGATGACAGTTGTGCAAACTCCTAACAGATCAACTGAGGCCTATGCTGGTTACTTTTGAAAAGCCAGAGGAGGCAAAAGGGTACTGCCAGTTTGATGGTAGATGTTGTTGTTGTTTTCATGGCCAGGGGGTACATTCCTGGTAGTCATTTTACACAGGAACAGCTAAATTTGATTTGTTTCTTCCCTTTCTGTTTTGTAGACACTAGACACCAAAAGAAAAGGGTACCTACTTGCACACTAGATACTGACTAACAAAAATAAGGATTATATAGAAAGAGTGTGACAAGAGGTGACAACAATACTTTAAGGAAATTGATATCAGATGATCATATATCAGCTTCTGTTTGATTACAAGTGTTGGGAGACCACACAGTGTAGAACAGATTTTGGAAGAAAATAATAGGGAGTCCACATTGTGTAAGTTATTAGCTCACATGAGAAAGAGATGCTGTCTGCTGACCTCTTCATTTTGGCAGGTTTACTTTCACACTTCCTTAAGAAACACCCAGTTCCAAGCAGCTGAAAGAATAAAGAGGAAAAACATCTATTTTTATTCCAATCATTTTTATCATCAACACCCCAGACCTTATTGTCTGACTGAGCATAAACTGCATAATACTGTCTAAAAATAAGCCCATACACAATATTTAGTACCAGAAAATAAATCTCTTTATTGCAGGAAGAACATTTTAACTGCTATTCGTACTTATTCCATCAAGCTTTTAGAATTCAACTTAGCTGGGTTTGAGTAACTTTTGCTTTCCCATCTATTTCTCACAAGTTCTCCTCTATTTCCTCCCCAGAAGATCACCGCCTCATCACCAGAACGTTCTGCAACCTGAGCCAACAGAGAAAATATCAGCTTTTCACATCCCAAGACACTGTGAGCTGCAGTGAGGGAAACAGTCTGCCTGTGACCTCCCCTTACAATGTCATGAACCAGAAGGTTCCTAGTGAAGTCACTTGCCCCTCAATTGTCTCATCAGACTGGAGCCATACTGGGGCAGAAAGGCTGTTTGACATTGTTAAGTGTCAAATTTACCTCCCCAAAAGCACAGAAATGACGGTGAACATGTCAGAGACTGTATAAGAATAATCTTGAGTATTATTAATCAAAACCTCACTTTATGAGGGAGTGCTCTAGCCCCTATGCTTCAGGGGATTTGATAGCTGAATTCCTGACAGAAGCTTGCAGTGCTGCCTTCTGGGGGTGCACCCAGATTTTTCCCACGGAATCAAGCATAAGAGCTAAGGAAGAGGCATGGTGCATGTTGAAGCCTAAACAGGACAAGATGGGATGTGTTTGGTGGCATTGGTGCCTAGACTCAGGACACAGAAAGTGTTCCCATATCCTATAATTTAGACATAGCTGAAAGTACCTAACACCTGCAAATTCATGTTGCATGCACTTCAAAAATGTTCTTTCACATGACTTTTTTTATGATTTATCTAGTCAGTTGTTCCAAATTGCAGCCAGAACAAGCCATCTATATGCTTGCAGAATATCAGTTCTGAAAGCCACCCCTTTCTTCAGCCTTTGCTTGGTCTTATACTTGAGATAATACAATAAATACTGTAACTCTGACTGCCACTTCATTTTCTGCATGAATTTCAGTATACTGGTTTTGATTAATTTAAAACCCAATGTCTCTGCTTCTGCTCTCCTAGCAAACAGACATTCCAGATCCAGAAACAGACAGTTAAATTTAATAAACATGTAATGCTTATCTCCTGTACAATTTAAACTGACACAATGACCCAATTAAGTTTTTTGGCTTCACAAACACTCTCAGTTTAGGGAGGGTGATGGTTCTGTGGCAATAATAGGAACCAGATATTATACTGTTTGCCTGGTTTAGACATCTCAAATAGAACAGTTAAGAGGCTCCAACAGTAGTAGCTTGAATGAAGAAGTAAAATTAAATTAGACTGAGAGTCTATCAGCAATATCAACCTGGGGACACTGTGAGTTCATGAAGCAATTCTTTTTACTTAGTTTAGATTCCCTGATATGAGTTCAACATGTTAAGACTAAATATAAAGATTATATCTGGATTTTTTTTTTTTAAAGCATGTGTGATGTTTAGATTAAATCCCTGAAATTTCTTAATAAACTAGATAAGGTGTTTCTTATAATTAATCTTTTCACATTAATTAGAGATCTGAAGTTAACATATCCATCATTCATGAACTTTTAATAACAAAGCCTATTGGGAACATAATTTTAACATGGATATATGAGGAATATATTTAAAATAAAGCACACTGTTTCACTCATTCTCAAAAGAAACCATGCTATCTTGAGTCCTGAACAGTTAGCAGAAACAGAGTTCATTAACTCAAAATAGGAACTGTTCAGTGAATAAATAATAAACTGTTTAAAAGCTGCAACTTGTGTGTCTTTACTTTGTAGGAGGCACACAGCTGGCAAACACATGGCACAATGGGATACAATACCTGAAGTTATACCCGTACCAGTATCTGTAGGCACCTGGGATATGTGTGCTTTCTCCATCAGAGGAAGGGAATCTCTGGACTGACCCCAGTGGTGCACTGTCCTCTCCCAAGACAGGCTAATGCTTGTTTAATTTGTCTTACGGACCGTCAGGGATGACACTGCCACAGTCTCTATGGTCACTGAACTCTGCGCTGGAAGCACCTGCACAAGCTTTGCTCAGGGATCTGCAGGTGGGCAGGTCTGCAGTGTCCTCAGGCTTGCTTCTGGATGTAACACAGAATCACAGAAACACTGAGGCTGGATAGCACCTCCAAGATCATCAAGTCCAACCTTTGACTGAATACCAATGTATCAACTAGACCATGGCACTGTCACATCCAGTCATTTCTTGAACACTTCCAGGCGTAGTGACTCTGGCACTTCCCTGGACAGCCTGTTCCAGTGCTTAACCACCCTTTCAGTGAAGAAATTCTTCCTGATGTCCAGCCTGAACCTCCCCTGAATGTCTGGAACTGTGCTGAAGTGTCAGATCCAGGCAAGCTCCCCACCACCTGCTCCTGCTTTGGGCCACAGCTGAGCATCCAAAGCAGAAGGCACAGCTAGTTCCCAGCTCTACCTGCAGGGTAGAGGTGCCTGTTGGGAGAAACTACCAGCAAAGTAGTGAAGGCCCACTGCTTAAAAAACTGTTGAAAACTTTTTAACTGAACTTAAAAGCAATCAGGATTGTATTACAGATACAATCCAGATGCTGAAGTTTCAATTTACACCTTGTACTAGTGCAAGGCAAAGCCTTGATAATCCTGTCCCCAGGTCCCAGAGGTCCCAGCCCAGTCTTGCTGATGAGCTGACTGTCATCACTACTGGGTGTGTTAGATAAGCGAGGTACGAGTAAAGTGGCTGAATTCTGTCGAGTTTTAATCACCCACCGAACAAGCATTTGAAAAGCAGGGAAGCAAGCCTGAGGACACTGCAGACCTGCCCACCTGCAGATCCCTGAGCAAAGCTTGTGCAGGTGCTTCCAGCGCAGAGTTCAGTGACCATAGAGACTGTGGCAGTGTCATCCCTGACGGTCCGTAAGACAAATTAAACAAGCATTAGCCTGTCTTGGGAGAGGATGAAGTATCTACCACTCCACAGCTTCTTCTGGTGGCCCATTAATGTTTTGGCTAAGGAGATTGTTACTGAACCCTAATGCTGGCCACTCTTCTTTTGATGCAACACATGAAGAAAGCACTCCATAGCTGACTCCATGTTCCTTCAGTGCACTCATAATATTGGAACTAATTCTAAAAATAAGAAAACATGGTGTGACCCAGGCCGGGACACTCTGTTGAAATATCATGTGTCTTAGTTTGGAGAAGAGCATTTAAGGTCAAATTCTGTCTCTTCATCATGGCTTAGTATTAAGTGCAATGGTTTCAGGTAACAAGGGCAGTGTTGACATGTAATATATTAAGAAAGAGTTTAGCATATCCTTTGATATGTGGAGATTCTTACAATTATACTATGATTATTTCTTCCAACCCGAGATCTTTTAAATTTTATTTTTAGCATGTCAGGAGAGTATTCCTACCCAAGGAAATGTGACAACATTTTCCTGTTTTGATTCCCGGGACCAGGGAAGAAGCAGTGCAGACAGTCACTATGTTCAGTGACCAACGAGTATTTTTCACAACAGTCGGCTCCAAGGACACGTCCCACTACAAAAAAAGAATTGAAATTTTGGAGCTCCCTCTGCTGGTTCTACAGCAACTTTGACGCAATCACTTTGCCTTGTCTCCGATTGCTCATTATCACTTAAATAATTAACTTCTGGTATTTTTGCATTAAAACAAATAAAGTTACTACATTGCTTATTGGAGCACGTGTCTGTGGTAGTTGATGTTACAGTGGAGAAAAATCTGACATTAATCTAACAAAGAGAAAAAAGGTTTCTACTTTTAAGTCTAGTTTCAGGACTTGCAAATACATAGTGCAGGCATGCAGGTGTTTATGGGAGCATATGTCCCTATTACTCCATTTTTCCATGAACTCCTAATATGTGTGCATTCATGTTTTGTGACTGCTTTTATACACATTAGTCTGCCTTACTAAGTACAAACAGGCTAAACCAGGAAGCCAACACTTGCGAAAATGCTACACAAAACAGCACAAACTCATCCTTTACACACCTTATTTAACTATTACGTGGGCTAGAACTTCCCTCATTTTCATGCAAAAAAAGTTTTTACTGTCATGGATATAAATGGCACTAAAGGGTTTCAGTTCAGAATTTGCTGTTCTAAGATGGCTCTTAGACACATGGGTATTGTAGGTGCACCTGTTTAAGAAGCAACTGAACAGAGAGAGAACACAGTCAGACATCAAGAACAGCGTTTGTCCAAGGTATTTCTCAGGTTCCATTGTCTTCATTCCCTTAAAAGAGAGCTCAGGGTCCTTAATTTTGAAAGGTAATATTTCATTATATCCAAGTATTTTCTGAATGGATTCTGAATGGTGTCCAAAAATGGATTGTACAGCTTTTCTTCCTGTTTTCTTGTAGCTAATACACTGGTTTTGCAGTTAAACTGCCATAAATTCCAACCAACCTGCGCTCTGCACATCAACTGTATCCTATAAAAATAATGTTAACAGTGGATGTATACAGCTCTCAATAAGCCTGATAAGATAGTAATGGGAGAGCAATAATCTAATTACAAGAACAGCTGATTAAATCAAGATAGCACTTAACAGAATAAGGTAATTCCAAATCTAATGATTATATTAGATTATATCATCATTTCAGTGACACCACTGAGAGATGATTAGAGATGGAGCTTTAACTTTCAACTTTTAAACTATTTAATTTACATTTATTTAATCACTAATATAGAAAAAAACCCTTCTATTTTCTCTATGTTCATTGAGAGAACAGTATATTTTCAGTTCTAGTTTTCTTGAAGAAAAGGTTTCTTTCAAAAGATTAGAAAGGTACTTAATTCTGAATATTGATAACTGGATAATGAACCCATAAATACATGCTGCTGAGCTGAATCTTGTGAAGGTCATTAGAAAATTATCCCACTGAGGTCACTGGAAATATTCCTTCTGATTCTGGCAAAAACTGGAATGACCCACTAGTGACTTTAATGTTTTCAATCTTCCCAACAGTTTATGGTATATTTAAAATAATTTTGGCTTGGGTCTTTGCTATTTATTTAAACAAGGAAAAGATCTTTCAGTGATGCTGTTAATCAATAACTATGGAGTATAGCAGAGCTGGCAGACTCTGAACAGTCAAAAACTATAAGACAGACACTGCAAAAAGTATTATTTACCAAAAAAGTAAAATTGCTATAGTTTAGGGAAATCTATTCTACCTCTGAATAGCAAAGTTTCTGACGTCAATCTGTGATCCAAAATAACCTCTTAAAAAGCATGGCTGTAAAGCATACACACCTTTGCATTCAAAGATGGACATTTTTACACCTCCACATCGCCATGAAAGTGAGAATGGAGTAAAGCTGCTATCCTACTAGTAGGGTCGAGTGGGAGTGAAGCTGATGAAGCTGCATGATTCCTTGAATTAGAGCTGTGCTTCCAGCCCACTGAGATGTACTAGAAGCAGAGCTGCAGGTGCAGCTGCTCAAGTTGCTGACTGCCTCTCTAATGCTGAAGCTATAGAAGTGTTACTTTTCTTCTGTGAGATGTTTTGTTCTGACAGATGAACAGCAGCTTGTGGCGAGTAGGTGCCTTGAATGGAGAAGGAAAACACCTCAGGAGAAAGACAAGTAACATTTCTGGAAAAATGTGATGCACTTACCTAGGATTTGGCAACGAAGACAAGCAACATAAGGATGCTGCTGAACATGGAAGATGACTACATCAAGGAACTTGCAGCTCCCACTGTTCTTCAACTCTGCTTTTGGTTGCCAGGGAGGACGGAGTTAGAATAATGGTGACAGCAGTAACAGGGTGATTTGGAACTTAGTACCTGCTATTCAGAAGGTGTCAACACCTTGTGAGTGATCATGGTCATGTAGGTATTGCTTGTACAAGCTTTTCTGTTGGGGACTTTCCTTGCCTTTTTACATGTGGTAACTATCTCACGACTATTGAGTCCATATTAGAAAATGTTACTGACTGAAAAGTCACTTCTCCAAAGGACATCTCTTCCTAAACTGTACTGCAGTAATACATCTTATTTGTACAATAACATTGGCATTTTTAAACAATATGCATTTGTTATGCATATATTGTTGTGTATGTAGTTATACAACTATATATATATAAATATTATGTGCACACTTGTAATTGCACATATTGGTTCAAAATAATCAAACTTGATAAAAAGCACATTTTCACTCTTTTCTAAAACAGTTGTGCTCTTTACTAAGTAAAGGACAATGTTATTCCTTGGAACTATTAATATTCTTCTGTCTAACAGGAAGGAGAGTATTGACAAGCAAAGGCACACCAGATACCTAAGGGAGATGACATAATTATTATTCATTATTAATGAAGCTATTGCCTCATTCACATGAAATACAGAGCACTTAATACTCTGTTTACCTCATCTTCCCATCAATAAATACATTCCCTCTAGAATGGGATATTACATGTCCTCTCTTGAGACATCTTTCACATGGAATCCACTAATCAGAAGTTTCAGTTCAATTTGACTTTGCCTTGTCTTTGGCTTTACCTCACTTGGTTTTATAATCCAGGTGCACATCACATTATGATACTTAATACATTAACCTATGTATCCAACATGAATCACAACATTCAACTTCAGAATAGCATGAGCAACAAGCCAACTCAGCCATGTAAGATTTTCTTCTGCCTGCCAGTTATTTAGAATGAAAAGCAGCATTTGAACTGGAGCAAGGCTGGCTGGTGGTCAGTGCAAGAACACGTTAGCAAAATAGCTCATACACATGGCACACACTCCCTTTTCAGTTCAACTTCTGCCACATTTTTTGTTTAAAATTTTCATACTGCTGGGAAGAATTGAAGGCTGGTTTTGTAAGATGTTTGCATGGCAAGTGGTTCCTACTCTAGGTTGTTTAACAAGCTCAAGAGCTAGGTATCCACCCAAGAAGGGCCTTAAATAGGATGGGCAATAAGCCCCAGGGGAGCTTTGGAAGGAGCTGCACTGACACTGCAAGACCAGGCAGTGACAGCAGTCCTGAGTTTTGAAGACAGAAGGCAACAAAGGTCTGGGAAGAAGGGAAGGATGTGAGGAGGCACCTCTAAGGGGAGGGTAAGGAACCAGTGACAACAGTCACAGGCCATGTCTGATAATGTCTGACAGTAGTCTCCAGCAAGACTGGACTATAAGAAGGTCATGAAGCACAAGTTTGTCCTCCTAAGTGGTGCCAGATCCTGAAAGGTTACAAATACCCACATATTCTGCTTTCTCTACGAAGCATTTCAGGTGATCCTGAATGATCAGAGCTGATTAAGTGTAACTTAACAGTGTAACTGTTTAAATTAAAGAAGTCAAAAATATTAGAAGAAAATTGGATATAAACCCAGCTGCTTTCTGCCTTACTGCCTTTTCATTTTTGGGGAGGTTTCACATAAATGCCTCTGGATTGCACTGTCTTAAATGTCAGTTTTGCAACAATGCTTCGATGAACAGGTGACAAATACTAGATTGCTGCATTCTGAGATTCATCTACAAGTGAGGTAACCAATAAATGAAAAGATAAATTAAGGAGAAATTAAAAGATCACTAAAAAGATATTTTAAATAATAGAGAAATTTTTTAAAAATACCAAACCAACAGATAAAAACCCCAGTAGAGATCTGGAAATAACTTGTGGCTGTAAAACCAGGCACAGCTTTGTAGCTCATCTTCATCTTATGAAGACTGTAGTCAATAGCATCTGCTCTGTAAGTGGGAAGTAGAAAGAAAGACACCTTAGGAAGCCTCTTTCAGCAGGACTTTCCAGCTACAAAGGAAGTGAGGAGACAGGCCATCAGAGAGGTCTGTACATCAACCAGGGATGTACATAAGCACAGAGAACCATTACTCACAGCTTCCCCTTCCCAATAATGGCAAATAAGAAGCATGTCAGGCACTAAGCAGAGCTACCTCATAACAGTCTAAAATATCATACCTAGGCTCCCAGCTCAGAGGGGTATGGGTCTCAAGTCCAGTCTTGGTTTAGCCAAGGTTGTGCCTTTCCCAGAAAAAGTACCACTCATGCAGCAGGATTTAAAGAATTATTATGAGCTGGTTTTTTTAAATATAAAAATATAGTTAAACAATATTTAATTGTTGGGGTTTTCTTGCTTTCTGCCTCCCTTTTGACTCATCAGCACGTCTGCATGGGCTGTTCAAGAGAACACTGCTATGGGACGTGATCTTGTCCCACATTGACTTGATGAAATCTGGTTTCAGCCAAGGCAATGGAGTGTGGCCACTGAATATCTACCAGCATTTCACTGCCACGTATACATGAGGGCCTGACCAACACACTGCTAGAACCAGTGGCTTCTATAGTTTGGTTCAACTGAATTTTAAGACAGCAACATATATATATATATATTCA
The DNA here is from genome assembly GCA_013397935.1 of Dasyornis broadbenti. Classification (NCBI taxonomy): domain Eukaryota; kingdom Metazoa; phylum Chordata; class Aves; order Passeriformes; family Dasyornithidae; genus Dasyornis; species Dasyornis broadbenti. The sequence continues at coordinate 964,613 of VZRN01002074.1, forward strand.
CCTTTCAGGAACACAGCTTAGTAAAATGCTAGTGTATTCAACAATAATAATTGGTTTGATAGATCATAGACTCGGAGAGGCAAGTGTTAAAACCAGAGATAATGGCTCAGTGTGTGGCCAGGAAGACAGGTGACAGGAAGTGACTCATCCATCCCTTGACTGCACAAAGTACTCAAAAAGGAAATTCATCAGTAGGTTAGACCAGCACACTGTCACTGCCACAGTGTTTTAAATTCTCCAATCACTGGGCTATTGTAGCACTCAAAAAACATTAAAACTTGTGATTATTTGTGGGGGAAGATGGTTTACAAAGAGAAAAGAAAGAAGTTAGCAATGTTATCTGCCAAAGCACTGATAGATGGGTTCTGTAGCAATGGCAATAGCGGGAGAGGGAGTAAATCAGCAGCAGGTATCATTTTCTTATTACTGTGTGTTCCTCATTTATCTTGAATGCTCTGAATTTGTGCTATGAAGGAAAAGCATTACCACAACAGTAGTGTTTCAACTGGTCTGGTAAAGAACAATCTCAGCAGTATCTGCTTTTCCGAATTTGTTCTTTAGTTACTTACCCCCCACACTTGGGTGACTAGGACCTGTTTGCAGACAGTTTGAAAAGAAAACAGTGCTTTTCTTCTAATAATACAGAAAAGATGGGCCTTTCTGCAAGCTCAATAGAACATCCCGGATGTCCCTGTGCCTCCTCTTCTTTGCTTCTAACTCTGAAAAAAGGTCCAAGTGGCCTTCTTGGCAGAGTGACCTCAGAGTGACTGGAGTTCCCAGTCTCCTTCCTTGATTTTTTTTGGGTTTTGTTCCATTTCTCATGTTACACAAAAGGGAAAAGCAGATCCCTCAAATCTCAAAAACCTCTGCTCAGTAAAGAATCATTGTTCCATCTCACAAAGTAAAGCACTGACTACTTCTAATCTGGGGAGTCTGAAAATTTTCTTTTTTGCTGATATACTAACTAGCATATTATCCCTCAAAAATTAATCACCAGTAAGACACTATAAAAACTAACAGAATTCACTCTACCTAAATTCTACAGCCTATGTTTGGATTTAGGTGCCTAAAACATATCTAAGTGGTAGATAGCAACTCAACCATGCTCCTTCCAGGAAGTCTGGCAAGTCTCCATGGCATTATCAAACTCGTCCTAATGTCCTCAAACATACTGTTTTGAGGGATGCAAGCTTGGCTTGTGACCTAGTAAAGACAGGTGCTAAAATGTGGGAATTCTTAGGTTCTCAGATGTCCTCAGCAAGAAGTACTTCAAACCTTTCACTTTCTTATTTCCTCTACTCCCAGATATCCTGAGACCACTCACTACTATTTCTTGTTGAAGGGGCCAATTCATAACCAAGAATATGAGAGATGAATACACAAGAGCAAAATTATAATTACACTGCACCTTACACAAGTGTCACTGATTTAAGCTTCAGCTGTTAAGTTTTCAGGACATCTGCCAAACAGGCCTTACAAACAGCACCCACTAAAGAATGAATGCACAGCACTTGCACTCACAAGTGAAAACCTTGGTTTAAGTGGGCTAATTTGTCCACATTAAGCAGCAGCTCAGGTATTTCTTCATCCTTCCAAGCTCTGTTCACTGCCAAGCATCGAGCGCCGTTTCCAGGCATGCTGTAATGGAAGCTGCTGCAATTTTCCTCTTGCTGTCATAGCACTTCAGCAAGCCTGCAGAAGAGCTCATACGTTTAGCCTCCTCTGAGTTCAGGTATCTCCATATCTATACCTCTCTTGGTTGTACTGCTCTAAGGCAATGAAAGGATATATCCAGCAGTATACCAAAATGGTTGAGTCCACCAGGCAGCCTATTCTAAGGGATCCAATCTCCAGCAAGTTGCCAGCTTATTCACAGCTCTGCAGACTGTGCTTTAAAAGAAAAGTTAAACTGTAGATTCAAAACAGATTAATTTTAAAAAAAGGGATCTGGCAGTATTTTATCAGCCAAACTGTTGAACTGGATCACAAATGATTAGTACTGTGGGAAGTATGGCTGGGAAAGTATTCTAGAGTGAATTTTACTGGATCAGAGGAAAACATTTTTCATCCATGAAAAGAATAGTCTTGGTTTATTTATCTTCCATTTACTCAGCTGCAATGATCTATGCACAGGTTGGAGAATGCAAGTGTCCAGTTCTCACAGTTGTTGCTAACTGGCCATTCCCTTCCTTCATGAGGCTGCATGTTTTGCTAGTAAGGAAAATAGCTGTCCTATTACCTGGCACTTCAGCTTTCCTGAAATATGGCTGCTCTGCTTTACTGAGTAGTTTCCCTGGCTCTCAGGCAGATCTAACAGTGCCACAACTTTGAAACAACCAGAATACAAAACCAAGAACTTCCTCGAACACAACATAAGCATGGAGAAGGAAATTTTGGCCTTAATTTTCAACTCAATTTTGTGCCATTGTGACTCCACTGATTTCAATAGAGTTCTAATTTCCACTGGGCAGCTGCAAAAAAACCAATCAGTCTCCCACAAAAAAAAATATTCAGGAAAAGGTCCTGCAGTTCTTGGGAGCAGCTCATTACATAACCTTACATAGCAAATTACATTAGATGAGGCCCTGGCTACTGTTCTATAGAGATATGATAAATAAAACAGTATTTCCAGCACAGGTGGATGAAATTCCCCTTGACTAATTTATCATTTGGCATGGTAAAAAAAGCTCATTCTGTTTGACTGGAATGCAGTAGCTATGTTCTGACTTTGCACTGGCCAGCCAGTAACATCCATCAAACCAAAGAGGATTTCTGACTGTAAATGAGACCACCATGCAAATGGCTGATGCAAAAAATTCAAGTAGGAGGACCAGCACAAATATTAATAGCTCCAGAGATCTTGGCCCTTCTCAAGTTCCAGTGCAGACCAGCATCCTATAGAAAACTTCTGATTTTCAGGGGCAGTAGGTCATCGGTGCATGTCACCCTCACCCTGGCATAGGTTTGAGCAGGAACATGATGGGTGGCTCTGTGGTTTGGGAGGGAGGTGGATAAATTCCATTTGTTTTGTTTGATGTCATGCTTCCAGTGGAGGAACTACCACATAATCAGTCAGGATAGCAACGTTTCTGTCATTTTGCCAAACTCTTAACAGTAAGCCAACTACTATCCTTAGTGTTCTCAAGATTTCGCTGTACCACTCTGAAGAATTTGGGCCTCACAGGCCCTCAATTCTCTGAAATTCTGCAGTATTTTAATTCACTTGATTTCAGGAGAGCTACTTCTAAGCAAATCAAGAGAGAATCAGATCTTTCTGCTAGCAAGTCTCCCAAGGGCTTTACTGTGCTGGAAGCAACCACTCTATCCTCTGTTTACCTTGCAGGTAATAACAAGAATATTCTGTGGAGAATTCAAACATAGAAGAATCATACCAGGCAAGTCACTAGAAGAAAATTAAGGCTTACCTTTCTCTGTAAACATGTAATGCATTAGTAGATTAAGTTCCCATTAGACAAATGAACGACACAGGATGCAGCGTGCTACAGAAGACAAACTGCCTATCAGATACAGTAAAACTCTAATCATAATTAAAATATTGAAGTAAACATTATCTGACTCAGAACCAAGCTACACAAGGGAAGCTCTTCACTGTACTGCTAGGTTTGAAGTGTAGTTTATCTGCCAGGGCTTAATGCCTGCATTAAAGTTACCCTGGTTACTGATGACTCTCATTCAACCACCTGAAATTCGTTGTCTCTGCAGTGGAAAACTGTGTGTTTATTACAGAATTGGGTTTTGATAAAATGATCCAGAATACAGACACAGATACCTGAACCAGTGTATTTAAAGCTGAAATTAATAAACAGAAAAAAAAAGGTCTCGATCCAAGTCTTCAACATCAGTTGTGACAAGGAGCACAGTAATCAGAGATGAAGCAAAATCGTCATGATACTGGTAATACAGAAATACTTACCATAGCATGATAACAGATCACAAAATTGGTAACTATGCTGAGACAAACAGCACATATAGATGAACAAAATATAATGACATAGCTTGAGCATCATCATTTTTCTAAAGTGGCACAGTCACTTTAGAAGGACAATCTGAATCATGTGTAGTTCTAACCGTTACATGAAATAAAGGATGAAGCCAATTAAGCCTGCTCTTCTGCGAGATCACTCACTCTGGACACACAAACATAGCTATATAAGTCTTTAGAGTTCATCAGTTCAACCAAAACTGTGAACTCAGATAAAGTCTTGGGAAGAGTTTAGAAAACTAAAAGCCAAATCTGGTCTGCAGCACACACAGTCCTTGCTTAAATAAAGTATATGGCTCTTATAGAAAGTATGTTCACGGGTCCAGGATAATTCTATGAGTCTATGAAAACCATGGATACAACTGATAGAAGGGTGAAGATTCAGAAGAACTGCATGTTAAGTAATTGGGAGGATGTACACGTTACATGCTTGGATTTTTCCTAACCTCTTCATCCCAGTCAAAATCTAATGTTGCATCATCTAGCTCTGCTATGGAGAAGAGAGATGTCTTTGTGATCACACTGGCTTTACTAGAATTTCCCAATGCAAAACTCTTCCTTTTGCTAGGATTGCTCATGTGCACCTTCAGGGATGGGCTGTGGCTTTCCTTGTTGGTGTCATTCTTAATAGCAGCTGAGGTTTCTGATTTTGCCTCAGGACGTGATACAAAGGAGAATGTCGATAGCTTGGCTAATGTGGTGGAGCGCACCTTCCCTGTGCTTGGACCACTAAGTTTCTCCTCTTCCTCCCTTTCCTTCTCAGTGGGTGGAGGTGACACAGCATCAAAACTGACATTAGAGCACATTGCTGTACTTCCTCTGATCTCTTTCCCTAAGGCCTGACTCTGTTGCTTTTCTTTCCCTTTATTATCAAGTGATTGTTTTTCCAAACTACATTTTCCCAAGTGAGTCAATGTCGTCTTGCTTTTCTCAGGTGGGCAGCATTCTTCTGGCAGCTGCTCTCCCTGGAGCTGCTCTCCCAGCTTAAAAATAGTTTCACTCTGAAAAAAGGTAAATTCTTCATTTGGCTTCTCTGAAGAATGACCAAGCTTTGTCCTTGGTCTGAAAGAAAATTTAGCTAGTTTAGCAGCTGGGGGACTTTCACTTTCTTGTTCATGGGAACTTACTACCTGTGTTTCCTTCACTATTTGATCTTTACTTCTTTTTCTCATGGAAATTGCTGCACTTTTTGCTGCTACAGATACGCTGTTCTCTTCTTCCCCTAGGACAGAATCTGCATCGCTTGAAAGATCTGGCAGGCCAGAGGCGGGTAATACTGAAAGAGGGGTCTTTGCCTTCGGGTCCTGTGTACTGGTAAAGAATCCATGTGACTTCTCCGTGTGCAGCCTCTTCCAGCTTCTAGAAGCATGTTGTCTAATGACTGAATCCTGCACACTGGCACTTGGTGCTGTCTCTGCAATATCATCTTCTGAAGAAAAACAGTTGTGTTCTTCAGTCCTTTTCCGGCTTAACTTGGAAATTTTGTCCTGTTTCAAAGGAGCATGCAGATCCACAGTTGCTAGTGACTCTCTTAATCCATTTTGCTTCCTTGCTATTGAAGCAGATCTTTCTTCAGAACAGGATGTTTTACCCGGGGTTTTTGAAGCCAAGTTATTTGGAGATATCTTGGGCACCAGAGACTTCTTCTGAGAATTTTCTTCAGCAACAATGCTACTCTCTTCCAGGCTATCAAACCATGCCAGGCTGTTTGTATTTTTGTTATTACCACGTGCTGGGTTGCACACGGGTTCTAGATTAATATCCCCTTCAAAGCTGCCTTCAAGCAAAGGTGTCTGTGGCCCAGAATTATCCTCTTCTTGATTTGAACGTTCTGACTGAGACCTTTGCTTTGACTGCCCAAATGCATCCTCATTTGAGCATCTTGTGGTAGTACTGAAATTTGTCTCTTCAGGTTTCTGCTGGCAATAATTTTCCTTTTGCAATCTATACAATGAAAAAAAAAAATTAAACAGTAGTAAATTAATTTTCTTCCTTTTTCTTTCTTCATTGCATTAGTGATATATAATATGCATGACTGGTGGAAAGCTACAAATAATGTAGGTCACGAAAGTATATTACTATGTTTCACATATAGTTCTGAAAGCTGGTGTTGCAGTCTGTGATCTTTCAGCACCTTCGACAGTAAGCGGCAGAATTTAGTGTCCCCAACAGAAGACAGGCAGATGGACAGAGAAAGCAACCACCTAAACTGTATTTACTCGGTAAACCAAACAAAAGGAAAAAAAAAAAAACCTAAACAAACAGCTTTGCACTACTTATAACCATTGCTAGAGTGCGTTACAGATTTTACATATTCTGTAAGTCTATCTTCTGAAACAGGAACCAAATTAAATCTTATTCTGAGCCAGGTAAAGCCTCAAATGAGTTATTGGAATGGAAAATCTAGGTATTACTCGGAGTAGTGGTTGTTGTTGGGTTTCTCTCCTAATCACTATGGACTCAACATGTCAAAAACGTGATAGAATGAAAGACTACTTATAAAAGTTAATTATCACTGTCTGTGGCTATCAGTATTCTCAGGACCCTCCAAAACAACAGAGGTGCTAGAGTGAGGGTTCTCTTCAGTCTCAGTAGAGCTGATATTCTGTCTATTGTACCTAAACACATAATTTCCAAGGGAGACAGCATTCTGGTTTCTGCTAAACAGTGCTACAAACCATGAGTGAAAAGCAGCCACGTTCCATCCCAAAAGTGACTGCATTTGTCTAGGAGAAAAGGTTCTTACGCATTATAAACAGTTTCTCTGCTCTACGAGAGAGATAACACTGTATTGACAGGCATGTTTTAGAATAATTACTATAATTGTTTACTAACATGTTTATTATTTTTTAATGGAAGGTAGTAGAAATTATATGACTCATCAAGAAGGGATGAGAGTTATATAATACATACTTGTTTTATTGAAATATAGTTTAGGGGGAATGCATGGAACAAGTCTTCTAATACAGAATAGGTTGTTTTAAAGAGGACATTCATTTAGTATTCTCTAAGCTGCTTAAGAGAGGGAAGAAGAAATCAGCTTAATTTGCAGCAGAGGGCATTTGGTGGGATATTGGGAAAATATTTATGAGCATTTGGTGGAGCAACCATGGAACAGACTACAGAGTGGCAATAGAAAATCCTCATCATTAGAAGGGCTTCGGAGCAGATAATGTGAGCTCCTGCCAGGAAGGTCAAATGCAGACCTGATCCTGTCTTTGTATTCGATCTCCCATCCCATCCTACATTTCTATGATCCGTCATGAACACCTCTGTTCTGAAACTAGCTTTTTTCTGTCTGTTGAAGATATCCCACTATCATCTGTTTCTGTTGACTCTGTGGTTATTTAACACATCATTACTATAAGTTACAAAATAAGTCTCAAAAATATTCAAAGGAAAAGTGAATTCTCCCAGCTGTTTCCATTAATTTCAACAATATTAATCTTTTATCTTCCTTTAACAGTAAGAAAGTTCAAGTTTCTTTAGAGCCTAATCTCATTTCAGGAAAAAAATATGGGTTGGGTTTTTAAATTTTATTTCCTCCCAATTCTAGGGTTTTTCTCTCAGACTCAGTGCATTAAAAGTTTTCTATTAATAACACCAAATACATTTCCCAAAGATTATGGCAGTGAGCTGAAAACTAGAGATGAGACAGTAAAAACAGCATATAAAAAACAAAAAAATCACCCAAAAGAACAGAACTTTGATTCAGGCTTACATTTTCCATTAACAGAAAGGGAAGGATCCTGACAAGCCCAACAGAAAAGGCTTAAAAAATTGTGAAGCAGATCTGATGTATTTTACCAAGCAAGTATCAAAAGGATATATAAAATTATTTGCTCAGCTACAGAATCTAGCATTTTGACTCTAAGAAGCACTTTTGAAAATTATCTGAGTATAACATTGAGATATGAGTTGGGAACTGATTAAAAGATTTGTAAATTCCACAACCCAGAGGGAAAAATGATCTTGTGATGAACTCTGAGTGCTACTTTAAAACAATCTCCCTGATTATCCATGTCCTCTAAAGAAGTGTCCCTTCCCAATGTCAGACTATTTTAGACCCTCTCCAGATACTATTGTGAAACAAATTCTGTTTCCCTTCTGAATTAGTGTTACTTTGTGCATTATAACCTGTCAAGTCTTTGTAGCTCTTTGTGCAGAAGATCTTTCAGCTCCAGCCGCTCCAATATGATTTCACACTGTGTTCGGTACTGCTCCATTGGATTTTCTGGAAATGAAGTGTGTAAGGCATTGATGCCTCCGAGAAGTGCACCCCCCTATGGCACCAAAGAGATTAAAAAAATTAAATTGGAAACTACCTTTATTATTCAGCACCATATTTAAACAGCAGAGACCATGTTATCTGAAATTCTCCTTTAGATATTTTGAAGTTTAAGGCAGCAAATATTTGCTAACTGTATCCACACAATCCTATTAGATCTGCTCACGGGGTCAAAGTTGCTCCTACACATAAAGCAATTACGTGATCAAGCCTGCAGTTTACTCATACTGGTTTATTTTTATTGACACATCAAATGGGAAGTCCACCTAAACCTTGAGAACATAATGACTGAAAATGAAAATTAGGATTAAAGAAGTTTTCCAAATACCTTGTAAAAATTGTGCTCATGTGAGGAACTTTTATAACTGAAGAAGTTCTGACTGCTATAAGTTTTTATTAGCTTTGCCTAATTTCTTAAACGAAAAGACCTGGGTATTAAGGCTTGTGAACACACGGTAAATTGCTGGGCAGAAATATTTCTGAATAGCTCTTTAAGAGTAACTTACTATTTGTGAACAATTCCAATGAATTGTAAGTGATTTCAATCTAGGACAATTTTTGCTGTGCCTTGTAAAAATTAAGTAGCTTTAATTTGGAACAGAGCATCTGCACAGTGATTTGTTTCACAACAAATAATCTAGAATAGTTCTGTAGTTAATTGCTCCTTGGAAAAAAAACACCTCACACCACAAACCCTCTGTTTTGCCACAGATTAGTTAGCATTTACCACTCCTATCTAATCTATAAAGCTCAATACAACTAATGAACAAGATGTTCAAGTGCCATGGGCACAATAGCAAAAGTCAATGAAGTCTCTAGATCCAGAAATTGCTACCTATGGCATCACATGGATTACACAATTTCAATCATGGTAATTTCTGCTTTTCCCATTTTGCAATGTTAAAATTTTATATTAAAAAAAAGTACATTGAAAAACATAATTTTGGTGGCTAATCAACGCTCTCTAAAACTACACAGTGCTAAAAATAAGGGTGTCAATGCAACCTTTAATGCATCCCACTGAAGTTACCACTTGGGGTTTTTTTGACCCATCACTTCACGATAGGTCTGTTCCACATAGAGGCTACTAGTGTGTTGTCATGGAAAAAAGGCTGCTGCAGAACCCCTCTGCTGTATTTGCTTCAGGAACTGGAAGGTTCATAGGTAATGAGGCAGGGACTCAGTCTCTTGGTTAGGACAATTAAAAGCAGACAAGGAGAACCAGATTCCATCTCTGATGCTAAGTTCCAGTTCTCGTGATTCAGAAAGAGCCAGTCAAGAAAAGAAAGACAAATCTCTAGGTGGGATCCTGATGTGGTGTGTGCATGGAAGGAAACTGCAGACAATAGGAAATGTGTTCAAACACTCAAAATGCTAATACTCTGAAACTGGGGCCCCTATCATCTCTCAGGGCGTATGGTCTAGTGAACAATTTCTTCTGGGTTGTGCATAATTCAGCTCCAGATCATAGGAGTAGCACCATCCCATCACTTCACAAGGACTGCATGAAGATAGGTAAATTGATATTTCTGAAATATTCAAGTCCACTGGAGATTAATTCCAAAGAAAAACACATTAAGAAATTGAGAATACTATCTTTAGAACTGCAGGTAATAAATAAAATATTGAGCAAAACACTGACAAAAGATAGTTGCTTTCTGCTTGAGTACTGTCAACTTGTGACCTAAGGATGCAGTGGAGAAAAAGAGAACTACACAGTTATATATCCTGAGATACACAGCCATCAGCTTCAATAATGTCCTGCCCTCGTTCACCTTTCAGTCCTTTACTTGGCTATCACAAGGAGCTTTTTTTAAATACTGCGTGTGCGTGTGAAATTCTAAGTGAATTTAAGATATCTGTGAAGTTTCATTTCTGTGCCGATGCTCATGTCTCTGAGATATCTGCCCTTGTGAGATTCTGAGATATCATTTTGAGTAGAGGAAGGAAACCATTTGACAAAACCACTGTAAACTGTGGGCAGGGAATCTAAAACAGAGAGAGACAGTATTACAGGGAAAGTTAGTGGAAAAGAAAGGTGCAAAACGCCTAGGGATGGGAAGACAAATTATACAAAGGAGTAAAAGGAGAGGGATTGGAAAGAGAATAAAACAAGGACAGAAACATGACCAAGAGAAGGAGGGAGACAATGTTAGCAAGAGGGTATAAGGCAAAGAAAAGATCAGACTAGGGGGGATTGGGGGGAATTGGAATATGCTCACAAAAGAGAAATATAAAGGTGAATTACAGAATGAAACTAACAAAAAACTGAAATTAACTGGGTTCGTGATAAAAATGTGATAGTCTTCCTTCCCAAGAGGGCTCACAAGAAATATCCAAACAGTCACAGGAGAACTGTGAACTTTAATTTTATACTGGCAAGAACATGACTTATTGTACAAGTTGCAAAGACAGCATTAAAGATGGAGTTTGCTGAGCTAAAAGGTGGCAGCCAGTCCTTCAAGAATGGTACTGGCACTTCCTCATTTACAACCTCATTCTTCAGACTGAATATTAGGCAGGAAACACAGGATGTGTCTGTACAAAATGTTGTGGGGCATTTTTTCTAGAGAAGAAATCTGTATCTGAAAATAAACTTTTGCATGCTACTTCTATCTTTTTAAATAAAACAAATAAATCACTTCCTTCAAAAACAAACTACTTCAGTGATCATTTATACTTTCCAGGAGGAAAGTAAAATCTGACCTTAAATAGCAGATCTCCAATTTGCATTTTCCTAGCAAAAATGAACACCTTTGCCTACTTGCTCCTAAGAAACTAAGAGTGGAGCAAAGAGGGTAAGCATACCAAGTACTCCCAGGTAATCTACAGTTGTATTCAGGCAAATTTCTCACTTACTCTTTAGACAAACACTTGTTACACAATGTAGTGGGCTGACCCTGGCCAGGTCAATTTGCAGCCCTTGAGGACAGGATAGTATAAAAATGAAACAGTGACCCACAGTTAAACAATTCTTTTACATTTACTTGTGCTGATCAAGTAGAAAGACACAGAGGAGATGATGCACATTCATTATTATTATATACATACAGTTCACTTTTCGCTCTGTTACTAAAAAAAAAAAAATAGTATTTCAGAGTTCATATATTCAAAATCATACTGCTTTGAAACCACTGCCCCATCAATTTTCCATCTAGTTAAGTACAGGTTTAATTACAGTTAATGAAGACCTATGTGATATCTTCTGCAGTTTCAACAGGTTCGCATTTTAACTTTGATGCAGTGCTGTCACTGAAAAGCTGAGCTTTTCAAAACAGTGCAAGATGAATTGCAGCAGACAGTGAAATAATCTTTTCCTACTTAATAAGGTCAGGCCCTGTAGTATTTTTGAGATAAATTCCATTTGCAATATTGTGCAATAGATTATCTGTGGCGCAAACTGCAATTAGTCTCTCAACCCTCACTGAAAGGACAAGGGAGATCCCACGGGCCTACCTGCCATACGTGACTTTGTGCATCTATCCTGAAGAGCTTTGTCTCCAAAAAAGGAGCATATCTACTCCTGCAAAGGTGTTTCAGGCCCATTGAACTAATGGGTGCTATATAAAACCGTTTTAATTTGAAAATATTCAAATCAACCTATACAGAAACATAGGAAATGCCATTTTAGATCTGACCAGTCAGCTGAGTAGTGGAGTACACCATCTCTGACAGAGCCAAACCCAAATATTTCAGACGTGCTAGAACTCCATGCATAAAACTTTGGATAATCTGCTTATGGTAATTTTTTTCTTATTCCAAAGCATGAAGATTTATTTATCTTAAAAATTTTCTGTCTGAAGTAATAGTGTCTAAAATATCTTCCACATTTCTACTAAAAAAAACCCCTTCTACCAGACTCACATTTCTTTTGCTAATTCTAAATGTGCTGCTTTTTCAACATCCTAATAATATTACAGTAAATTAGAATCTAGCCTTCCACATTTTTTCAATGCCTTTTCATATAGAAAGATAACATAAATCCGTGTGATTATTGGAATGCACGATTTTCAGTCCAATCAAAGTTTTGGAATTTTAAAGTTTCTAAGAATAAAATTAGTCTTCTAAATGTTCTGAGTTTTACTATTACTACCAGCATAGTTTAAAATTATTTAATGGCAAAATAAATTGTAGGTCTTGACAACTGTTTGAACTTGTTCCAAAAAATGGTTTGGTTCTCTCATACCTAATCAATGAGTGACTACATAACATCATGGAAGAAAAACCTATCAGAGGCTATTAAATACAGTGATATACACCCAATTTCTGCTTCAAAATGTCTTGAAAATGTAGATTACCCAAAGCCAATAGTGTGCCAAAACTTCACTTAGACTGCAAAGTCTATAAAAAAAAGGTAACAGGCCTTTACTCTAATCCAGATTTTTCAGTATAATCTCTGTTTAAGGATTTTAATAATGAAGATGGACTAAAAAAGACTTGTCAAGGTCTCTGATTATCTACTTTGCATGAGTCTATAAAATCCTTTCCAAAGAGAAGAAGGGAGCTGGCACATGTCTACATGTAAAACTGAATCCCTTAAATGGGGTATTACAGCAATGGCAATGTCTGCAAGAAACATTACCTGCATAGAAGATTCCATCACTGATACCACAGTTACAGCATCTTCCAAAGTCACAGTATCCCTAAACATCAGCCGGGCATGAGCTAGCAAAAATAAATAGGTACAAGTGTTACTGAAGTCAAAAAAGCAATTTTTTTGTGCTAGAAGGAACAAGATATTTCTTCAAATTTCTTCAGCAGCTCTCAAACACTTGTTCATGGGCATAACTTAAACATAAATATAATAATTTTGATCTCAGCATCAATTTCAACAGAAACTAGGAGGATTAATTTTTCTAGTGAACAACAAGGTGTAATTTTCAAATTGCAGTTACAGTGACAGAATAAAGATGCTCAAAATTCTACAGTTAAAAAATGTAAAGTGCTGGATATCACAACAAAGACTGTGATATGAAACATCCCTGTCTCTATAGGCACGTGTCATCACCATAAAGTGAAAAATAAGGTCTAATTTTCATCACAGGTCAGAAAAAATTTTTTCCTCCAACTGGTCTATGTCACAGATTTAGTATTATTTAAAATGCTTTTCTCTACAATAGCTTTATTTTTCCCTCCTTGCCTTTCTTTCAGTCATCAAAATAAAACTGATTTTTGTAAATAGATATAATACTAATAATTTACCACATGAAGCCTTTTTCCCAATTGGCCATGAAAATACACTCAGTTCTTATTCAGCAAGAGAAAGACAGGTTAGTTAATATCATCTAAATAATACTTTGAAATAACAAAATCCTACTAAAAGCACCAATCATGTGAACTGGTAAGAAGGGAAGAACCACTGAATGTGAAAATTACATATGAATCTCGAAAAGTCAGGAATGTCTTTCACTTAAATGGAGAATCCCTTTCTCCCAAAATGGAGAACAAAACATAAACATCTAAAGTAGAAGGCACTGCACTGCCATTTATGCTTGTTATACAAAATACAGTACATTCTTCTAAATTCATCCTGAAAATATTTGATATGCTATTTTATAAAATAAAACCATGTTAAGACATAGACATACTGCTTATTTTGGTTTTTTTTAATTATAAATGAAATATGACTTGAACTCTGAGTTGGAAATTTTTAAGTTGTATTGCAAAATACAGACTTGATTATTAATACTTCAGAAAACAAAAAAGATGTTATTTTTTATGTTATACTTATTTTAGAATTATTGATACTTAAGAAAAATATGTTCATTTTCTATTAATACCAGAGTAGAAGCAAATATTTGACTCAGATGAAGCCCATTAAATCCTGAGATTGCTTTTCATAAAGAAACATAATTTCTGAGATTTTTCTCTTGAATGTGACTTCTTCCAGAGGTTTTAATCTTTATTATATATGTAAGAATGTAAAAATTAAAACTGCTTTTGATCATCTAAATGTAACACTATTTCTCACATTTGAAATCTCCAACCTCAAGACTGTTTAGATGAGAAGAATAAAATAATACAAGAATCACCTGTCCCTACCTCCATGCTGCTACTCTGCTTACTGGCTATAATTATACTGTTCTATTCATTTCATAAAGGTTAATTGTTAGCCTAAAAATAAAAATGCCAGGGCCTTACCTTCTGCAAGGCGTATCAGACTCTCTAACAGGCGGATGGTGGTGCGGGCAGCGTTCCTGCAGTCACTCTGACGCTGCATTTGATAGTAGCGAACAAGGATCAGGTTGCTCTCATCAGAAAATTTTGGCTGTATGCTTTTTATAAGGCAGAAGTAGGTTTTCATCCTTTCCATGCTCCAGAGCTTTTCTGATTTGCTTGGGCAACCTGCATTACAACATCCTTGTCAGTAGTTCCATCAAGCTTCTTCCTAAAAACTCCTCTAAATAGACAGGTGACTATGACAGACACATCACTGTACTTTTGGGGCATACTGACTGGTCTGTACACTAGTCCTCAAGGACTTGGTCAAATTCCAATGCAGAATTTTACACACTATCCGATCCCTCCTGTATCAAAATCCACAGTAAAGCCTCCAGTAATTTCTACAGAACTGCTGTCAGCCTCACTGCCCACCAGATGGTACAGGCAGTGCCAAGTGCTTTGGAACACCTTAAAATGAAAAATGCTACATGAGTGTATGCACCTCCTCTGGCTCTTTTACCTACTCTGTTGGAGCCAACAGCTACCTGCCATATTCTGAACATTTTTTGTAGGGAAATATTTTGGAAAGGGAAGGAAGCTAGCTGAAAAAGTTTCCTCTAACCACTTCTTCCGTAAAGGGGATCAAAGCCCTTTTCTTTGACGTGGATGGGGAAGGGGCTGGTCAAAATCAAATCACAGTGTCTTCCCTAATTCCAGAGCAGAAAGGTCCACATGGGGAACATTATGGTTCATTCTCTGAGCCCTGCAGCACGTGCATCCCCGATCTGTTCTGCCTGAATTAATTTTCCCATTAACAGAAAGTACAAGTACAAGGTGTGTAGAATCTGCAGAACAAACAGTGTAAAGGTGTGACATGGAAACAACCCATTAACTGAGCAGCCTGGGCTGAAATCTCTCGTAAATTATCCCAGAGTAAAAGTAGAGTGTTCTCAGCTCACTCCTCTTAATTAATTAGTGATCTCTGTCTTACTTCTACTTGAAGAACAACCATACAGCAGCAAATCAGCATGACAAAAATGTAAACACGGATTAATTTGAAAGACTCAAGAATAGCAAGCTAAAAAACATAGGGAAATTAAAGAAAAAACACCAAAAAACCCCAAACCCAGAAACTAACCAACCAAAAAAAAAAAAAAAACCCAACAAAACACCTTATGATTTAAAAAGACTGCTCTTACCTTTATTTTGCAAGATGAAAGATGAAATTATGTGGTCCCATTCCTCATTCTTCGTATCTAACAATACTAAGACCAGGTCAAATCTGCTCAACAGGGGACTGCCAAGAGCTATATTGACAGAGACAGACTCATTGGGGTCATAATGGCCTTTTGGGTTTGTTGCTGCCAGGATAGTTGTCCTCGTGTTAAGTTTGCACACCAAGCTAGAGAAAGGTATGGTGAACATTATGGTTGAATTAAATTGGGTAGGGAAAATGATTCCAGTGTTTAAAAACTTCTGTGGTTTTATGCTATAAAGAGCACATTTTATCTTGAAAGACCATAAGAGCTAAACAATGTACACAATTATTTTATTAATATTTATTATATGTACAGCATTTTTCAGTCAGACAATAGCAACTAGACAGACAGTGATCTAGATACCAAAAGTCACCAACCAATATTGGCACAAATAATCTCTATATATAGCTAGATCCTTAAATAATGAAAACCAACCCTGCTTTTCATAAACAGAAACACTTTTGAATGCTGGAAAGTAACCCTTTAGCTTAATTCACCTTTTAAGAGAACAAAATAAAATGTAACATAAATGTATGTTTTATTCCTGTATGTAAACATGAATATGAACCCAAGTAAACAGTGATGGCAGCCACATCAACTGAAACAGCCATTTTCCTCTCTTAACCATGATATCCTAACATGTGTTTATAAATGTGGGGAGAGATTATTTTTACTCTAGTAGTCCAAATGCACTCCTTTTGGGTAAGGCAGTAGCAGAAGCATTCTAACTTTGGTTTGTCACTGAGCTATTTCTAGTCAGCTCCTGAGTAACTGCTGCCTCACATCCAAAGTTCTTCTGTAACAGAGAGGAAGGACCACAGATCTTCCACTAACTTATACCCAACAGGAGAAAAACTTATCACCCATGCACCAAAATAAGACCTAAAATAACGAAGTGCTAAACCTATGTGTGCTAAGTTACTACTCAAAAAACCCTCATTATATGTAGTCCTTAAAAGTGAGCAACTGAGCATACACATGCAAGTTAGCAAACTGTGTTTGGGTCTTTCAAACCCAAACAACTGCAACAAAGAACTCAGCTAAAATACATCCCTATCTTACTAAGAAGACAGGACCATATTGATTCCAAGTATTTGCGCCCAGCTGGCAAAGGCTGGTAATCACCCAGGTGAGAGCAACATGACCCTGAGATTAGCTCTGCTGGTAGGAGCATGGTGCTAAAAACACTAAAAGTTGTGGGTTCAATTCCCATATAGGCCATTCACGTAAGAGTTGGACTTGATCCTTGTGGGCTCCTTTCCACACAGAATATTCTGTGATTATTTGTCCACTATCTGACAAAGAGGAGGAGATGCTCAGAAAAAGGAAAGGACATGAACAGTTAGAGGAGCCAAGATGTGACTGGAGCAAGAGCTGAGCAGAAGGTGACAAGAATGAATATGGAATGGGTGATGCCTTTTGAGTATCAGAGATTTCAGCAATACCAGACAGGAAATAATTTGGGCCTGGACAAGAGCTGCCTATGACTAACAAAATGAGCTCAAAGACCCAAGTGGTGGGTGGGGTTAGTGGGAGGAATAGCAGGCTTGAACACACACTACACTGAAAAAAGAAAAGGAGGAACTTAAAGTAAGCAGGAGATTATGCCACACCCAACATATAAAATTCAGCAGCCTCAAAATCTCTTGGTGTGCTTTGGTTGCCAAGCAGTATTACTGGATTTGACAGGACAAGAGGACTTCTCAAGCTGTGCCAGGAGAGGTTCAGGTTGGACATCAGGAAGAATTTCTTCATTGAAAGGGCACTCAGGCATTGGAACGGGCTGACCAGGGAGGTGGTGGAGTCACCAGCCCTGCAGCTGTTCTAGAAATGACTGGACACGGCACTTAGTGCCATGGTCTAGTTGACAAGGTGGTGATTTGTCATAGGCTGGACTTGATCTTTATGGTCTTTTCCAAACTTAATGATTCTGTGATTTTTGTGATTTTGGAAAAATGAAGTTTCACTGAGTTGCAACAAAAAAAGTCACAAAGCTCCTCATTTCACATATGGTTATTACGACCACTTGCAGCAAAGGACAGAAAAGGAATGTCAAATCTTTGTAGGAAAGTGGTCTGGCCTATAATAGTAAGTACATTAAAAACCCAGCAGTGAAGAGGGTATGTATTTATTCTGATTGCTTTCAGCCTCTTGCCCAGTGCACTGCCCTTTGAAATACTCACTCATCTAGTTTAGGAATACTGCTGAGAACAAAGCTATAACGTACAATGAAGAAAACAGGTATATTTAAGCAGCATCCCCCCAACTTGTAAGTACAAGAGAAAAATCTCATGTTGTTTTCTCACATATGTTGACATGCCACTTACCCTGCCTTTGCAACACTGATGGTTTGTTGCTCCATTGCCTCATGGATACTGGTTCTGTCATGTTCTTTGATACTATTGAACTCGTCAATGCAACAAAGGCCTCCATCTGCAAGCACCAGTGCTCCAGCTTCCAAATTCCACTCCCCAAATTCCTTCACAGCAGTCACTGTCAAACCTGAAGAATCAAATATTTCAGTCTTCCTTAAAATGCAGGAGTGAACTTGAGTTAAAGAAAGGGACTGAGCCCTGGACGGATGGTAAAACAGCAGAGAAGCTCCATCATGTACTTCTACCACATAATTCACTTTACAGCTACCAGCAAGCAATCCCACTCATGTTGAGCTAGGTTAGCCTGGAGCTGTGGAGCAGCTTCTGTTAAGCTTCCCATGTTTGACTGTGACTTGTTTTATGACTTTGTTAAATGAACAAAAGGGATTAGAGTATGAAGACTAGATCTGGCAGATCATACTGAAAATTGGGGCAAAGGCAAAGACTGCAAAACTATGGAACAGACCCATTCAGGTCCTCCTCCTTATCAACCACTAAAACAGACAGAAATTTTGCAGCTGCAAAGTAAAAGTTTGGGGGGAAAAAAAGTCTATTATCATTTAACTCATGGCCCCTGAAAATGGAATCAATTCTTCCCTTAAACTAATGAAATTAAATTTCTTCATGAGATTTTGGTTTCCTCTAAGCATTAAGCAAAAATGAGAATCCAAAGTTTCCTAAGGATGAAATGGGGGAAGAAATATAAAAAGATATTTTCCAGTAAATCTACACACGATGCAACACTGGGCAGATGGCAAGTCAAAAACCTTGCACAACTTTGGAAATGGCCACTCATTATCAAGTATGTACAGCTCCTTCCAATCCTTCTATTCCCTATTTCCCAGTTCCTTCTCTATCTTTAGGCCTTCTTTTTCACTCCAGCGTTCAGCTCAAAATATCCTAGTAGTTGACAAGCTGCAACCAGCCTAAAATCTCCTGGAATTCTATTGCAAAACCTACAAAAGAATCCCCCCACCTCGCCATTTAGTTCAAGGTTGCAGAGACCTTTTCATCACTGTGCAGCCCACCATAGCACCCATTTGTTTGCAAATGGCCAGCAAAAGATTATTTGAATTACATACTTCCTGATAACATAATATGAATTTCAGCTTGTAGTAAGGAATCTGCTCCACTGTGCCTGATCTTTGTTGGTTTTCCTGGACTGTGCACCAAACAACTTGGGCAGTCAATCATACAGCAGAATTATAGAAATACAAAGTACTAGGCAGTACTAGAGCCTGACTGAGCATTTATTTCTGAATCTTCTGTACTGAGGGTACACAACTTGCACCCCATGAGTGTGGGCACTTTCTGCTCTCCCGCTGGAGCTGTGATGCATGTCACTGGTGCTGCAGAGCTGTGTCACTCTGCTGCGCGCTGCCCCTGTGCATGGCAGCCATGAGATGGCCTCTGCTGCAGGCTCCTGCCACCACACAAGATGGCTTCCCCTGCTGCACACAGGCTTCTCTCACTGGCAGTGCTGCTGCACAGGCAAAATGTCCTGTGTCATAGCTCCTCAGGGCACCCAAGCCCTCTACAAATAGACGAAGTGGATGGCTTCCTGACAAAATAGCTGTGTGACAGGCACCCTTGGTTCCCTGCACAGCCCCTCTGCAATGGGCTGCCAGCAGCAGCACTTGGGGCCATGCAGAGAGCCTGTCCCACCCAGGACACCCAGCACTCCACCAGCAAACCCTGCTTTGCTCAGGAGCTTCCCAGCCAGCAAGGCGCTGTATCCCAGCATGCTGCCATCAGCCAAGAGGTCACTGTCATGGGCTGCAGGGTCAGGCTCATGAGCCTGGCACCACTGCTGAGAGCCAGGGGTGCTCCTGGCACCCAGCACCCAGCCCGAGCACATCCAGCACAGAAACAGGGAAAAAACCAAACCACCAAACAAAATATAACAAAAAACCAAAGAGCTGAAATGGCTCCAGTCTGCAAGTGCCCCTTGGCACATGGTAGAGTCCCACAGGCAAGATGGTTTAGCCTTAAGTGAATCACTGCTTTCATTCTTATTAGGGGATATTGAACACTTAATGCACCTTCCTGTTTGATTAGACTAGTTTTGTGCATTCTGACAGCAACAGTGCTTGTTTTGGGAGGTGTTGGGAGCAATTTCATCATGAGTGTTGGACTGAGAGTAGCTTTTCATTCTTCCCAAGCAGACAGTGTTGCAGTTGTTGTTTATACAATAGTGCACACTCTTAATGTACAAAAACCCACTTAGGATTCTTTTAAACACTTGTGAATCTTTCCTTTTATACATAAGGTTAAATAAAACTTTAAAATGGAGTCATTTCAAGCAGTTATCTTGTTGAGATAGAGTGCTTCTTTAACTTTTTGGCTGAAGTAGATGGACAAAAGATTATGTTTTGTCCCTATTCTACCCATGGTTCTAATTTAGTTATGATACTTTGCCCTACTATTCTTCCAGCCTCATTTTTCAGCTTAGGGCACTTTCCAAGCTGGATGTGATCTTACATTGTTTGCAACTTGCAGAGCATAAACATTTTGAAAGGAAATTAATTTCTTCTTCAGCTCATATGATTCACAACTTTAAATATAATACACTGGCAAAAGAAGCATCTTCTATGTATGATTCTAAACTTTATCAATTTTTAGCAGAAATAACTGCAGTAGGCAGGATAAATACAGTCCCATGAGATATATGCCAGCAACTGAAATAAAGTCACATCTTAGGATTTAATTTTTTCTTTTAAATAAAATTATTGCAAGGCAATAGCTTTCAAACTAATGTACAGAGTCCCTCTTGGTTGTGACTGGAGATCTGACTAGCTGTGTGATAAGATCTTTCCTCCTGATTTTCCCCTTGCCTGGATTTTAATATTTCTAATGCATACA
>VZRN01002074.1:987257-1094014 GCA_013397935.1 Dasyornis broadbenti
CGGTTGGGGTGGGCGAGGGCAGGGCCGAGGAGAAATGGAGTTGGGTGCTGTCCTGGCTAAGGTGCCTTGGCAGGCTCGCTGTCGCTGCGGTTTAACTCGCTTCACCCTGCCTGCCTCTGCAGCAGCGCGTAGTCGTGCGTGCCGGCGGGATGGTGACAGCGCGGGGAGGGAGGGCGGGAGGGACGGCCGCCGTGGCGGGAACTTTAGAGGAAGTCTCGCCAGAACCAGGGATTTCTTCTAGGCCTCCACCGCCTGTCTCCTGCCCTTTTGCAACTGACCGACACATTAGCTGGAGCTGTGCTCCATGCCTGTCGCCACGTTGCTGGCTGGATCTCTCCAGTCAACCTGGCTCTATCTGAGGTACAGCATCGGACCCCCTCCGTGGCAACTGCTATGGCAGGCCGCAGTGCCCTTCATAGGAACTCCTTGCAAGGCTTTTCCTTCCAGTTGTGCACACCTGTATGTGATGTGCTCCTCACACTCTGGATTTATGTTATAGTTAATCCTGGACAGTCGTGCTGAGAAGAATTATAGAGGGTTCAATGCAGATTTCTCAGCTCCCTTCACCCACCAAAATGCAGGTTAGATTATAGGATAAATTAGGAATGAGCAGTGCTATCTTTCACATTTGAAAATAAGATTAAACACAGCTTTTGTGTACTTGATGAAAAGTCATTGCCTTAGCTTTCCTGTGCTAATACGTTTTTTTACTGTGCTGTTTTCAGCCTGTCCTCTGCAACACTGACTTTAAAATTAAATTCATGAACCCTGGCCCTCTCTTTCTTAAAGTAATTGTTCTGTATCAAGATACTTAAAACTTACATTTACAAAGTTCAGTTTTAGTATTAAATTCTACTACTTGTTTAGAATTAGCTTTATACTGTTCTCCTAGAATAATGGCTCAAGATGGTGATAATCTTAAGCACTTTAGCCTAAAAGTCCTTACTTCTTGTAAATAGTAACTTGTCCTCAGATACAGACACGAAAGCTCCTTAATTATCCTGGATGAGTACCTTGCAATACTGGCAACAGCTAGTACTTTATGTTTATTAAAAGGTAAATAAAACCTGTGATACAGTACCTGGGCAACTGTGCTATGTTGTACAGAGGAGTAAAATCCCTTCCCAAGCCCTGTTTATTTTGATAGTTAAACCCACAAAACCAGCATTCGTGGTAAACATAATAAGCAAGAAGAATTCACTAATGAGGAAAGAGTTGCAATCTTAAAGCTGCCAAATCTGTTCAAGTGCTATTTTTTTTTCTATGCTTATATTTCATTTCTGAATCAAGAAACCAGGAGACAGACCTTTGAATTTTGCAGAGTGTACTAATCAAGTAAATGTAATAGAGTACAGGTTTGTGCTTTTGCAAGGGTAATAAGGGAGGAAAGGAGGTTCACAAGGAGGAAAAAAAGAAATACACTATGGAAGTTTTTAAGGCACAGTTCTGAAACAACAGCTTAATTAAGAAAAAAAATTGTTATAGTTTCTTATAATGGTGATCTTTTTTCTCCCTCTTGTTTTAAAAGCAAAAAAATCTGTCTTGTATGATTAGTTTCATATGTGTAAATACAGATTGTTTTTGAATCAAAAAAAAAAAGGAAGGTGAAAAGCTGGCCCAGGAAGAGCTAATTTGCAGTTTCAAGTTTAAAACACTGTGGGGTGGAGGCTGAGTTAGAATAAACTGAGTTGTAATAAATGTTGGGATTTGGTGCATTATTTTAAGAAGCAAAATGCTATGTTGAATTTTTTTTTTTTTTTTTTGCCTATAATTACATTTCAGGATGTAGATAAAAATCAAAATTTTACGTACTTCCCAGGTAACGCAAATGACATGGGAAAGAATGGGGCTTACCCAGTGGGTTTCTTTACTCAATTAACTACTTTCCCTGATCTGTGTAATTGAAGCTGTGAGGTGTGTATGTGGAAGGTGGAAATTTTGGTTTTGGGAGGTTAGTCAGTATTCAAAGATGTGATGAGTTATAGGCATCATCCCTCTGCTGCAGCCATTCTGACAGACTTTGAGAAGATCCTCAACACAGCTCCCAATTAGTAAATGGCCCCATTCTCTGTATAAAATTTGAAAATTAACCTCACCATGAAAATAGAGGGATTCCTGTTGTACAACTGACTAGAGAGAGAAAGTGGGATCATCTGGTTCATGAGGTCAGGGTCAGGCATCAGTAAATCTCCCTGATGAAGACAGGTCCTTGTTATTTTAGGCCTGTTGCCAAAGAAACATTTTTAGGCTATGCAGAACTGTAGATGGGCAAGAGTGGGACACTCCTTACTGTAAAGACAAATAATGTTTGTTGTTTTTTATTTTATTCTTTTGTTTTGCTGTAGATTTGGAATGGAAAATAATTTATGTGGGTTCAGCTGAAAGCGAAGAGTATGATCAGGTGTTAGACTCTGTTTTAGTTGGACCTGTTCCTGCGGGGAGACACATGTTTGTATTTCAGGTAAGTTTGATTTAACCATTTCTAAAAGAGTTGTGCTAATTTGTTTAGGGATAACTTTATCAGACTAAGAGACACTTGAAAAATAATGGTAACCTAGAAAATATACTTCAGCTGCTCAGGTATGATGTACCTTCCTTTAAAGCCTGTTCTTTAGCTTATACTTCTTGCCCCTGATATTTCTTGGTTATATTTTTTATTTGTGGTACCAATAATTAGTGATATAAGCACAGTTCCCATAGGTACTGATAATTTTAACCAGTCTGGTTCATACTGAACAGTGCCAGTTGCCTGGTTTACACCAGCACCATCAGGCTTACCTCTTCTGCTGTTGGTGGCAGTTTCAGACAATCAGGAGCACTAGGTTAATGTAGACAACACCTTCAGAATATCAGGCCAATAAACAAATTATAAAACTCAGCCAGAACAATCAAGAAGTTTGTTTCTGTTTGGCAGGACACATGTTCAGCTGTGATGTTTGGCTAAGCATGCTAAATCATAACAAAATACAGTGATTTCTAAAATAAAGATAGAAATTCTGTGGTAAATGGGAGGCATTTAGGACACAAGTGCGTAGATCAAGACTGCGCAAAAAAGTCTAGAGCACGTGACAGTCCTATAAAATACTGCTGTTAAAGTCAAAAGTTAATAAGGAATAATGAAGGAAAACAGGGAAAGAGCAGCACTAAGATGGCTTACTTTTTTCCATTTTAACTTAGTGAGGTGGGGGTGGGAGGTAACTGAAGTGGACTTGCCTGAATTCTTACAGAAGCTTTTTGTTTTATTTGGGATAATTTCTTTTGTGGTGGTGGGGTTTTTTGTTAGTTGTTTTTTACTCAAAGCTATAATTTTTATTAAAACTAACCCATTTTTCTCTATGAAATACTAGATTTTTTTCTTGTAAACTGAGAGCAAAATCCATTGGATGAAAAATCAGATAGAAACTGAGTATGCCTTATTGTATAAGAACCCTGCTATTTTCCCAAATACTATAAATTCACTTAACTAATGGCAAATGCATGCTGAAGTATGAGCATTAAAATACCCCAGCATGCTGCTGAATACACTCCCCTATTTCTCACTGTTATTGTAACTGTTAAAATAAAATCAACATTTGTGAGGCATTGTGATTAATCCTGTAAGTTCCAGGAAAAGTGGTGTTTTTTTGTTTTGTTTGGTTGGTTGGTTTTTTGTTGTTGTTTGTATGGGGGTTTTTTGGTTTTGGGGGGTTTTTTTGTTTGTTTTGAGCTTTTTTGGTTTGTTTTTTTTTTTCTTTAAAGGGCAGGTTAAAGGAATAGGATTAGACTGGAGGATGCATTTATCAAGCACATACATGCAAATCAGTGTTGAAACATTTCTGTTTGGTTTTGGAGCCAGGCCTAATTTTTTCACGCTGCAAATAAAGCAGATGTGTAACAGATGCATTATTTATTAACAGTTCTCCCATTATCAAGCCATTATAGCTTATGGCATTAATTGGTCAGAAATAGGTGATCCTCTATTGCTCTCAAAGGGGCTACCTTGTGTTTGTATGTGAGGAAATCAGCTGGCGTTTACATTTCTAATTTAAAAGATGCACTGTTCTCAGTCAAAGGTCCAAAGATTCATGGTTGATGGTGATGGGAAGGAGCAGGAGGCAGGTGCCTAAAAAGGCAGGTTTTGGCTGTATGATTGGGAAGGTCTCAAATTAAATTTAGTGGTCTTGCAGTTTCTGTAGAATGGACTCGGCAACTGTATCCTGGTTATAAATGGCGCTATAGCTAAATTAGGAGACATGTAGAGATTTTGCTTAGGTTGGAATAGGTCCTGTAAGAGACAACTCCTGTTAAAATACCCTTTTTATTTCCTATGAAAGTATTGTTGAGTCTGAGTATATTATGCATCAAAGGCTCTGAATTTCAGGTGAGGGTAGGACTCAGCTCATGTATACGCAGGAGACCACCAAAATCCAAAGTGCTGCAAGGAGCCTTTGCTGATGACTGACGCAATTTTATTCACCAAGCTGAAGCAGCCTGGGATATGGAGAAAACAATCAAGGGAAGGCAAAAATGGGGCAAAACACAACTGCAGGAGGCATGTGATACAAAAAAAGAGATTGTGTTCATGGGGAATAGCATAAGGAAAGGACTTTTGCAGAGGTGTATAAAATTTTCAGATAATATGCTGTAGAGTTTTCTAGGTGGGAAAATGGCTGAAATAGCAACTAAAATGGAGTACCACACAGATAGATTACCAAGGACAATAAAAATACCTTAGATGAAAAGAAGCTGTGGATCAGGTTGGGAATTCAGCCTTACAGAAAGATGGAAAATTATTGTGCTTTTCAGACTTACACAAGCAGCTTTTTGTTTTAAAATCCCAAAACATTACATTTAAAAGGGTTTCATTAGTAAAGGCCCATAGCTTGGCCTATTTGTTTCTAAATGCCAAGATATATGTAGTGAAACCTGATTCCTTCTCTCTGTGCACTTGGGAATTTGTAATAAAATCATAGAAACTTCTTTTTCAGCATATAAGCACATAAATAATTTACTATCCTTAAGTGGGCATATAACCTTTGCTACCTACCTTGCAGTAATAGCTACATAAATATATATCACGTAGAAAAGCAGATAATTCAAGACAACGTACACACGGGCTCATTTAGTAAAACTCTTAAGTAATTTATAGCATAAGAATGGCATATTAAGACAGTGATTTTTATGCAAAAATTAATCTACTGCCTCTGCCCACCAGAATATCTGTTTGCAGATAATCTGCTTATTTATCATTTGGTCATACCTGTTATTTTTTTCTTCCACCAGTATATGATCGTTTGGTTCCTGAGTAATTAAGAGGTTTGATATCAAAATCAATAAGTTGAAAATTTGAGAATACTGTTTTAAACAGTCCTCAGTGTCTTTTTCATGCAGCAAAGCAATGCTTGAGATATAAGTAGGATTAGAATTGAGTATCTCCTTGGGTTCAGAACTGTGTCATAGGATATGACAAGACAGAAAATGACAACGGGATCCTGGGAAACTAAGATCCTACATTAGCATGTGAGTTGAGTTTAATGGGGAGTTAAATGGAACAGGGTCCCTTTGTTGCCCATTACTGTGGAATTTAAAGTGATCAAATAGTTCTGGGCAGAGTTAGAACAAGAATACTGAATTAAAGCAATGATTTAATCTGTATTAGCAATTCTTGTGATTTCCTCAAGCTTCTGCATTTGTTCTGTTCCTTGGCCATCTTTTCCATGTCCCTATGCTAGTTGTAAAGCCATTCAGTCATTTTCTATGTCCTTCAGGGCTGGAGGAAAATGAGTTCTACCTGTTTCCCTGGTTTCTTCTCCTCCCTCCGGTGTATTTGTACCTGAGAGGTCTGACTCACCTAACTCTTCTGCAAAGTGCCTACAGCTTCTCACAAAAAGCTAGACTGCTTTGAAGACTTAGAATTGAAGTGGCAAAGAATAGAAGGCAATGCTGCATGAGCAGTAGCTCCCAAATTTCACCATGCTGGAGCATATACACACTGCAGAAAAGTAGGGATGAGAGGGACAAGAGGAATTAATTCCATTCATTCTCTTTGGCAAGGTTTGTTACACCCAAACCATCTGAACGCACATTACTAATACCAACTTGTTCTCACAACATAGGTGTTTATTGTTAACTTCAGATCTTCATGTGGAATTGTAAATGTGAAGCTGTTTTACTCTGCCTGGATTACTGTTACTTTAAATCCTGCAACAGAATCAGGCATCACATTTTATCAATAGATGTACAGTTAGGAAGCATTTTAAGGCACTGATGTGAGCCACATTTTATGAGGCAAATTTTATTGATAAATAACTACAGAGCTGTGATAAGTAAGGACACTGAGGAAGATTATATCAGTTGCTTATTAATTAGGTTTGCATACTGACTGAAAATGTTGAGGTGTCTTAGAGAGATGATGCATTTAACTGCGTAAATTTTAACCAACATAGGTATTAGGAATGAAGCCAGAGAAAGTACTTCATTCCTTTCCAAGAAATCTGTGGAACAGCTCAAACCTCACTATAGCCTATCCCTTTTCTTGCTGAAGTACAACTTGCAGTCTGTAGTTGTAAGGATTTAGTTTTGTTCATACACACATATAGACCAATTCAGCCTTGAGGGTATACAAGAAAATAATTTTGGTCTACCAAGTTACCAAGATGGGCTGGAGAACAATGGCATTGTAGAACTGGACTGTTGGTACCCCTGTTTGAACAATAGTTTAGCTGATCATATATTTAAAAGCAGTTTTGGATCAAACCTGTCCAATTGCCCATGAGAAATATCAGCAAACAATTTTCCTGTATTCTAATTCTGTCTTTAGAGGATGGTGTTCTAAATCTAGAGTTGATGTTGTGAAAGCAGTATATTTTCTGGTTAACTTGAACAATTTTAAATATAGTCACTACTTAGCTGCTAAAACACACTGCTTGAGATTCCTGTGCTAGGTAGGCATGTGGTATCAATTTTAATTTATCTTTCCCTTTCACATTTAGGCTGATGCACCTAACCCAGGGCTTATTCCAGATGCAGATGCAGTAGGTGTAACAGTTGTGCTAATTACGTGCACTTACCGAGGTCAAGAATTTATTAGAGTCGGCTACTATGTAAACAATGAATATACTGAAACAGAATTGAGAGAGAATCCACCAGTAAAGCCAGATTTTTCTAAGGTAAGGCATGTTTTGTTCTAGCCATGTATCAGAGGTATGCTTATAGAAAGAGGTTTTTAAAAAACAAAATCAAACCCCAAGTGATTTCATAAAGTGCATGGAATGAGGCATCAAATAATGGAAAATACTTGGGGGTACAAACTACAAGTGCCATGTAGTTGTTGCAAATTTGGATAACACTGAGAAACCATCCAAAATTTCCACCATCTTGAAGACTCGGCTGTACTTTCACATTGACTATGAAATAAACTGTCGGATTTATTTCCACCTGGAGCACTTTTGACAAAGTGGCTCTGTTCTTCAGAAAAACAGAATAATGTTTTTTCTAGGGCCATCTGCTAAGCTGTAGCTATTCACTACAGTTGTTACCCAGCTGATCTAGTGCCAGAGCTGCAGTTTCTGCAGAACTGTAACAAACAAACTGAAGAACAAGTTGGGGTAAAACGAGAGAATGTGGGTAGCCTGGTTGGATCATTATCTGATGAATGGACATTTTGACAATGGAACTATACAGATTAAGTTATAAAAATATATATCCTTCATGGTAACAATTAAACCCGGACTAGAATTAAAAGATTAGGTGAAATAGTATGTTTTCCTATGCTTAACTTAATTTTCAGGGATCAGATACTAAATATGTTCTCTAAATACTAAACAAAAAATTACAGTTAAGTTTGAAGATTCTTAAACTTTGGGTATGTTCCTTTCTTCTTTATTTCATTCATTTAAAACATAACTTATTTGTTGGTTGTCAATGCCAAAAAGGTGATTCCCTTTAAGCAATAGAATTTAGAATGCCTAGAACTACTTGTTTTCATTCTTTGTTTATATAAAAAGCTAGCTTTGCTCCTATGAAAAAGAACAGCAAAAGCTATCCTTTAGTTGACTACAGAATTCTTAATGTGACTTCAGGACAAAATGGAAATGTGCAAGTAGAAGGTTATTAAGGTGATTAATTAATGGGTAATAAGCTCTACTAAGTTCTAAAAAAGAAATGGTCTTGTTAGTTTGCATAAGGGGTCAGGAAATACTTGATGAGAGTACACTTTCTTCAAGAATAAAATCAACTAAGCAAACTTTTCCTGTGATCAGTCTTAACTGTCAAAATGAGTGTCCACTGGTGCTAAGTTGCCATCCTTCAGGTAACTATATATAATCTTCCAATGCTTTTGAAAATAAAGAGAAAATTAGTATTTTCCTTTTTTTGCTGCACACATAAGCAAATACAAGATATTCTCATAGCTGGCCTTCATTTTCATTTGAAAATAAGATAGGTGACTAATCACATCCACTGCCACAGTGTTAGTATCTTCAAAATATAAATGTTTTTACTTTAAAACTTTAGTAGATAAATCCTCTTACTGAAATTAAAGTTTGGTAGTTGAAGGATAGGTTGTACTTTTAAATTAAGATGAGAAGTTGATGGAATTGATAGGTATTAAAATACCATAAAGCTGACGGAAAATTTAATGAATTACTGTGGTTTGCAAAATCCTTGTGGGGGTAGAAGTTATTTGCTTTACTAAAAGCTGGATAAAATAATAAATACTTGCACTTTACTTGCGGATCTCTTTGACAGCCTTGACCTTGCAGAGCAGTTAAAATATCCTCTTGAGAAAGTGGTTGTTTTGCTGAGTAGAATATAGGGAATATGAATGTGGTATAGCACATTTCTGATTCATAGGTAGTAGCTATAGATTCACATTGATATGAGTTCCCTTTTTAAACAAATTGTTTTACACAAACAAGGCTACGGGGACTAAAAGGAAAAAATCTGTATGCATATGAACTCCAGTTTGAGATGTACACATTACAATCCATATATTTTTCTTCTTTCCCAGCTTCAAAGGAATATTTTGGCATCTAATCCCAGAGTCACAAGATTCCACATTAATTGGGAGGACAACACTGAAAAACTGGAAGATGCAGAGAGCAGTAACCCAAATCTACAGTCCCTGCTTTCCACAGATGCGTTACCTTCAGCATCAAAGGGGTGGTCAACATCAGAAAATTCACTAAATGTTATGTTAGAATCTCATATGGACTGCATGTGACTAACCACCATCCTTTTGGTACTGTATATGTGTTAAACTGTAAAAACAACCAGAACTATTTCCCTCAAAATTCCATAAGTACATAGTCGAAGCAATGTGAAGAACTTGTTTTAAAACATCCTGTAGAAAGTTTATAAAAAAAAAACAAAACAAAAAAACCCAACAAACAAACAGTATTTGAGCAGATTGTGGAATATAAATACAACTATTTTTAAGTAATTGCCTTTTTTTTCTAATGTGTTATTCTATGTGGTCTAAACCAAACCTGATTAAAGTATATGTATTCTCCCTCCCCCCTTACTTTGTAAGCACTATTAAAAGCTAAAAAAAGTTTAAAAGTTAAAACATTCAGGCAAAATGAAGAAATAATGCCATATCCTCATCTCTGCTATCCAGATTGCCAAATATAAAGTGCCCTTTAATAGCAGCTTAAGAACAAAACTGTCATTAGATGAAGTGCAAAGAAAAAAGTATCTCTTATTAACAAACAAAAAAGTCCAAAAATGTACTTTTGCTCTGAAAGCAGACAGCACAGTATAATTTTAGGTGCAAGCTTCTTTTCCTTTCAAGGCACATACTTGTTACTTAAAGCATGCAATTTGAGATTTACCATCTGCTATCTTGGATTTTAGGACTTTTTTTTAATCTCCTGCTGCTGCTGTTTAGTCAAACTGTGTTTTGTTCAGGACAGTGTTTCATATGGATTGGGGTGGGTATCTCAGGAAAGAACCCTTTTTCAGCCACCCTGATAGCATACACGGTTGGTTGGAAGGATGCAAGCAATTACTAGAAGATTCTAAGTGCAAAAGCAATAGTGTGAGTATTCCAAAAATGCTCTTCTGCAAGATTATTACGTACCACTACTGGTTGGTATGTTTATTTTCAGGTATGCTATATTGTAGTCTTTTTCACTAGTAGTAAGGAGTTTAGATGTTTTCTTTCATTTTTTTTGAAATGCCTGGAATTTTAAACTTACCTGTTTTCTGTCTACCCTTTAAGGCAATCCTATGCACTGGTATAAACCCTATTGTAGCAGGTATGACACACTCAAGAATACATTACTTGCCCTGAAGCTCTTGCACTGAGACATCCCTATTACCTGAGGCATCATTGAAGATAAAAGGAACTAAGCTGTAAACTGTAAAGACTTAAGACATCATTATGACACTAAAGATTTAGTTATTCCTTCCAATCCTCATTAGCTTTATATATTTACTCTGCCTGTATGTGCATTTAAATTGTAATCTGTTATGACAGATTACAGGAATATAGTTCTGCTGTTTACGAGTCACTGCCCAAATTATGAACCCTTGTAGGTTCTGGGCCCTTCAAAAAAAGGTAGATTTCATGATGAGTGACAGTGTAGCTCTGAATAAAAATAGAATGGTTTCTGTTCTCTTTCTGCATCTCTAATGGGGATGAAGATGTCCCAGACATGCTTCTGTCTTTCTGCATTGTTAGTGAAATCGTCTGCATTTCAAACGTGTTTTTTAAACTGGAGAGGAATGACCTGATGGGAATGTACATGCACGTGTTTTTCGTGTATGGAAACTCAGCAGTACCTAGGGCAGATAGATGAAGTAATGAAATCCATTAATACTTGAAGGCCTAGTTCTAATATGTGCTCTTAAAACTCTTGATTGTTGGTTAAAGTGATAACCAGCAATCTAAAAATATTAACACTCACTGGTATGATTGAACACAAAGAACTGGTTCCCTGAACTAGCACTTACTTCTCTTGAGGGCTGAAATTCTGTGAATTTTATCTTAGATTTTCAATTATATTGCAACGTTTAGGTCTGCAGTGACATTTTGAGATTTTTCGTGCACTTTATGTTCTATTTATAACTCTATTTAAGATATCTCATAAATGTAAGCATGTAAATAACTTAGTTATCTGCTGAAGGATTGACAGACTTGTGAAGTCTGCCTTGAATTAAGGCTACTGTAGTAGTATCTCAAACTCTTTCATCTGTTGAATATTCAAATGAAAACATGATCCAAGTACAAGCTGTAACCAGAATCCATCCATTGGGAGCATGAAGGCTTTTTGGACTCATATGCCACAAAGTAATAGAAGCAAACTCTATTGCTGGTGTTGCAAAACCAACTACAACATTCAGTCAGCAAAGTGATGTCACCTGGCAACATTTAATTTAGAGGAATGGAAAAGTGAAGCTCTGTTGTTCTGTTCAGGACGAAAAAGTCATCTGTGCATGAGAACTTGGGTGCAATAAACTTCAAGCTCCACTGCAGCAGGATGCTGCAGTAGAGTTTGGCACCACCTTACCTGATACACTAATGGGGCCTGGATAGAGCTGACCTACTGCTTGCAGGAAAAAGAATGCTGTGCTTGGTGAAAATTGGAGACGTAACAACCCTAGCTCATGATCTTTGCAAGATAAATGGCATTTCTATGCATTTTTGGAGGCTGGGGGCCTCAGGTCTTTGCAATTTTGCCCAGATCTTAGCAATCCATACACCCTGCATTCTGAGTATCGCATTTCCTGATAAAATCACATTCCAGAGACATAGAATTTAAGAGACCAACTTCTAGTCCTCCAGCGATTTCAGGCAATATATCACAGCGCAAACTTAGTGATACTAAAATATAAGAATGCATGTAGGGCACCTGTAAAGACAACTTGTGCCTGATCTCTGAAAGTTTTAGAACAGCAGGTCTGTGCACATGATACAGCCAACCAGTGTTGACATCACAACATTACAATTTCAAAGTCAAAGATGATTTCACCTTCCCACAAGCCTTTACTTGCAGAGGCCACCAAGATGCAAAGGAATGCTGCAGATTCTGCTGACAGGACTGGTGATGTATCTCACTGTGTTTTTATCTTGGGCAAACAGACCATTGAAGACTGTCATAATGCTTATCAGAGGATATTCGTGTACTAAGAAGTAAGTAGATCAGACAAGGTAACATGAATGAAAAAGGTATGGGGTTTTTATGTCTGGCTTGTAAAAAAGTGGTCCCTTCAGCTTACAGTTGCTTATTTAGTCAGGCATCACCTTCAATCTGAATTATTATGACACTTAAATCTGAAGGAGGTGAAATGGTTCCAGCTCCATCATAATGGAGACTAGTGAAATTTAATCTTTCCAGTGGCTTTACAAAGCTCCACTGAAAAAGCCAACCCTTACTACCAATCTTCAACAATGAAGTAACTCAAAACTTTGCTACAATAACCACAGTAACTTAGTCTACAGCTTGCTAGACAATCTGTATTTTTGAGATGTGAATGACAAAGTCACAAAGAGAAATCTGGTCATCTGACAGTCCATTATTTTCTTTGTAATGCCTCAACTGTGATTTTCTGAGCTCAGACTGAAAGGTAGCCACTTGCAACTAGACTGATTGTCCACTGCCATCTGAAAATGCTGTTACAAAAGAAAAAGGAAAAAACCCCAATGTGCTATGCACATACACTCCAAGCAAATCTTCATTTACCAGAGACAGAAAAAGGGCAAAGTTAACTAAATCTTCTAACAGATCCCTCACATATGTAACAACCCTACTCCTTATCCATAGCACAGTGGTCTGCAAGCTTACAGATCATCTCAGTTTTTGAGAGCCACAGAAGTTTGGTCTGGAGATGACGGGTTAATTGTTGCTGTGGTTGCTGGCTGGGAGGCTCTGCTAAGTGCAAGCCTGGAAGATGCAGCAAAACTGATAGCAATGTGGAACTCTTCTTGCTAGGCCTTCCCATTTGTGTTTCTGTTTCCAGTTAAAGGTCTGGTTCTTAAAAGCTGTGTGTGATATGAGAGCAGGGCTGAAGAAGATGCATGGAGGGCTTTTGCCTTGATTTTTGGTCTAGGCAAAGACAATATAAGGAAGAACTAGCTGGAGGCACTAGGAAGGCTTTCTTAAAGGCAAATCCGAGGCTTCTACATGGAATTTAGAAGGCTTTTTAAGGAAGGGATGGAGGGAGGATACACTTAAACATTTCTAGCTTTAGGTAATACTGGTTTGTAGGCATGGCTGGGTACTCAGTGTCTATGGCACGAGGGGTGTCACTAGCTTAACTGCAGGCAAGAGAAAGTCAGAGGAAGGTGTGTGTACTGCACAAGGGCTACACCAGATGCAAGAGGCAACAGCTACATGTTGCCAGCAGTGTTAAGAACTGACTGAACTGGTAGGAACTTTAAGGAGTTCTTCAGTCTACCTCCAAAACTCCCTTGGACCATGAGATAAGGAGGCCAGCCTTTCAAAATAAGGATATCCTCCGGTTTGTCCTATCTCACTTAGGAGGGTGGGGCAGACCTTCACTTATACAAAAAGAAGGGACTTACACATGAAGGAGGGACTTCATGGTATGATAAAGGGAATCCTGAAGACATCTGTTATCCATCTAAAAATCAACTGTTTGACATGCCTGCCATTTCAACAGCAGGATGAAAAAGTCTGATGAAGGCTGGCCTGGATGTGTTAAAAGTGTGTAAGACCTGAAACCTTCAACCAAAATGACAAGATATTGCTCCTGCAGTATTTCCCATCCAACCTACCTATGGGTCTTCAGATACGATGATGTATGAAAAAACCAAAGTTTTTCAAGCAGCAAAGTATCTGTTTGGCTAAAAAATCTTTGGCATGCAGGTAGTCAAGGTAAGCTCTGTCTCAGGACAAAGCCATCTTGGAACAGCATTATTGAGAGGAAATTAAGGAACTTAAGAAAAGTTACATTGTTACAGATGTGGCACATCTCTGACAATGCTTGATCACAGCTTCAAATTTCATTCCTTCCAGAAGTTTAGCAGACTTCCTATAGAGTTAAGGCCTCTCCAACTTGAAGCCCAGCTGTTAGAGGAACAGCCAGTGAAGCTGTGCTCTGAAGAAAATATTTTCAGGTTACATACTGATAGAAAATACTTAAAGTTCATGTACAATTATAAGTATTCAGGAAAACAATCCCATGGTGGAAGTGAAGATCAGAGAACAATGGCCTAAAGGCTGATTCTGTATTAATAACTTCATTACAGACAGGGTATGAATCCATGGTGGAAAATGGTTTCCTGGCACTGCTTTGGCTTATATCAACTAGGGAAGGCACAGGGACAGTTTGGAGATCTACACAGAGGGAAAAATATCTCCAGTTTAAGAGTCTTGCAGACGTCAGGACACTGACACCATGTACTCTATTTATAACCACAGCTGGATGGCTCATGTCAGTGACTTTGGATTGGTTTCTACCGGATGCGAAGAGAGACAGCTGTTAGCACCTGAAGCCAGCCTAGCAGAGGGAAGCTTACTATGAAAGAAAAAGGTGGTTTCCCCTTGACTCAGTTCCCTTCAATGAAAAGAAACAAAATCAGTAGCAAATGGCTGTTGGCATGATATGGACAATGTTAGACATGGCAAAATACCAGCAAAAAGGCAGCACTTGCAAGGCTCTGCAGAGGCTCTAAGGCCAGAAGTGTGCATGTCACACAGCTCAGAAAGGCATGTTATACAGAACTGAAGAGCTGAAGAAACAGCTGATAGTCTTCCAGATTTTTAGGCAAGCTGTTCTAAATACAGTTCACAAAATTCTTTAAGCAGTCCATCTGTGGAAGGATGCAACACCAAACAAAACTTTCAGAAATGTGAACGGTCAAATATGCACCAGCAAGCAGCAGAATGATTCTGGCCTGGGTGTTCCTGAGCTCCAGACCTGCCAGCAGCTGGCATGTGTTGGTTCCTGTCCCTATGGAGTTGAACACACCACTCCATCACTGCAGATCTTCAGCTCCAAAGGTAAATATTTTCTTACTATTGATTATCTCACCCCAAATATGCATAAGCGGCCCTGTGGCTCTGGGGACTGCAAAACAGTTTATTAAATGCAGTAGTAAGGTGAGAACCCCCAGAGAGAACTTGTTAAGCCTCACTAAGTCTCTATCTTTATGGAAAACTATGTATCAATTTCTAAAAATAAAACGTAGCTGAATGACTCCCTGTGATTCTCAGATGAGACACAAGCCAGGGAGAATGAACCATGCCTTTAAAAAAACCCAGTGTATACAGAATGAAACAGTGGGACACATGGTTTCCCCCATATTTCATTTACAGATCACAAAGTCCTACAGTGGTCAAATAAATTTCAGCCATTGAGTTGTCGTGTGTGGACTGGTCTGCCTGGCAACTGTCATTAAAGAGATGTGGGAGGAACAAATCCTGGTTCCTCCTAGAAGTCCTAAACTTGTAGATACTTTGCAACAGAAAATTTCTGCGAAGTGTTTGCAAGAAGGGCAACTTATTCACTGAGTGGAGATAAAGTTCTGTTTTTTTCAAAACAGAGAACAGATTATTGGTCATTTATAAGGGCTGTCTGCAGCAAACAGGCAGCTTGAGCCTGTCAGTGAGATAGAAAGATGATCTTCCATACTTTCAGCAAGAAAGCAGGGCTTTCTCCTGGGTCATACTTTCTGAATCAGGTAAAACAGCACAGACTTTGTTTAGAAAGTACAGGGGAAGGCAGGAACCTGATTGAAAGAGCAGAGGCCCAACAGCAAATTAAGCTGCAGGAGTTAGGTCACTGTTTTCTGAAACTGCAGGGCAATTCGAGTCACGTCTGTATGGGCTAATGGGCTGCAACAGGCACATGATACTGCAGGGGCACAAAGTATCATGGTAGATCTCA
Source organism: Dasyornis broadbenti (assembly GCA_013397935.1). Lineage (NCBI taxonomy): Eukaryota > Metazoa > Chordata > Aves > Passeriformes > Dasyornithidae > Dasyornis > Dasyornis broadbenti. Next base: position 1,003,092 of record VZRN01002074.1, read on the forward strand.
GAGCACGTGATACCTAAGGTAGACCAGAAAAAAAAGGGAATTTTGGCACAAGGAGAATGCTAATGACCTTATATGCAGTCCTGGTACAAATAAATGCTTGTACAGAAAACCAAATAAAACCGGTATTACACAGTCTGGGATGCAGAATTCTAATTCAATGCTTGTTAAATAGCCTGTGTCCTAAAACAGTACCAGATGGATAAAGGGCACAAGATATGTCAATGCACAGAATCTTACCAAAGGCTGGTTAGATATTGGCAGTTTTCTCTAAAAGAGGGATCCAGCTTTTAGGAGTTTTTCAGGACTTACCCAATCTCAGGTGTGTCTTTTGGCATATGGGGACTGTAATCCCAGAGCCAGCAATTAAATGCAATTTACACTGCTTTTTATATACCGTAAGGAACTAGCTGAAAGTGAAACTTAGATACTTATACACTGGAGGGAAAAATGTGCACTAGGACTGTCTTCTCATGAGAAGGCAGAAACTGGCACTTAAAAGTGTTCAATTATAACAAGGAAAGTAAAGCAGTCTAATAGTCCTCCAAACTGAATTGAAGCTTCTGCACAGAGAGCAGGTTGACAAAAATCAATGCTAGGTACAGCTAGCTACAAGCAGATTAATAATAAGACACTCCTTGCACAGGAAAGGCAAAGAAAATAATTCAAACAATATCCAAACTCCTGGTCTAGAAATTGATACCTTAGTCCAGCAGTTCTAGCCATGGAAAGTTTCCCTGAAATTAAACTAGGGTTAATAAGATTCCTTGCTAGGCACTCAAGTTTCACTTGTGATAAGGGTCCTGAAGAATTCTAAAGTAGAAATTTGGTACACCTGCTGTCAGATTTTGGAGAAGGGGACTGGGAGAGAAATTTTCTAAAATATAAGGAATATTTAGGTGATACGTACATGATCTAAAGGCCCAAGAAAATCCTTTCATGAGATGAGACTTCATCTCCACATATTATTAGTGCACATATACCAACCACAGTAAGCTTATAAACTGCAGTATTTGTTTTCAGGGAAATGTCTTTGAACCTAGCCATGATGGCTGAGCTGGAAATCAGATCATATGGAAGGTGAAGCATGGGAGGGAGATGTGGGAAGGAAGGCAACAGCAACATCAGAGATCGAGAGCAGCTGACACAGGGAGATCACTACTTACAAAAATGGGCAAATTCACATTGAAATACATGTCAAAATTTCACTCCAGGTTGCTGTGAGTCCCCGAGCAAATCTGAAATTGACTATTCTCAATCCTTAACATGGAACAAAAAGTGGAGAGGTTATCCTAAGCCAAAATTTTCTCTCTGGCTTCCCTTCAGACCTATTTGTTAACAGTTTGAACGGAAAACCAGAGGCATATGTGTTTCATAACACGTTCCCTGCACACAGGAGTGTGTATGTTCAATATCATGTTCCAGTTCCACAGCTATGGAAGTATAGACATAGCTATGGAACTGGGAAAGATTTATTCTCTGGTTCTCCTATGTAAGAAAAATGCTGTTTCCCAGACATGAAGTGCTAAGCAGCACTCTGAGAAATATTCAAGTTACACATGCTAGCTGAGACACTGGGAATTGATCTTAATTATTTTGTGATTTTTGAATGTACAAGGAGTATATTATTCATTTGTTCAACTAAAGTCATTGGCAGAGGTAATCTGACCCTGCCCAATGTCCCCAGAAAAGTTTGCAAAAGTGCCTGGCATTCAGAGCCAGCTGGGACATACCTAAATTTAACAAAACAAAGAAAGAAGAAAAAAGAAAAAAGAGCAAGAAAAAAACCCACTTGCTCTCTGAAACCATCTTAAAACCATCTTCATGAGTAAGAAATAATTCTTTAACATGAGGGTGAATTTCCAGAAAGCAAACAGAAATCAAACTGGCACCCAGACAGAACGCATGAAAGAACAGAAGAGAGGACATTATCTGTTCAGGAGAAACCAAATGATGCTAGCCCATAACACAGCATGAGCTCTGGAAAGATGTCATATTTGTCATAGCTGGAAAATGCTAAAAATACAGGTCCAGATCATCCTCTGCTAGCAAAGTAGTGAGAGGTGCCTCTCGATGAGGCTTTTAAGTTTCCCTGCTAGAAGCTCATCACAGTTCTCCCTGGATACACACAAAAGCACAGGACTGCAAAGAGTCAGATCAGGCCTCATATGCCTCCACAGCAGTTCTCTACTTCGGCTGTGCTCATACAACCTGAGCACATATGTTCATATATGTAGAAGGCTTCTATATAAACATAATTGAGTGGAAAGGTAACCTGTTCCAGCTGAAGAAGCACATACCTGCACTTGTAGATCCAATTCCTGCTGTAAGCACAGAGCGTGGCATAATCTTAACTGCATACTTGAGGAACTGAGATTTCCCTGTACCTGGGTCTCCAACCAACAGAAGATGTGATTCACCTTGGGGGAAAACAGTGATGTAGGAGTAGACACTTCATACACAGAGAAACATTGACACAAAGTGCTCAGATTAAATAATACTTGTCATTATTCACCTAAAATTTAGCACTATATATACATTTAAATATACAGTTCTGCACTAATTATTTGGTGTGATAAATACATTGTTTAATAAAGTCATCTAGACACAAATATTTACAATGAAGTATTTGTGAAGTATTAGCAGGTATTTGACACACTTCCTGTAATGAGTTCTTAGATTTTAGAATGCTCATTTCTCAGACTCAACTCACTCTTGAATATGAAACAGAAGGGTACCAGGCTATCATTCCACCATTCTATTATTTAAGTTATTGCAAAGTAGACTAATAAAATCACCAGGTTGTTTTGCTAATTAATTCTCTGCCAATAGTTACACAACTTTGTAATTTCAAAACAATGAAATTACAGAAATAAATAATTTGGTTGCTACAATCTCAAGTGCTCTAAAATTATTTCACTGTTTTCTACAAAATACAACTTCAATTCAACTTCAATTCAAATACAAAGTCTATAACTTTATTTAGCTGTTGGAGCATTAAGAAAATCCTGTATTTATATACAGAGCCACACTACTTAAAATTATTATGACCTACATAGATTATGACCTGTGTACCACCTGGCACATGGCATATTTGCCATCTAATAACAACAGAAGGAGAATCAGCAGGCAGGTAACTTGGAGTTACAGGACTAAGTGAGATGTGCTGACAATCACAGATGGAAAAGTCTGGCATTAGGAAGTAAAATCAGTCCTTTAATTTTTCCTTTCAATGTACTATAGTGATCCACATTAAGGAAACATTAAGATTCCATCCTTTGATGCCAAATACTGCTGAGAATATTCTACTAGAAATCATTTCAAAATGTCACTTAGACAATAGAAAGGAAGTTTATGTTTTAGATAAAACAGTTGCCTTTAATAGTCTACCTAATGGAAACCTGAAAGTCTGCTTCTATGTGTTTTATTTGGGAAAAATTAGAATAAAAAGAGGAGGTCTAGACACCCACTTTAACTTGTCTGAGATTTTGGAAGAATACTTGGAATTGATTAAAACTTGTTCTCACTCAAGAAAATGGGATGATTATACTTCCAAGATCTTACTGGTTTGATTTTGGAGGGCTGGGGGGATGTGGGTGAAGACAGGGATGGGAATGACTGTTAGAAAGAATGTGGTATTGTTAGAAACAATACAAACCTCTGGTTCGAGTTCCAGCAGCATCAGTCCTCTGTACACCACCAGCAAGCACCATGGCTACAGCCAGCTTCACCAGGTACAATCCAAAAACTTGAGGACATAAGCTGGCCAAAATTTCATTCCTCCCTAAAACAGGAGCAAAAATGGCACTCAGCAATTAAAACTTGGTTTCCCACGGACTCCCAAGTATACTGACAAATAATTTGGGCAAGAAAAGTAGGGTAAAAAGGAGATTTTTAATTTTTTTTATGGGACCTAGAGCAGTTGTTTGATCCAAACTTCCTTCATTATAGAGAAGTTAGGTAAGTCACAATCACAAGGTGCAAAGCCAATCCTATTGCAATTTAAGGAATGTATAGTGTGGATGGCAAGGTAAAAGGCACTAATGAAATGCTATCATGCAAATTCTTTTGTTTTACAATCACAAATGTAGAAGTTATGAAACCTAAGAGTTTCTAGACTTTGAAATATCCCCTTGAAAACTGGTGTACTGTATATTTAAGAAAACTAAGGAAACTTCTAACACTATAAGCATTTTGCTCTAAACCTGTGCACACATAGCATGGTGCATTTTCTCAGTTACCTTCCATCTCCTTCGAGCCTTCTGTGTCACAGGTCCCTCTCCTCCTCCTCCTTCCTACTATAAGCTTTTACCAGCAGCAGAATATTTCATTCTGCTCTGAAAATGCTGATGGCTTGGAAGATATGTAACAGAATTAATTCTGTCCTTTTGAGATACTGACACTACCAGCACATAAAGGGTCCCGGGTTATATGCCAAGTGTTACTTCCAGTGCTAGAGAATAAAAGAGAGTGACCCATTTTGAGAGCTTAACTTCAGTTTTAAATTTAGATTCAAGTACATAGTACTGGCAAAATATAGGCACCCAATATATGACTTGAGGCATATATGTTTCTTTTGGAGGTGTTCTGAAGGAATTAACACATCTTGGTCCATCTAAAAGTGAAATTTTAAAAACTTTGGTCAGCCATAGCAGAGCTCAAGATTTAACTCCACAGTTAGGAGTTAGCATCATTAAGTGACTGACATAAAATGCAGTAGTAGCTTCCGTTATCTCTTGAAAAACATACAGCTACACACACAATTCTGTTGTGAAATGGCCTTAGACTTCTTACTTAGATTTGATCTTTGCCCTCAATTTCAACTCAAGTTCAGACAAATGGCCTGAAACAGACATCTTGAGCAGTGAGGGTTCTTCTAATTTCCACCTCAATTGTCTTATAGCCACTTCATAGTTATTTATTCAGAGTGGACAACATTGCATAAAATCACGTTGCTCCCTGCAGGCTTCCAAAAATTGTTTTGCGGATGAAAGATTAAAAGGGACCTTAAAAGAAGATCCTGAATTACCTTCTGAACAGTTCTAACCAGAGTGATAAGAAATATTCTTGTTCCAAACAGCAGAAGGAAGAAATGTTATCAGTCCAAACAGCAAGAAGCTAGCAATTAGACTGCTTTCCAGGAGATACAGTTCTGAAGAATCTTTGACATTGACAGGATCCACACTTCCTTATGGGAGTGGGCTAATTGGGGAAGGCCCCCACCTGTTTTTCCTCCTGTTTGTCTTTAAAGAAGAAAGACTAAGCACTTTCCAGGGTTTTACAAAACAAAGCATCAGCCTAATAAAGTTCAGTGATGGAGACCCTAAAGAGTCCACTGAGCTTCTGCAGAGCTGAGGAGAAGGCGCTCAGATTATGGAGAGGGACAGAGTTCCAGACAGAACTGGTAATTCCAAGGTGTTTGACTGCAGACCATGGTAAATTTAGGACCCAGCATACTGAACATGGACTCTTCTGGAAGCCACTGTGAACGGGGAGGCTCCATTGCACCTAAATCAAGAGTCTAGGCATCCAAGAATTATGTTAAAGATAGGATGTGCTAAGCCCTATGGAAAAGATTCAGAGTTTAATTTGGGTTGCAGTGACAGTATGTCAGATCTCTGGCCCCAGAGGCAACTGCTGTGCTGACTAAAGGCAGATCTGGTCCACACTATTTCTTCTAAGAAGTATGCTTCTTCTTCCTCATTTATAAAACACTTCTCTTTTTTTTCCTCTGCTATTTCTATTATTTCTTATTTCCTGTTAATAAATGTTAAAAAAAATATGTGAATAGAAAGCTAAAACTAAAGAGGATCAATGCAGTAGGTTTGGTACTTCCTCCTGCCCCCACCCCAGTAATATTAAAGATTTCATATTCTGGTAATGGAAAAAATATAGTCTTGATGAATGGGTAGTGGAATAAGATAATGGGGGGAAAATGTGTTCACTCACTGTATTTTCACTCCTGATTTTATCTCTATCCAATCAAGTGCCCTACTTAAAAGCTTTCAACTACTAACCTGCTAAGGGATCGTTCCTATGCCTTTCCCAGAAGTCTTCAAATTCCTTGCGAACTTCTTCATCAATTACAACCCCTGCTAACTGCTCATTGTTCACTTTAATATAGTTGGCTTTTAAAACAAGCTCCAAGTCACAGCGTGCACCCTCATGGAAAGGTTTCCACCTCTGCATTACCACTCCATACACCGTGATGTCATCTCCTAGAGGTAACAACAAAAATGAATAAAATAACATCTGCCTTGAGACATGCAGACACTTCAGTTAGCTGTAATGCATAATAATGTGATCTAGATCCTGTGTTACAGTTAGTAAGGTTAAAAAAAAATCTAACAACAAAAAGCAAAACATCCTGCAGTTACTGGAAGTCTAAAACAAAGATAAGGTAGATTGCTTAAGTCTGTGGCAGGAAGTTATTGTGTCTTTCTGCTTCTGTTCAAGGGAGGTGAATTCTTAAAGATATACCTCTGCTTGTTTCCTCTTTCAGAAGAGAGGAATTCATGGTAAACTGTAGAAGCTCTTTCAATTAGATTGATTATACAACAAAAAAATAGTCAAAACTTATTTGGCTTCTGGTAACTTTTGTGATGAACCCCAGAATCACTTGTTAACATTCTGGGTAGAGTGTTCTTCTGTGAAAATACAACCACAAATTAATTTCTTGTGGAAATGTGCCTGTCTGAGAATTTCTAGTCCATTATTCATTCACCCTCCTGCCAGTTAGCTTCTTCTTTGAATGCCAAGTAGCTTTTCCCACCTGCAGCACTCCTGAGATAGAAGGTCAGGTTACCTGGCTCTCCGAACCCATGGAGAGGCACCTCATGCTGTGTGAACCAACCTCCTGGAGAAGTTTGGTGTTCTACACTAACAAGATTTAATATACTTTCTGTATGTCACAACACATTACTTATTGAAAGTGATCTGTCACACAGTCAAGATGTAACCTGGGGGTGCATGACGTTTTCTAGAATGATCCTCAGCTGCCACGAGAACATTCAGCCTGAAACAGCAATGTGACAGATGAACACACCTCATTCGAGGAGCCCCCAGCACTGACAGCCACTTGACAGAGATTCATCTCAAATGGAAAACTAAAAATGCTTGTGGTACAAACACATGTGATTTATGCTATATCCTCACCAGACTTGCAACTGTCCACCAAGTCATCTTCCAGAACAACCACCATGCAACGAGGGATGCTTCCCACAGACAGCCTCTGAACCTAGGAGATGGGAAGGAAAAGCACTTCTTAAGAACAGCACCTTTCCAAAGCCTTTAATTTACAGCTTCTCTGGCTTAAGGACCTATACAGTCCTTTCCTGGAACTGAGGTCAGTTCTGGTTTTTTATCACAAAGCTTACAGTAAGGATGCCACTGCTGCCCTGAACTTAACAATGAAAGTTTAATGTTGATATTAATGGAAATGGGATTGGGTATTAAATTAGCAAAAGGTGCTCAGTGCTGGGAGATGTTGTGTGATTTCAATATCTTGCTGAAGAAAGCTCACTAAAAGAGGTCATTTGAAAGAGCTGTTTTTTTTTTATTATAACTTATTACTAGATACTTCTTCGATATGCAAAGTTGACTTTGGGTACTGAAGCATGTACATGGATTAGATAACCCTTCACTGAAGTATATACTGAGGGAATATTCTCTGTATTTTTCTGGTATTTAACTGTAATTTGAAAGTTTGAGATTAAGTTCACACCCAGGTGTCAAGGATTAAATAAAAACCAGGAAAACCCAAATATATATTGACAAACGTGCCAGTAACTCCTGTAATTCTTTTTCTTTTCTCCAGGGCAAAGTCTGTGCAATCTTGTCACAGTCTACTTCCAACCAGCAATCTTTCCATTTACACTTAGAGCTTGCAAAAGTTTTGGGAGTATCCACTGCACAAGAAAAACATCAGACGTACCTTTTCATTTTGCAACACAGGTCATACATGCCAGAATTCTAAATGTATTCCCTCTCTGGTGCCTAGGAATGTTAATTCACCCTTGTGTATTATCTAAATGGCCACAGGCAGTTCACATCACTGTCAGTACTGGTGGCACATGCAGTTATTTGCAGAGCTCAGTAGGAAATGCAAGGGAAATTCACTCCTAGTTTAATTTTACTGTTTTTAATAAGCTCATGTTGCTGAAAATCCTTTCTACTGGAGAGATTTGTGTGTCACACAGTAGAACATAAAATAAGTCATAGACATTTCCCACATGTCAGAAAGAATCATTATATGAACATGCAACATAGGGCTTATTTCCTAGGAAGTTTTATTCCCTTACTTTTTTTGATATTCTGAACTTTTAAGACCTTAATTTCTAATTTCATACATTTCTCCTCCACCTTGGCTGTATTTCCACCCACAGCTACCACGAGAAAACAAATGCAATTTCTGTATGCAAGTACTGTAAGGATCACATATGCAATAATTGTTGAATTCAATACTGGATGAAGGGAAGAGACATTTGCAGACAGCATGTATTGAGCACACCACACAGTGACAGCTGGCCCTGGCCAACAGTGGGCTAGCTTTGGTTCTCAGAAGCAGGGTTGAACATCAGCATCACATACAGGAAGTGCTTACAGAAACAGTGCACACTTTGTGTTGCAATGATTCAACATAATATGGAATTTCTTCTGTGGAAATTTTATCCCTACACTGACCCCAGGAATGTTTTGTACAACATCAAATGGAGGTACCCAATAACAGAAGTCTGGTCTACATGTTGGCTTAATTTTTAATTCTTTGACTGGAAATCTCTGACCAATGGATTGCCTGGCTTCTTTTAGTCTTCACGGGCATTTGTTTTAAACAACAGTAGAATCTGTAAAACATTTCCACTTACCTTAGCATGTAAAACGTAACAATGAAAATGGGATAATCAGTTCTAACATAAGCATGAATAGTCTTACTAAAACTAGCAGAGTTACCTTATTTCAACAGGAAATTAGGCTCCAAATGTCTTTTTTCATAAGTTAATTCTTTTCGTACTTGAGAAGCTATACTTTAATACCTTCCACTTTTTATCCATTGTTGCATTTTTTTTCCTTACCTGTTCCTGAATTTTGATTTCTTGGTAGTCTCTGCAGCAAGCAGGAGAGGAGGTTGTTCCAGAGAGACACATGAAATTGATTGAGTTGCAGCCTTCTTCATTGAGGCAAGCTGATGGACGACAGAATGTGTAGTACTGCTCAAAGTCAGCCTTGACAACAAACACGTGCTTGCACTTGTTGCAGATGTAACTCCGTTCAAATTCCAAAACCTTCACCGAACTGGTACGTATGACAGTCCCAGTAACAGACAAAAAGTGTCCCACATCCTTGGATTTAGGAATGTGCTCTCGAGTCAGCTCCGGACAAACAGGCAAACCTGTTAGACAAAAACATAAGGCTATGCTTATAAAACAAGGACTTAAGAATGCAGTTAAAGAGTAGAAAACATGCCAGACATACAAACAGTAGCTGGTGTTATTGCTGTTTCATAAGTGTGATTCAACTATTCATCTACTGTCATAAATCTGATTCACTGGCCTCAGACAGTAAAAATCATCAGTCACTGAGCACTAAGTGAACTTGCTGCCATTTTACTCTCCCACTCCTGCCAAGGGGTGAATAGTCATGAACAGTTTCCATTCATGGAAACAGATCCTGATGTTCTCATAACTATTTATTAATTTAGATGTTCTTTTTGCAGATGCCATTTATTCTACAACTGGTTTATCTGAATTACAGATTTTTAGTTATGCTAATTAACTGTGGTTCAATGTTATTCCTGCTGTTAAACAGGTGTAGCTCCTAATCTTGTGTGAATTCTCAAGTGTAAGCAAATTCACAGTCAGAGAGCATTTGACCTTAAATCCACACTTGCACACCAGTAAACTTTGAGCACAAGGAAGACTGCATTCAAGAATGTAAAAGGGTTATGAACACAACCAAAGAAAATTCACTTGTATATTCAAATGCATAGTGACAGGACACTTTCCACTTGCTCTCTTTTAATTCCACCCCAGCAGCCAGTTCAGTCATGTGCTGATCCTGCTCCAGTGTTCACCCATCATTTGGCATCACAGTGGCTGAAATCCTCAGGAAGATTTATCTATCTCAACAACCTGCAAAGTCTTTTTAAAAATAAATTATCTCTGAAATGCTCACCTGAGCAAAATGTTGCCTATTCAGAAATTAGTAATGAACCACAAGTTACTACTAATAATAAATTTAAATCAATTTCTTAGGTTTACTTGCAAAATAGAGCTAGGACGCAGAGATGTAAAACTACAAATCTGCTAGGAAATGATGTTACTACAGGAACCAAACTATTTGTGCATTTAGGTCAAATCTTCTTAGTAGCTTTGGCTGCTAAAAACAATGTAAAAGAAGTCATATTTATTTCAGTGTTTTCAAACCTAAATGCTTTATTTCAGTCATGCGGAAGCATTCTGGTTTGACGCTTTTAAGCAACACTTGACCTTTTGCTTTTGTTTAAAGAAAATATTTTTAACTATTAAACTAATTTTAAAGGGTAAAAGAATAAAGTAGAAAAAATAAAGTAGAAAGGAATTAAATAATCAGGAAAAGAAAGTGTTTTGGTAAAACGGCAAACAATTTTTTCTGATTGACTCTAATAAAGCTATTTAAATGTTCTACCAAGCCTGTTGAAATTTTCATTCTACCACAGATTTGCATTTCTAGTCCGTTCAGGGGAAAAAAGTCCGTTATTTCTTCACCTGTTTTGGCTTTTTTTCTCATTTCAGTATTGGTGCCCCTGAATAAGCTTTGCAAAATACATCACATCCTACACTAGAGAGAGCTGCAGCACTGTTGTCAGGATATATGATGATCATCTCCATGAATTTTGAAGAGACAAGAATGTGAAAAAAAGAGCTTTCATTCTGATCATACTAGACTGCTTGACAAACTCTTTAATTGAGTATGTGCCTCTTTGAATCAACTTTACTCTATTAGTCACAAAAAACCTATTAGAAACTATCAGAAGCAGCTTGGCCTTCAGCAGCACACACAGTGGTGCTCAGGCTAATGGTAAGTAAGGAAAAATCATTTCATGGATTTGCAGCAAAGTAGAAATTATACAATCAAATTCCTACAGTGCTGAAATTCAGATAAAGAACTTCATCTTTTACTTTCTTCAGTGAACTCAGGGTAATCATGCATTATTAATTGCTGCATATTCACACTTCCTGAATCCTTCTTTGAACTCCTAGATGCCCTGTCCATATTGGTAGGAGCATGTTGAGATTACTTCTTATACCTGGTGTAAGCAAAATCACTTTTCCTTACTTCATTCCAAGCCTGACATGCAGATCCCATCACCCACAATCCTGGTAGGTGCCCACCACTCCCACCAAGAATAGCACACCACCTTCTCATTCTCTCCTTACCTGATTTGGGAATGGGAAGTGGTATTCTAAGATTAGAATCATAAAGGTAATCAGAACCCAGAATGCGCATAAAAGGTAACAATATCATGGGAATATTTGGGTGAAAAAAACACTATAGATAATTCAGATTATTTCTTTTGTTTCTTCTGCAGTGAGCCTTTCAGTGGTACAGAACATTAACCAAACTCCGTGGACAGATGTTATTTGATCCAGCTGGACCTCTCAAGGATAACTTTCCCTCTTCTTCACCAATTTATCTCCAGCTTAAGGGATGGAATTGTGAGTCTGCTGACTAACTTCTTCTAACAATGATCAGTCAGACTTGCTTCTATCAATTATTAAAACTATTTGATCAAGGGGGCTAATTTTGCTGGAGGTTGATAAGGAAATATTTAGACAAAACATCACTGTGGGAGGAATGATCAGCTTCATAACAGGCTGATAAGAGGAAAAGAAATGTCTTAAAGACACCACTACTCATGCAAAGATCATCTCCCCTTGCTGTATTCTTTCTAATAATTCCTGGCAGCTTTTCAAATAATCATACTTGGAATCTTTTTTTCATGCTGGAGGCCTGAATGATGTAAATGCATCTCAGAACACCAGGAGGAAAGTTTTAATTCATTCCTGCTTTCACAGGTTCAGGGAGGGGCCCGACAAATTTCAGTACAACCCAGAGGCCATCCTTTTACCCCACATACTCAGCAGCTGTGTACAAGCTCCTTAGCACCTGAATACCACAGGCTAAATATATTTCTGATGTGTTGTCATTACAACATTTTAATGGAAACTCACTGGGATGAAACACAGGCCTATTTAACAACTGTGAGTTATCCAAGCTGCCAAAAGACTAAATGATCATAAGCAACTCTGCGACAGGGCAGGGGAGGGAAACACAGGCTGCCAGCTCTTGGCTTTGCAGGCTATTGCTCCAAATTGTTATGATCAGAAATGACCAGATGGGATGGTGCCACTGCTGACCCAGTTTCCCATAACAGGCAAAAAAGACATTTCAACCCCAGAACCTGCATTCCACATTTATCAAACCTCAAAGCTACGAAAAATTTCCTAATAATAAAGAATAATGATATATCATCTTGCAGTGAAAAAATTACTAAATCCTCAATTAAAACAGTTCATTCCAATTTTATGACAAGCAATTTTATAATACTTAAGCATAAAATTCAACAGTTTTCAGTGACATTGGTACAATTCAAAATTTAGACTTTGCCTCTTCTGGAAGATGGCTGGAGCCAATAAGGCCTGTGACCCAAGTGGCACAACAGCGATGTCAATCTGCAGCAAAATGTAGGAACTACATATCTTCCCCTAAAACTTTTTTCCACATCTTTTATCCCTTCTTTTTCTTCTCTCTACACCTTCGGTGTAGAAGTGAAATAATGTAAGATTGGCCACCGATTTGAGGAGTCTTTGCCCTGGAAAGGCTTTGGCGTAAGCCCTGACCCAGCAAGAGACACCAACCATTGCACGAAGGCCAGTGGGGATGATGGCCACAGCTTTCTTTTGTAGTTGTCTACACACCTCCGTGTGTTTGCACGTGTCCTCTGCTGCTTAACAAACGCTAAGGATTCCGTACTGCTTCAAATACCAAAATAGCAAGAATTAAACTTGCTCATACTGTGGCGCCACGGAAAGAGCAAGTAAACGTTTGTTTACAGAGTAGGGAAATTTTGGCAGTACCGCCAGTTTCCCTGAAGAGTAAGGAAATGTTGGTAGTCCTGGCTGGGGGATGCAGCTCGCTGGAGATGCCACTCACCCGAGACCCTGGCGTGGAGGTTCTGCTTGAGGGTGAGCTGTGCCGGGTCCGCACTGTCCTGCAGCGCTGCCAGCGCAGCCCGGCGCAGGGCGCTGTCGAAAATCGGGAGCACCTCGCTGGGGAAGGCGTTGAAGTACTCCCCGATCTCCATGTTGGTCTCAAAGAGCGTCAAGGCGTCGACGACGACGGGGTAGTGCGCCTGGTCGTCCGCCTCCCTCAGGATGCCCAGGATTTCGTCCCTGTGGTGCTCCAGCACGTAGGACTCGAACACCTGCCCGATGAGGCTCACCTGCTCCGCGCTCAGCACCATGCTGTCCCTACGCGGGGGCAAAGCGAGGGGAAGGGGTCACACAGCGGCGCTTCCCTGTACGGGCACGCGCCGGGCGGGAAACTTTGTTTTTCCCTGGGAAAAGCCCATGGCGGAGCCAGGCGAGACGGGCCGGGGCGCGGCTCAGGAGCTCGGGCAGGGACACCTCGTTCCAGCGGCACCTCCAGCCAGCCGCTGCCCAGCAGCGGTACTGTGCCAGGAACCAGGGCTGGGCCGGGCCGGGCCGAGCCGCCCCTCTGTGCCGGCTCCCGCCAACCGAGCCCGCCCCGCCCCGCCAGCTGGTACCGCCCTCCCGCCGCTGTGGGCGGAGAGCGGGCCGGGCGCTCCTCCCCGCTAATGGGAAGGGCGAACCGGTGCGGCTGGCTCTTCACTAACTGTGCTGGCGACGGGGATAGGCAGCAGGAGCAGCGCTTTGGCTGGCCCTCACTCTCCCGCCCCGGCTGCCGCCAGCACGGCAAGCTGTAGAGGTGGCCAGGCGGGCGCTGCCCCAGGCGCGTCCCTTCCCGTCCCGTCCCATCCCACCCCGCCGCCGGCAGCGCGGGGTGCGCGGCGCTCCCAGCACCGCGACCGCCAGGTGAGGCCGGCAGCGGTCCGTGGCCGCCCCGCCCCGCTCCCTCTCGGTACCTGCACAGGGCCGCCCCCCTCCTGCAGGCCTCCGCCGCGCCGAGGCAGCGCCCGCAGCTCCCTCAGCTGGCAGGAGGAGCGACTCCGTCCCCGCCCCTGCGCACCGCTCCACTCCGGGGCCCGGCGGGCCCTGAGCGGGGTGGAGAGTGGCCGGGGCCGGGCGCGATGCGGGGGCGCTTGCCGCGGGAGAACCGGCACTCCCAGGAGCAGGCAAGGGGCGGCGGGCCCGGCTCGAGGGCGCTCCGTGGACACTGGGGACACCCCAGCTGCTCAGCCTGTCGGGATCCCCCTAGGGGTTCTCCGTGCAGTGGCGCCGCACGCTGCACCCCGGGGCGGAGAGACGCTGCTCCTGTGCAGCGCGGGAGGATTGCGAGGCGCGGGGGAATGGGGTTGTGGTAGGGGTAGCCCCAAGGCTCCTGAAGCTGCTCCCTTTAAGGTTTCTCTGCGCCCCCGCGGGGTGCATACACCTCGAAGTCTAGAGTGGGCTTCTTTAGAGCGCGCTGCACGACAAACCAGCCTCTTCCCCCTTCTTCATGAGGGCATAGCAGAGTCTGACGAGTTTGGGGATTTTATTCTTAATATAACCAAAAAACACGGTTTGCTGCAGGCTCTAAAGCTTTCGCTTTTGCCCGGAATTTAACAGTATGGTGTTTTGAATGGTTTCGTATGTGTGTTTTTTTTCCCTGTATAACAACCCAGTGACATGCTCTACAACTATTTGAAATATTTTGGATTTTAGCTAATTCTGTATCAAAATCGTGTTCCAGGCATAAGGAGTTTCTCCAGCAGTGTGCCTGTTTCCTCCAGTCACTTTGCAGCATATGTGCGTGCACACTTCTACCAAGTGCTGTGCTTGCATGTTTGAATTCTGTCCTCAGTGAATTCAGTGTAAGTAGACAGT
Organism: Dasyornis broadbenti; assembly: GCA_013397935.1. Lineage (NCBI taxonomy): Eukaryota > Metazoa > Chordata > Aves > Passeriformes > Dasyornithidae > Dasyornis > Dasyornis broadbenti. The sequence continues at coordinate 1,018,133 of VZRN01002074.1, forward strand.
CTTCTGATTTACTTGTGTATTTTCTTGGTACTATGAAAAGGTATTTGAATATCTTTTTCATACATCCATTCAAGTCTTGCAATATCACAGAGCATAGCTTAATGTCCCCATAACTTTCAAGTGTTGAGGGATCTTAAAACTTCTCCATTGAGCTTCTCACTCCCAGGACCTCCCATTGTTGGCCTATATTAGTGATGAATTTTGGATAGGCAATCAAAACAAAAATCACTGCCCACATGGTTTCTTAACCAAAAAATGTACTACAATAACACCAATCGTTATATAATTTTTAAAGATCAAAATAAATGTATACAATTTATATTTTAATATCAAATTTTACAGTTGGTGGAGGGGGAAATTAACATTTTTCAAACAGAAAAAATATCCTTTAGGTGCCTTATTATCAAGTTATGATGTATGGCTTCAATATGTAAAGTAACTGCCTTACTTGCCTTAATAAAACTAAGATAATTAATCTGAATGTCTATCATGTTGCGTTTTTTTTCTTCTCATTCCTACTTAATGAATAAGAAAGCTGCAGTGGTTACTTCATCTCTTGACTATATTATCTTACTATCCATAAGTTCATCTGAGGAATGTTTGGCCAGCAGAGAAGGGAATGGTCTTAGAGTGCCTGGGGAAAAAGTTTGTGTGGAACTTCACAGGTGCTTTAAATCACAAATCAGGTTTCTCTGAGTTGCTACTCCACATGCTATCAGGAGAGGATTTCTGCATAGGGCTCCTGTCTGGTGAATCAGTGGATGCAACTTCAGTTACCTCTCCTGCATTGTTTGCAAACACAAACTTCTTCAGGGTACTGGAGACGTTGCCTAAACCCTCAACTGAAGGAAACAGTGTTTCCAGCAAACGTCTAAGATTGCTTCAGGGGGATTACAAAGAGGAAGAGTATTAACCCCTAGATATGTCATAGAAAAAAAACACATTTTGCTTTATAAAATGGTCCTGTTGTAACCAATTTAATAGACACAGCTGCAAAGACACTGCTGAGACCTGCACTTAAAATACAAATTGATCACTGTTAACAAGCCCTGTCTCTGGCATATGCTTTCAGTGTGAACTTTAATCAGTTTATAGCGCTGTCTTGCAAGGCACAAAACCATGCTTTTTTCCTAATGAGACACAGTTATTGCTACACATTTGTTAGCATAGTTACCTGGCTTCTGGTATGGCAGAGATGTCATTTCTGTGAATTCCTGGAGGTGTCCATGTGTCAGACTGCATTTTATAGCCTGAGCAGCCAGAGCAGCAGTTGAAAAACAGTGCAGCAACCTGCAACTGAGGCAGCTGGTATTTATAAATACAGAGCAAGTAGCGGATGTTGGAATGTAAAGGCTGTGATCAGGTAGTGAGTGGTTCCTATGAGAAAAAAATATCAACTTCTTATAGTAACTAGTAACTGTTAGGTGCTTAGCTGAGTAATGAAGAAACGTTCACTCAAAAAGAAGTTATCAAAAAATGTATTATGCCCTTTGGAAAACCCACAAGAAATCATTTGAAATTGTGGTACAAAATAGGACAGGTAAAAGTAATTGTTTCAAACGAGTGGGTAGAGACAGTGCTGGCAGTTACCAGCCTGAAAAGCTCTCTTGTCCTGGCCTCAGAACACCTGCCTGGTTTGTCTCTGCTTTCCACTTGGAATAATGGCTTTCTTACATAAACCAGTATTACTATTTTGCTTTCAGGTCCCTCCTGATAGTCTTGTGTGGTAATGAAGACAAAGACTTAAAACTCCTCAGGTTTTTAGTTTTACAGAACATAGTATGTGTCCTCAATTTGAGGTTGTCTCAGGAGAGTACAAGAACTGCCCATTACTACTGTGGTCAGGTGGTGGCACAGTGTGCAGTGGGGACACTGGCAGCAAGGCTGCACCAGAGCTGAGAAAGGCTCATGGATCCCACAGGAATAGGGAAAAGCAAGGTTAGGGAAAGATTTAGACCAGGCAATATGAATATGGTTGGATGTTCATGAGGCTGTAAAATGTGGGCTCCAGACTATACCCTAAAGTGTGTCTCTTGGTCGCTGAGGTTGCCTATGAACTCATGAATCCAGGCACTTTTAGCTTTTTCCAGAATACCAGATACTGCAAAGATCAGGAGTACAATGGCAGTCATCATGCAAGTTCCTGTATTAATCCCAAAAGCCAGATACTAATTCCCTTTAGGAATATATTTTACAGAGTTCTCAATGCCATTTGGTAGAAAATGAAAATTTTCCTAGTTTCCTCTGGTTGGTTTTTGGGTGTTTTATTTTGGTTGATTTTGGGGCTTTTTTTTTTGGTTGGTGTTTGGTTTGAAGAGACTGATATGGCAGTAGTACAGCTGCTGTCTGTGGCAGACATGGTAACTGAGTGCTTCTTAACATTCAGGTGCCTACTAGTAAAAAACCAATAGGTAAATGTAGGGATCACTGTCTTCATATTACTGTTCAGTTACTCATTCCATATGTAAAAATGCACAAAGTTGAGGATGGGAGAAAAAGGCTGATCCCTTGCAAAGCATGAAAGAAAAAATACGCAACACTCACTTCAGAACGTTATAACAAAATGATCTAGTGAATTTTATTTTGGGTAACAGCCAAGAAATCTGACATTTTGCCCAATATGGCTTTCTTCTAAAATTAAAAAGTTGCATATACCTACAGTTAAGTCCACCAGCTACAGAAAATCTGATGTATACATTTTTAATCCATGGCAGCATCACCAGAATACAGCTTTCAGTGGCGTTTTCAAGGTGAATTATAAGATAGAAGTTTTTTAAATGTGCATTTAGAAGATTTTTATATTGTTTATATGAAAACATACAAATTTTTCATTTATACATATAGTACATATAAAACTCATTATAATTAGCAAGTATCTTCATCTGGGTATTTACCTTTGTGCATATAGCAAAAAAAGGATGCAGTTAGGGCTTTAGATGAAATATTAAAGTTCAAGACCTTTGTATATGCTAACTAGAACCTTATTCAAATAACTCAAACATATTTTTCCTGCTTTGAAAAGATAAGAGATTCAGCTTAAAAATACATTCATAAAACAAAGACAATATTCTCCCTGAGACTACCAGTGTGAGTTAATTTGTGGTAATCTTTGAATGAAAAAATATAAAAAAGACAATAAGCTCTGGTTTTCTCTATGCTGCAACAAATTTCTCGAGCAACACTGACATCATAAAAGGTACAGATTGGGGAATCATGCTCACTAGTTGAAAAAACAGTTTCATATATCAGTTTAAGAAGAAGAAAAAAAATTAATATAGACAAGGGAAGGTAAGTAAGTTTTAATGAGATCTGTATCTGCAGTATGTATTAATGGGAAAAAATTGTGTAATTGGGTTTTGTTTGTGGCTTCTTTTTTTTTATTTCAGACATTAATTTTATCCAAAGCAGGACTATATGCTCAAAATGTAGATTCTTGATTTATACAGATACCTAGTACAATTTTCTAAGTATTTCAAGCAATGTTTTTTTGTTAATATTCAGAAATATGGAACCTGTGGGAACAGTTTCTGCTTAAATTCAATGATAAAATGTTTGATTATAACTAGACGGTAAAGCCTCATAAGCAATAGGTGAGGAGTCAACCCCCGTCCCCAATGAACAGCTCATGGTTTGTGGCTTTTTGTATCTTGTCAGAATCAATCTGCTCTGAAGGCCAGCAGCCACACTAGTTTTATTTAGCATTCTGCCTTTTGTTAGAGAGCGATGGTTTTTAAACTGCTACAAAGTAACTGAATTGGGATGCATTAAAGGCATCCTGCCCAAATTGGAGAAAGAGTGAGAGATATATACTTCCTTTTACAATTTAAGTTGTATTTATAGTAACCATGCAATTATGTTATTTGGGGGGAAAGTCTTACCTGAAATCAAAGAAAACACATTTATAGGAAAAAGGGGGAAAGCATTATGTTTGTTCTACCAAAATTTATTATGTAGTAATTACAAAGTTTAAAGATTCTTCCATTTTAAATAAAAATAATAGTTATAATTACACATATTGTATAGTACCATGTCAGGTGATTCCAACAAATATAACATGAAATACAGTGCAGTTTCAAATCAGAAAGACAAATACTTTCTCATTCACAGTGTTTGACAAATTACAGGAAAGCTTGTTCACATGAGGGTTTACTTAAGGTCATGCTCTTATAAACAGTCCACATCACGCTGTGCCACAAAAACAAATCATCTCTCAGAACGTGAAGTATCGGGCAAACCACTCCTGGCGTTGTGGGTCTGGTGAAGCCACTGGTGAGCCATCAGTCTGAGGAGGGCTAAATTCACAGAAAGAAAAGAAACAATTATCCCACAACTACACGAAAAGTACAACTGTTAGGAGAGATAAAAAACCACAGAGAATATTCAGTAAGGAACACAGTCTGTTTTTCCATGGATAAATTATCAGTGTGCCTTAGGACATGATTTAATGTCTCCCTATAGAATCTGTGATCATCCACTCCATTGGAGAGCATCAGCAGCATGGACAAGTCAGTTCAGAAGCCACATTACAGAGTGGGCAAATAGTGTTTTGGAAAACATAATTTAAAATCTCATAAATAGCTGTAGCTTTCAGGAAGAATAAAAAGAGTTTTCTTGGAAAAGCATGACTGTAGAAGGTCCTCTTTTAGCATCCTTTTCCTGTGGTAAAGTTGATTTTGAAAAATATGATGCAAACATCATATTTGTAGACATGTGCTCACAAAGACTGGCTGGCAACTGAACACAGATACACACCACAGTAATACTTAACACCCATCACAAATATCACTTGCAATTGTTGTTCATGCACACACTTAAAATACTCTAAAATACTAGAGAAGACAAACTGCTGTGCTGCAAACAGCATTTGGCTCCTCTTTGAACACATCATTCTCACAAAATGATCAGGAGCAAAAAATTTAAATTTAATTACACAAGGTGTTTTATCAATAAAAATTGGTAACAAAATAATCTCTACTACAGGATAATACAGTGCACAAAACAATTTGGAGTGAAAACTCCAGCATCACAGTCCACAGGGTCATGCACATGCATGTTTATAGATACCTGAGTACACTCATGCACATCACATGCACAAGGAAAAAATTAGCAACAGTACTTAAAAAAAAAATTTAAAAATTGTTTTCTTGAAAAATGTTGTTTACCCTTATCTGTTTTAAATTCTATCATTTGTTTCCCTTTATAATTAGCAGTTGCTAGGTATGTGATCTTTTGCAGTAAACCAAAGGAGAGAGAACACAACCAGCTGTGGAACCAGTAATTACACGTGGCTTTAAGTTGGCAATTTAGAGGTAAGAGATCAGCATCTACTAAATACAGAGTAGTACAGCACTTCAGTGCATTTAATATGTGAGCACATCAAGCTAAAAGATTAAAATCCTGCCTCTAAAATGCCATTTTTAAATTATTCAATTCAGTAGATTATTTTGTGAGAGAATTACTTGAGACTTTAATGCTGGTTTTGATTACTGGAAGCTCAGCATTAAGCACCCAAGCCTGAACATTTCCTGTTGCTGTAGTAAGGTTACTCCTATGAAACAGTTTCATATAGGTGAGGAAAGAGGAAACACAAAACATTCACCTAGCACGGAAAATAATTTTCTTACATAAAAATCTTTATTACATAATACTGAATAAAAAGCCCTCCGTGCTAGTATCAATTCCTAAATAAAAATCAGTAAATAACACAAACATCTAAAACAATTGTTCATATATGTAAACAATTGGAGGCACATGAATTCTGTTAAGGTATTTATAAAGGTTTTCAAAGTTCAAGGCTTAGGAAAAAGTGAGGAGAACGCTTCACATTTCAACAAGGTCTACAATAAAAAGGAATACTATAAAGAGGTTAAAATTATAATGTAAAAATTTAAAATGCTGTAAGAGTAGTTGTACCTCTGAAAGGCTGATAAAGCAAGTGAGATTCAGCTCAATAAGAATGCAAAATTTTCCTGAGTTAAGCAAAAAAAAAAAAAGGAAAAAGAAAAAAGAAAAAGATTGGTGAGGCAGTGCTCACCTCAAAAACGTCTTGGGCTCTTTGGGTGGCATTGGCTGTGGTAGTGGTTTGCTGCTGTTGAACTCAATATCGTGGATGGGTGAGTTAGGAATGGGGTCCACGCGGTTTGGATGTCCATTGCCCACCACTCCGCTAGATTCCAGAGCACTTAGATTGGGGACACTCACAAACCTGTTTGTTGATTTATCATTCTTCTTCTTTTGCTGCATTAAAAATAACAAACATAAGGAAGGCTTCTTGCACCAGGACAGACGAGGACATTGGCTAATCTAGAAGTTTTATTGATGGCTGGTTTGGAGGTTTTTCTGAAGGAGAGGAGTTGGGGCAGATTGGGCTCTTTTTGTAGTTTCCTGTTTGCTTTGACCTGAACACCACAAATTTTCACAGAAAAATTGAACTTCTAATCAAGATTATTAAGTCACTATGACTTAGTGTAATAATGAGTATATCATATGAGTTTATGATCTTTCAATATAATATTTTGGTTATTTTGAAACAATGGTTCTATTTAAACATTGGAGATTGACAATCTTGTGGAAAATTTCCTTTCAGTCTGTTAATCCTTTCATGTTTACTTAAATCTTTTCTTTGTATCTGCAAAACAGCTCTGCCATCAAATGCAATTACAGCAAATTTCAATGATGAAAAAAGTGGATTTCTCCAACAGATTTCATCCCATCACTGAGGCACATTTGGTAACTGGACCATGACACCTAGAAAAGCACCTATGCTTCTTTCACAGCAATTATGCCCTCAGTCAGCAAAGCATTATAGCAATACAGCTAAAGATAAAAATATTACTGTGCAGGAGTCCAGTTTCCTGCATAAGGAAAAGGCCTGAATTTGATACTAATACAGCTGCCACTTTTAGACACCAGATGGCAGAACTGAACATTTTTCTTTTATTTATAATACTCTCTCTTGTACTTCTCTTGATAGTGTTTCAAGGGACTCAAAATATTGAGGAAATCTATTTTTATATCACTATTTTACATTCTGGAACACATCACACAAAGGAGTCAGTATTCATCCTGTTTTTACAGATATTTTAATGCAGAGGGATGTTCCCAATAATTATATCACTTTTTTAAAATAGCTGTGTGACAGGACATGGTGTGTATTTTCTGACTTACATCACATTTTTCATGTCCACAATAAAATAATAATATTAAAAGTGCCTTATTTCCAAAAATAGGACTTTTTGGCAAACCCAGTGCAAAGAAAAAAAATCCCTAGCTCAGAAATACAATTAATTATGTATTATTTGAATATATAATAAATAATTTATTTCACTTACTTATATGCAACCCTAACAAATCAGCTACGAGAAAAACCCCTTAAGGGCTTATAAACTACATAAATTTGAACTAAATAAAGTGAAAGAGAAGTGGAATCTCATGTTTCTATATAATGTTTTCCAGCAGAATTCCACCTGAAACAGGAGAGCTGCCCTATTCAAGGGTGGGAACGAGTTCAGACAGAGACAGGGTGAGTCCTATTGTTTATTTGCACTTTCTTCTCTTTAGCTCTCTGCTAGTGTTGATTTCAGTGCCTGAGCTCTCCAGGGTTGTCAGATGCAAATGCTACTAATTGAAGACACACACTCATGGATGTGGTTGTCAATACACAATTAAAATATCCCGACAGAAAGCTATAATAGAAAAAGGTGGATTTTAAGCATCACAGTGAAAGATCATCAGCTACAAAGGATTAAACTAAGATTGTCCCATACACTTCTGCTGTAGCAGCTGAAGAAGCAAGAAATAAGAAGAAATAGTTTGGTAAAAGTAACCAACTGCATGTAAAATACACTTGCAAGACAAATACAAGCTGTAATTAAAACAGTGTGTTAAACAAACTGTAGTTAAATCTGTGTGCTCCTCAGGCGGCTCATTTCTGGAACATATATGTTTTCCACATAACTGCTTAGAAAAGTATTAAGATTTATAGACTATTCTCTGTAAAATAATCTGTGCTTCTGAAGCAGTCAAATCTGGAGACAGAAAACTGTGTGTATTGTTTCCATGAAATTCATGCAAAGTATTAAGAAACTTCAGATGTAATGATATAATACTATACTAAACAGATCCATTGCAGAAATTAGAGAAGTTCTAATACATACTGCAATGGCTGTAATTTTGCATTAATATGCAAAGCCTGTAGTAACTCATAACTTCTGTAATTTTCTTTTTTACAAAAATAGAAAAGAGAATGAGATTTTCAGTTTCTTTATAATTCATTCTCCAATAACACAGTACGTGCTTTGACAAAATAAAGTAACATAGTCCACAACTCATGAAATGAAGGATCAGAATGCTCTGGCATACAAGACACTTTTAAAGTCTAAACATTTTAAGTGATAGAAGCATATTATAAAAATATATGTATTATCACTATGGAAATCTGATGCTGAAGTACTTTTCCCAAACACTACGGATTTCACACAAAACAAGGTTGTATACTAGATGGTTACATTTCTCATCTTTATAAATGGATAGTTCAGACAAACTTCCAATATTTTCAAACAAGCATTGAAATTGTATCTGGAAGTCCTGGTATTGTCTCTAACGGGCCTGAACTAATTCCTTTTATGCAGTTAGCATAAAAATTAGGCATCCACAGAGAAGCTTGTGAGTGCTGCTGGGCTCGTGAAAATCATAGGAGAATACTGACATTTTGCAACAGAGTTTGTGCAGAAGTGTGAAATATGCTGATGTGGACTGCAGTAGGGCTTGGCTAAATAACACAGCCTGCTCTCAAATAATGCAGCCAGACCTCCTTTTAAATAACATGAGCCTGAACCTTGATCTCTGAAGCTCTTGAGCATCTGAGCTGCTCAGATTGTGCCCTTAGGGTTTTAGCCTCCGCTTTAGAACCTTTCCCAGCTTCTTCTGTCTCTACAGCTGGGACAAATCTCTTCCCCTTCCATGCAAGTGAAATAACCTATAGGTTATCACAAGAAGCAAGGAGATGTCAGAGGACTCATTCCTGAAGTGGTGAAAAGCAATAGTATATAGGTACCCTACCACAGTCTATTCACATTCCTCATGAAGGAATGCTGCTGGCTTTTGAAGTGACAGGAAGGCTACTATGCCTGTGTGTACAGTGGCCTTCCCTGGCTGCTATTCAGGAGCACAGAGAGAATGGAAAATGTTGCTACTGCAGCACTTTCACTTGTACACGTGGTGACAATAACTGAGAAGGCTAGAGACTGACTCTTGCAGCCTCCACTGTTCATACTGGTTTGTCACTCCACTTCTCCAGTTCTACTCTACGTCTTTCCCCCTGAAGACTCATTCCATGCCCTTCTCATACACTTCCCCTTCCCCTTTTTACCCTTATTCCCTTCCTTTTAGTGTCCCATCTTCCTGTCTTTCTAATGCTCCTCCACCCTAAGCACTTCCCAAAAAGTGCAAAGTGCCCTTGCACTTTCCAAAACAACCAAGAAAAATTAGGAAACTAAACCAAGTAGGGGTGTCACTACTCTCTATTGCATGGTACAGTTCTGCCCTCTGTTGCCTTTCCATCACTTTTCTATTTTAAATTTGCAGTTTTATGATAAGGAACTGTGTTTTGTGTCACACATGTCAAGCAAACCAGGTTAACAGCATCAGTGGATCTCTCAACAACACAAAATAAACAAACCTACACAAAAAGAAGTGGAGACAAATGGAAAACTATGTTCCTTGTTTTGAACATGTCTTTTAAGAGTGATTTATATAGATGCAGGCACACACACATAAACATATATCTCTTCTTTTGACTATATCTTAAGTTGAGATTGCTTTTTCTTTACTTTAGCAATGAAGTCCATGGAACATACCTTCACCAATGGATTAATAACACCAACATTAGGGCTTGCATTAAACATTTTGTTGTAGTTAGTCTCCCTGTTTACTAGTTCCAGCTGATAGAATTTTTTGTCCTCCTAAAAAGAACAACAGATAGAAACTTCTTTTTATGCATTTTCAATCAATTAGTGGCCAAATCTGCCTAGAAAAATGTTCTCAAGTTTCTGTTTACATTTTAAAATAAACTGGTAATTCTACAAATTGCTTTTCATGTTTTATGTATTATTATGTAGAACTATCTAAATAATTTCTATTTATGCAGTTCTATGGTCCTGAGAGTCAGTATAAGCCTAACAGATTATGTACTGTGAAAGACTCAGTATAGTTAAATTCTGATCTTTAATTAACTTTGATTTCCTCATTCTTTCTTGCTTCTTAATCAGGATCTAATCAGGCTAACCTAAGTCAGGGTGTTGTGCTCTGAATCTAGGAAACTCAGTGGGTCTGGATTTTGGTCTTAGAAATCTCACTGAAAAGACTATTTCTTATATATCTTACATGGCTGGCTTGTCCCAGGACTGGAGGCAGGAGACATCTGATAAAGGACATTCCAAAATACTTCTTGTAATAATGTATTATACTTGATTGTGGAAAACACTCCACATCTAATTAGTTTTACTATTATGAGTCATTGGAACCAGAGGAATAATGCGTTAAAGAATATGAATAACATGCTAGCAGGATTGGTTCCTTAAATACATTTCAAACACTTCGAATCAGATTAACTTTTATATTTGTCAAGATATTACACCAAGAGAGCATAGAAGTCTTACAATCAATTTCTTTATGAGTTGGTCCCGCTCTGCAATTAGGTCTTTCAGTTCTGAGATAAGCTGCAAGTCTTCCGGTCTTGATTCTCTGTTTTTATATTTTTCTTCCATTTCTTCTAAACTTTATAGAAAAGAAGAATACCCCCTTTAGCCTGATCCAGTGTTAAATGATGAGTGAATAGTCACATTTTTGGTTAGTACAAAAGAGAGTTCAGGGAGCAAAAACAGAAGATGACTTTCTTATTACCCTGAAGGAAATTAATTTCTATGTTCTCCTTCAGCTTTAGATAGTTAAGAAACAAAACAAACAAAAAAACCTCAATAACCATAACTTTTGCTCCAGCAACTAATAATCTAGGCAACATTCTAACAACTTAACATCCCTCCTGTGCATGCATTACTATATTTTTGAAAAAGACCTCTTGGAAGTCAGGCTGAAAATAAGGCATTCAAAACCATAATATGAAGAGAATTACAAAAGACATAGGTAAAATTGGTTCTTACGTAAAATATAGGGACTACATAGAATTATATTTAATATCAATGTAAATTTTAAAAGCTGGCAATTCACTTTCCTAATGAGGAAAATCAACAGTATCTTTTTTGAAAAATTATTTTAATAGAAGACTACTCTAAATAAAGATGCATTTTTGTGACACTGGAGAAGCTGGATCGACAGAAAAAGCTCACAGCATCTTCCTCAGTTCACGTGAAACATACTGGAACAAAGATACCCAAGAATATTGAAGACTAATAGGTAACTAACTCCTCTCCACAAAAGCTACTTAGTACCATTAGAGATGAAATAAAGGAATGAGCTGCAAAACAAAAGGAATAACACTTGCATATTAGGATATCTAATGTAATAACAGATAAACATTTGAAAAAAAAACTAGGAGGAAATTTGAAATGCCTGGTGGGAAAGCATTAAAGGAGAGAAGTGAAATAAGCCAACTTAGAGAGGAATTGTACAAATAACTGCATAAATATCCTTTTGACTTAAAGAACAAGTTTTGAAGATACGGCAATTTGAAACGATTGTGTCTGTTTTAAACAAATAAAATGCTCATAATGCTAAATATAGTTTCAAAGGAAAGTACTAAAAAACGTGTCTCACATATTCAGCACTCATGCAGATTAGTGAAGCAAGTTTCAGAACAGATTTAGGAAATTTAACAAACTTAGTGAAAAAGGAAAAAAAAAATCCCAGTCAAGCACTGAGAAAAATCTGTGAATTAAATTGTCTGAATCAGGTCAAGCTCAATTCCACAAGAATTAAACAAACTGTAGACACCTGGAAATAGACATAATTTTTCACTTCAGATAAATATGTTCTCTTCAAAAGCAACTATGTGATTTTTACTTTGAATTGCAGCTAAAAAAGCAGTTAATATTAAATTATACTGATAACCTTCAAATAACCTGTACATATTCTGAGGAGATTACATAATGTATTTACATAAAACAATATGAATGAGAACAACGTGATTGTTTTTACTTGCAGAGAAGGCATTTGACTCAGCATAACAGAAATAGCCTCAGCTGGCTTAATTTTTGTGTATACATTTTATGCTGGGTTAAGCTATTGTATATAGATCCCCAGAGCAAAGTCCATAGTTACACACAGCTGTCATTTTATTTTCAGATACTTCAGAGAACTGGGGTTTTTTATGCTATTTCAAATAGATAATTTGTAATTTAAAGACTTCAGTTGTAAAGCCTAATTAATGATACCCACTCTCAATTACTCCAAGACAGATTTCACAAACATTCATGAGGCCATGCTTTAGGTAAGGCTGAACCTGGGAACAGTTACTTGAGAAACAGCTGCATAAAACTTCTCTTTTCTTGTTGTTGTTGTTGTTGTTTGGGGGGGGGGTTGGGTTGTTTTTCTGGATGGTTTTGTTTGTTTGTTTGTTTTTGTTGTTGTTTTTGGTTTTTTGTGGCTTTTTGTTTGGTTTTGGTTTTTGCTTATATGGTGGGGGTTTTTTGTTTGTTTTATTTTGGTTGGTTGTGGGTTTTATTTGTTTTTTTATTATTTGTCTGCTTTTCTACATAGTTCCCTCTTTGGGCAGCTTCCTGCTTTGGTGTAAATAGAGAAGTAACACACTGAAAACCAGGTCAGGGCACCCTACATGATGTTTGCTCACTTTAGGCCAGTGGCTGCTTCCTCACAGCTCGAAATAGAGCAAGACCCTGGAGTAGGAAACCAGCTAAATTCAGATAATTTCTGGACACTGAGAAGAAAACAACCTAATGTGAAAAACAATTAGGGTAAACAGCTCCAAAACAGTTCTGATGGCTGCTCATAGGCGTGTTTCTCATACAAGATAAATGCAGCAAACAGGAGGTAGCTTACACCTAATTTACTGAATGGCAAGGTACCACATTTATCAGGGTATAAATATATCAGGGTACCACATTTATCAGGGTGTGCATGTGGACAGTTATAGGATAGTGAGAACCAGAATTTTATAACCATTTTATTTGAAGACAATTTCTGAGGGCTCATTATCCAGAAAAAGCCAGATGCATCTTGTCCATTTGTAACTGATATTTACTTAGAAAAGCTTTCTATCATAAACTTAGTACCAATTTTTCTCTCTGCCATAAATATTATGTGCTTCAAATCCCTCCGTGGCAACTTTGCAGCAGGAAGCCCTCAGTGTGCTATGAAACCGCAGCCAGAAACTGACCAAATGGGTAACATCACAGAGATAAAGAATGAAGGATGTGGAAGACAGGAAAATACTGGCTGGATGACACACTATTACATCACTTCTGCCCAGAGGTGGTCTAATCCCTGGTGGCATTCTGACTCAGAGAAACTCTTAAGCCTTCTGTTATTGTTATGCTCATACAATCCATTTCACACACTAGTTTTCCCTATGCTACCAAACCTGAAAATGTTTGCATCACTCATGCTACAATCTCACTTCTTAGTGGTAAAATATTGTACTGTTCATAAACTTGTGTTCTCAAAAAAGATGTATTAAAGTTCAAGAAAGAAACTTTTTGAAATAATGTTTTCTCCAATTTTCTAGGAAGAGATTTAGTATCTTTCCTACCTGAAATTTTTTCATCTCAAACCCTTAACCATTTATCTCACTAAATTCCCCTAATGGTTATAGAATTGTGTTGCCTAAAGAATGCAAGATTAGGCCCCACACTTTATTGAGGTATTTGTACATCTGCATCTCTGCAGTATCTTCAGGAGCTTACGGACACCAGAATAAACTATTCACTCAAATGCAGCTACATACACATTTTTTTAATGCAACAAAACTTACGAAATTTGTAAAGCTGAATTAATTTCCTTGAGCAGCTCTTGAGTCTTATTAAAATCTGCCAGCATGCTTTGTTTCTCTCTGATGTGATCTGCTGTCAAGACATCCAGCTCTTTCTCATGTTTCTTGCTTAAATCTTGCTCATGCATCCTGTTTAATTTAGTTTTTGTTAAAAAAAGAGTTATTCTAAAATCATACTTTTTGTTCATCATGATTCTCTGCCACACTTCTAATGGCTTTTACATAATATTCAGACAACACAGAAGGAATTACTGATTCATCAAAACCCACTACTTACTCTTCTCCAATCTTCTAGCTTATTTCATGGAAAATGCATCTCCTTTAATGCTTTTTAAAATAAGCAAACATAATGAATTTGAAAAAAAACCCACCAAAAACCAACACTTGAGTGAACTGCTACTAAAATATGCCAAAATGTGGCACTACAATGCCACTTAGCTGTACACCAGAGTCACTAACTTTACTAGTAATGGGCATTGCTTTTCTAAAGAAGACTAAATGATATGTAACATGACTTGATTAAGAGGATAAATTTAAAACTGCAAATGGTAACATTTTTTCAGTAAAACGGCAAGTGAAACAATACAAGTTTGAATTTAGAGTGGAAAAATTCATACCTGATCTGTTGGTTGGATTCACTGTGTATTCTAAGAATTTCTTTCCCTTTAAACTCTAATTCCTTTGTCAATGCACTTATATTTTCATGAAGATGAAGAATCTCTTTGTCCAGTTCAGCTATATGATGGTCTCGGTGTCTCAGTTCATCTTGTAGATCTGATATTCGGCATAAAAATTCTTTCTCCTATGATATAAGTAGCAGCAGCAAAAAATATTTTAGATGGACTTGTCTCTCAGAAGTGATGCTTACAACAGTTGCTTTTGAAAGACAACAGCTGAGCAGAATTTTCCACCCAATAGAAAATTTTTTCAGTTTTTGATGCTGACACAAATTATAATCAAAGTGAAGGACATTTTTATTGTGTACAAGTACAAAGAAAGAAGAAATCCAAGTTATATAATAAATTATTTCCACTTGCAAGAAAAGTTAAAACGCATGATTATCATTGCCTGTTAAAATTGGTGTAGCTCATCACATTTTCCTTTTGCCCACACATACAAGAAAAAAAACAGGTATCACTAAGATCCAGGGCCTGGGCATTTCACTTTTTCTGCCCTGTCAGCATACATTCCAGAGAAATGTTCTTTTTCCTTAAAGCCCCATTCAATGGGAGAAAATTGCTCAAGACATGCAATGCCCTGCACAAACAAAAACTGATTCAGAAGTCTCCTATCTTACAAATATATACAAGGTTCATAAATACCTTGCAGCTGAATATGTGTTAAATAGTTTATGCTGTATTTATATTGTGTCCAGTAAGTCAAGAAAAGTCATTCCTTTTGCATAAGAAATTCCAGTGAAGTTAACATCTGTGAAACTCAGCTGGAGCCCATACCAATGGCTTTGAAAATGAGTCTCCTTGGTTTAGAAATGTCCGTAATGAAAACAACTTTTTCAAAGTTTTCTATTTCCATCTATTCCACTTCTTACAGTTTCACAATAATTAATGACCATATAGTTTGCAGAGATTAAATCAGCAGATATTCCAAAGTAGTTCTATGTAAAATTGTGTTTTGTGCCTTCATGCCTCCAGGAAATACAAATATATCCTAGTGCACAAATTTCATAGGGCATCTTTAAGAGCAGACCATTAAAAATAACTAAATATGTCCCTATACAAAGACTATGTGTAAGTTATAAGAAAAAGCAGAAAAGTTTGTGTCCTTTTTCCTTTAGTTTGAAGTAATCATTTGATTATACCAACCACTTCTTTTGCCATCATCACATTTCAAAGAGAAACAACTTTTTTCTTCCTGCTGGCAGCTGAGGATGAGTACAATTTTGCAAGAACGGGCACTTGCCTCCCATGGCAAGCACAGTTCTGAGAGGAAACTACCTTAATATGGGAGCCTTTTCTAGGCTTTGAACAAAGTTTGTAGAAAGCAGAAAAAGCTAAGCAAGAAAATTTAGGAAACTGGTAGGAATGTATTAGCTGCTGGTGCTGGGTAATTTTGACGGATTACATGTTTGTTGTTTGTTCACAACAGTTCTTGCCTCCAGCAAAGACAAAAATGAATATTAATCATACAATTTTACAGCCAGTTCCCAGCCAAGTCTCCTACCTGTCGCCTGCCAATTTCTATGCTTCTTTCAAGCTCCATTTTGGCAGCTACCAGTTCTTGTTGATGGTTGTGCCTCAGCTGGTCAATTGCTGCTGCATGTTGATGATTGAGCTCTGAGCGCAAGGAAGCTGGTTACCATGAACAAAAAGAAAAGTTTATTTTGGACATGTTTACATTAATTAGCAGTAACAGTCCAGCTCCATCCAGTATTGCTGCCGACCTAAAACACACTGTTTACATCAGCTGAGCAACTGTCCTGTATTCTATTCCTGTTGCTTTCTGAAAACATTCTCCATCAGGAACTTTGGTCACTTACTCCTTCCAAAAACACCTTAAAGGGAAGATATTTCAGAAATGACGAGTCTAGGGTTACCTGTTACAGCTTATAGTGATTTTAAGAGGAAAACTTAGGCCAATATAGAAGGACTCCAAGAGACACTACAGTGTTATAATATACACACGCATACACACGTGCATGTATATTTGCACGAATAGAAATAATGGTTTTGGACCTATTTTCAAATTTAAAAATCGTATACCTAACATAGCTTTTCCTTCATCCTCCAGCTCAAATCGTAGAGTCTGAAGCTCCTGTTCCATCTCCAATTTAAAGCCTTCCATAGCTTGTTTATGTGTTTCCTTAAGTGCATGAAGTTCTTCCGAGTGCTTCTGTTGTAAACGTTCTTCTAATTCCTATGATATGAAATCAAAATTGACAAAATTTGTTCTATACCAACTTAGAAAATTTATAAAACATTACACAATAAACAACTGGAAACAAAAAGCAGGCATTGACATACTCTAGAAAAAAATGCACTAATATTACTCATATTTTCTTATCCTCCTACTATGTGTTTTCTTTTCAGTGGTTGATGGTTACCAAGATTACCTGTGCACAAAACCCCTGTTTGGCTCACAGCTGGAAAAGAGAAAAAAAATCAATCCATGGATATATCTATAATAGTAAGCAATGTATTAAGGTGCAGATTCCTAGATGGGTTCAGTGTGCACACAATACACATTTGGGGACTTCTGCTCCCTAAGGACACCCATGGTTACTCCCTATGGAACTGCATGAAGCATAATGTTCCTGGTGCACATTTTCTGGTTTCATTTAGAAGAAAATGAGTTCACTCTGTGTGCTCAAAGACCAGTCTATGATGTGAACCAAAGTACAGTAAGGGCACACACTGGGAAAATTGACTGCAAAGGCACCCTCTGGAGCTGAACTTAAAAAACCTTGAGATCTCCCCCCATTACATACCATGAACTACCAAAATTCCAATTTTAAAGCTGGTTTAGCCAACGTTTAAAAAAAGTATCTTGGGTGGGACATGAAAATTATCTTGCAAGTCACAGAACGTAGCTTATACAATTTTTAACATAATGAAAATATAAAATACATTGTAAAGGAGCCTACTGACAGAAAATACATGCAAAATTAACTGTAATGGAAAATTCCTACTCAAAATCAAAACAAGAATATAGTATTAAGGGTAACAATGTCAATCTACACAAATAATAAATTGCACATGTTGATAATAATTGTACATATGTACACACACACATCTATATATGTGCATATAAAGCGAGACATGAAACAATGCCAGTATTAGAGATCATTTTCAATATGTCTCATTCAGATTTAACTGGATAACAATATTACAATAGTAATACAGCTCCTGAAAAGGAAATTCAGTTGTTAGGCAGATACATCCTTTATTAATTCCAACTGTGTACGTAAAATACTAAAAAGGCAATATTCTCTACAGAATTAGGAATAACCATATGAACGTGCCTTTTGTTCTTGCTCTTTTGTTTCTTCCATGTTTTGAAAGGCAAGGATATGGGCTTCCTGAAGTGACTTATGCCTTTGCTGATGCTCTTCTTCTAATTCCTGGATCTCCTGAGTCAGTCTCTGTCGCTCCTGACTGAACTGGGCTTGTAGCTGTTGCAAAGAGCTCTGTGACTGGGAAAGCTGCATCTCCAGATTCTGCTTCAGTAAGGAGATCTAACCCACAACAGAACAGCAAATATTCATTAGTCATTAATACTAACATCAGCTGCAAAGAAGATATTCAAAAGAAGAAAACATTTGAAATTTTAGAGCCAGAGTGTTAGCTAAAAGACAGACAAGCAATGTCATCCATCTACTGAATTTGTTGTTAATGTTATATGATACAATCAGAGACAATAATTACATTTTAATGGTTTTGTAAGGGTTATTATATTGGTCAGTTCATACTGCAGCACTACCTGTAACAATTTTAAATGGCCAAATTATGAAAAATTATTTTGGTTTTATATAAAAGATCAACAAAAATGACACTATCAAGGTCTGAAATCAAACACTTGATTGTTAAACTGTTCTTCAGGGGAACACCCATTCTCCAAGGATAATCCTGCACTTGGAATAGGGGAGGACAGCATGTAACATCTACATTGATTTTTATATCCTTTCTTATGTTATAGTCCTATCTTACTAGTGGTTTTCCCATTTCGAAAGAAATGGTAACATACCACTCCACATCTCAAATAAAAAGTAACACTCGATGGATTTCTCCTCACAGACTTTTTTGCTAGTTCAGTAAGACTATGAGAGTGATTTTTATGCTTGTTTCCAAGATCTAAACAATCTGAGTCATGAATAACTAATTTTCTTAAAAATACCTAATTTCACAAATGATGCTTTTCATCCAACGAGTATTATAGTACACTATATTCCTATTTTAGACCCATCTACTTTGTATAGTAATATTATACTTTGTTCCTCACATCAGATAGCATCTTTTCAGACTGAAAGTACTAGAAAGTACTGTAAGTACTAAACCTGTATCCCTCCCCAAACAGGGGAAATAGCCTCCAATTCTGGAAACAAGATTTAACCAAAAGAGAATTTTGCTACAGTGACTCAAAGGAAGGCAAATAAAATTGTCAAGTGACAAGGAACTTGAATCAGTAAGGATACTTTTCAAGCCTCAGAGCATTACATAATATGGAATTGTAAATGAAAGTCTGATAGTGTCATTTGATTCAGCGTATTTGAAATTAATTATCACAAATTTGTAAAGACATTGCACATCAAGTTGTTGAGTTAGAGAACATTAAAACCCACCACTTAGCAAACAGTAATAGCAGCATACCAAGTACAACTTATAGCATGAATATTGTTGCCGAACACATGGGTTAAGTCTTTTTTTCAGAAGGACACAGCTTAAGCAAATTTGAAAGAAAAAGCTACAGAAATAAAAATTAGCAGTAAAACAAAAGAAAACAAAAATCAGACTAATTTAAATGAAATAAGCATAGCTTGTTGTGTTTCAGATTCACCAGATCTTTGTGTCTGGGCATATACATTCTACCTTTTACATACACTGCATAAACAATATTGTACTTCAGATACCTTTGAAGGAGATTAGTTACAATTAAAGGAGTGTAGTGAAGGTCTACACTACATGCTGCAAAACCTTCTACTAAGTATATTAAATATAAATTTCACATACAAATTGTACAGTGTCAGACCAAAGTTTTGTCTGATCTCTAGTTCTGCCTCCAGAAACGGCCAATCAGGATTACCCTGGAAAAAAACAGTCCAATGCATAAATGTAGGGAGCTTGACTCTGTAGTCTATCCAGAACTAGTAATCTTTCTTAAACCGGAAGAGGTACTTTGGAGCAGATTTATAGAAGAAATAATAATAACCATTATCTGAGCCCGTAAAAGCTTTTAGGATGCCAAATATCCTGTGTCAAGTTCCATGTAGGCATGCCAATTTGACATGATGATCTCCAATACTTGTAATGAAAAGGAGTCAAAAGAAGTTCTCTTTTCATTTGCTTTATTCTGCTCATGTCTCTATAGCTCTCCAGAATTTCCCTGCTTACACCCTTTGCCATACTGAACTGCTTTGGCTTACTGAGTTGTTCCTTGTATGAAAATTATTTCACATCTACAATCACCTTTCTCCTACTTTTACCCCTTTTCTACTATTTCTTTTTTAAGATTAGGAGACCAAAACAGCACAAAGTATTTGAAATGAGAAAAAACTCTGCTTTTATGTAGTGATTTATATGGTTCTACATGTTATGTTCTCTGTTTCTCTCCTATATTCCTAATCTTTTATTTGCTTTTGTGACTCCTATTGAGCACTGAGGTGATGTTTTCATGGAATTATATATCATAGTCCCCAAACCTACTTTCTAGTGTAACAGGTTGAGGTAAGGCTTATCATTTTACAGAAAAAGTTACGATTCTTTTTCCTTGTGTATCACTTTGCATATATCTACACTGAATTTCATCTGCCATTTTATTGCCAAGTCCCTTGGCCTTTTACAGCTATTTTATAATTCTTCAGCCTCTTTCCCACCTGAATAAACATTTATAAGCTGCAAAGTTTTCCACTTTACTTACTTATCAACCCGCAAAAGAAAATATTTTGAGCATCAGAGTAACTCCACTGATAATCCACCTTCACTGTGATAACACTTTATTTTAATACCTATATAGAGTATATACTGTATTTTTTCTCTTGATCCCTAGAAACTCACTCCACTAAAGTGGTGAGTTTGCACCATGCACCTGCCAGCATGGCCAGCTCTGAATTTTCATATACACACCATCTTCTAGTACTGCAATGTGCTATTGTCTTCCTTCTCCAGGAAAAAAAAAAAGCTATTTTACCTCAACTTCCCTTTGGTCTACTCCCATTCCCACTACTCTAATTCATCCTACATTCACTGAGGGGCCCTTCTCTCCTTCCCACCGTTCTGTAATCTCATATCCACCAGGTCCTTCTCTTCATCTCCAAGCCCATTCTTACTTGTCCCTTTCACCCTGTTTCTGTCCCTCAGGTTTCTCACCATTGTCCTGTCCCATTCACCCTGGCCACCAGGAGAGGAGGTACAATTCTAGGGGAAGTCCTGCTCAGTCCTGCAGAACCTCAGGTAATTTAATGATCACACTCTAACAAGCTTTTCATGATAACAGTCAAATGGAGTTAATCATGGTATTTTAGGCAAATTTTTATTAAGATGACATGAAAAAAATGTATTTTTGGCTTGAAGTTAAATCTGTCTCTCACTTAAGTTCCTGCTCCGAATTCTAACAATTATCAGTATATAATTTATAAACATGTTGATCATGGGCCAAGGGCAAAATGATTTTGTTTTCATTTTTGTCTTAGAAAGGCAGAAAATGTTTTAACTGAGATGACCAAGAGAAATCTGACATCTGGCCAGGAAGCCATCTTAGAAGAGATCAGGAATAAGCAAGAACAGTTCATCCTTCCACCAGATTAGAGTGACTGCAAAACCATAGCCTGAAATGAGTCAATGTCTGGAGATGTCTATTTGCATCAACAGACTATACAGAAAATAAAGGACAATGAGGATTAAATGATTCTAGCAAGCAAGTCAGATTAGTCTACCTTTCTAATAATTTGTTTTGATGTTGAAAAGTACAAAAAAAGTTAGAAATATGACTCCTTTTAGAAGAGCATGTGATTTTAAACATTATTTTGATTATTCAGTGCATATACTGATATCCTTAAGAGCACATTTTTGGGAACGTTAGTGCCTCTTTTTGCATGTCTTTGGACCACCCTCTCTGTACACCTCTGTACTGAGGATTCAAAAGAAAACAGCTCAAAACACTATTCTCTGAATTTCCAATACTTTTATCCTGGGTTTTCAGCACATTAAAAACATCAGTGAGAATTGAAAAAAAAAAAAAAATACAAAGAAAAAATAGTTTGGCTACACTTATGACTTACACTGCAAAACTGCAAATTATGATAGAGCGTCAATCCCATGCTTTGTAGAAAGCTCTGCAATACATGTCTGCACTGCCCACAAGCTTGCTTGCGTTAACAATGACATAAAAACGCTGCTCATGTTATGACCACGTACACAGTGTTTGATGCCCAGTGATAAGTACACAGTCACACAGATGAGGGGATGCAGTACACAAGCTTTTGATAGCAGCACATGTTCTCGTCTCAAATATTACCATGTCTCCCATTTCATGGGCTAAAGCTGTAAAGCAGTACTGCAGGATATGCAGGCTGATTAGTGCAAGCATGCCCTGTTCACAAGCTGTAAGTGCAAATCACTTACATTGCTGATAGATTTATGCAAAGCTTCACCGAGACAGTGCCGCTATGAAGGAAAGATCACAGGAATAAAGGGAAACATTCAGAAATCAACTAAGTAAAAGAAAAAGGGATAAGGAAGGAAAGGTAAACATAGAACAGTAATTATAATTTGATCAGAGAAAAGTAAGTTGAAAGCCATCTGGAAAAAGATATGAACATGTTGCTTTGATTTAGTCTATAAGATACTGAACACAGAACAGAATGATGTGGTTTGCCATGTTATGTTTCTGACATAGAAGGCAGCATTATCTCTTTAACATAATGTCACTATATAGACATACACTACACAGTTGAACACTTTTGAAGTTATCCACTTGTTTTCTCTTCTTCTTTAAGGCAAAATAATTTTGGGAAGAAATCATTAAATACATGAACAGACACTATATAAGGGTACAATAAACAATCAGTTGTCTCTTAAATATCACAAGCATATTAAATGCATCATATTAACAATCAAATTTCACTGCTAAAGGGCAGAAAATCAGTTTAGTCTTTAATGAAGACATTTCTATTAAAATACTTCTTTTATCTTTCTTGAAATTCAGAACCAAATGGGTACATAAAAGAGTATTCCTGAAAGTGTCCAGCAATAACATGACTTAATGTACCACTTATGCTACTGCTGGTTACTAATGAAGAGCAAAAAATCCCAATGTATTGCCAAGTAAATGCTCTATGAAATATTTTTGATCATACAAATAATATACATAATTCATATGTATAAAAAAATGCCTATGTGTTTATATATATGAGTCATGTAGATAAGCACACACACATGCATAGAACAGAGTAATCAGAAATTAAGTGAGAGCAATTTCAAATCCAGCATGACCACCTTCCCCTTTTGGCACAGGTCAGTCAAGAAGACAGCTATCTCCAGGAGACAGCAGGTATTTTGACACCAGCCTGAAAGCCTATGGGGGGAACTATTAGATAGTACTTCACCAAAATACAAAAAGAAATTGTTGTTCATTCTCAAGAATCTAAAAAAAAGGCACAACGTAAAAATACATTATCATGACATACCCAAAATGAGCTTATTAAAATTTTAAGACAGTTATAAGCATTAATTTTCTATGCAACAGTGGAACACTAGGAGGCATCATACTCCAGCAGACAAGGCAAGAGACTGGCATCTAACAGCTCTGATTCCAACACCAGACTTTGACACTGCCAGTCTGAACAAATTCATCCAATTTTTCTGTGCTTCTTTTCCCATCTGTTTGGTTTGTTTAGGGGGGCCACTGTTACAAGCAGGAACGATCTCCTGCTTGTATATGTTCTTAAAATAAATAAATGTTCACTTTCTAGAACATTTGGGACTTTATATTGGTGGACATATCTATGCGGCTCTGTGGTACAGCTAAGAAATACTTCGATTTTACAGCTGAAGCAGAAAAGTTCATATTGTACTACACTGAAGAGAACTTCCAAGTAAAAATAGAACAATATAAGCTAGTCAATTGGTATGGTGGCTGATTCCAGCAAAATGTGTAGCAATTTAATCAGATGCAGCTCCATACTCAAAAGTATGCAGAACACATTCAGAATGCAGAACTCCTTAATAACACTGGTTAAAGTGTTATTAAGAAATTTCTTGAAAATTCCAGACATCCTTATAAGTAATTCCATAGCAAGGTCCATCCATGTTCTGAAGAAAAAAAATTACAAGAACTAATGAGAATGCAGGCATAATTATTATTGTCTGTGTTTCCATGATGGGGAAAAGTGATGACTAAAAAACAAGGAAGAAGGTGGGTTAACTATCACTCTTATTTCTACAGGTTGGAATTGAAGATTTGGTTTGAGATGTTACTGTGGTATAAGAAACCCTTGCTCAATTCTCTTTGAAATCAGGCTTTGTACATGGTGTACAAGGGAATTCACTTACTTCTTGAAAGTACAGGAATTTCTGACAACACATAACTATTTGGTACATATGTATTAGCTAACCTGATTTCACTTGATTTTGCTGTCTCATTTTTCAGTAGAAGTATTATCTTCTCCACCCTCAGCATATGTAAAGCTAAGCCTCAGATGTAACCCAAAGAGCTTCATCATGACCCAGAGGAACAGCAGAAAATAGAAACTGCATCTTTTTATGCAGCATCTTTAGAACCCACGATCATTGCAGGCTACTCAGCAGGACTGAAAGACTTTGCATGCAATACATGGAACAATATTGGAATTCTCATCTCTCTTTAAACATCTCTCCTAAAAGAGCTGAGTTTTCAGTTTAGCTGGGCAAATGTGTGTGGCAGTAAAGAATACATTTAGTGATTTGAAACTATTCAGGCTTTGTGTTTGCTTCTGTTCCCATCACAACTGTCACATGGGCCATACTTGGTGATGAAATGGTGCCATTTACCTCAAGAAGGACATTTACTACACCAGTGACATTTTCACATTTTCATTCAATTACTTTGTTTTCTGTGGGACATTAACTTACTGAATGCATGGGACTTCTTCCATTTTATTGTTTCTCTGGAGTAAAAATTACTTTCAACCAGATTAGAAAGGCCTGACACTTAATTTCAACATCAGTCTTCATATCACCCAAAGATCAGTTATGTAACACTTTTCCATCACTGACATTCCAATGTCAAATTGTGTCACAATCTGACTTTGCTATATCGTTTACTGAATTTTCAAAACACTGCTGGCAAACAGGAATTCTTGTGTAAAACCTGAGACCCTAACTGGGAAAGCTCCTATGTTACCTGTTTTATCAATGCAGATCTAGATTGCTACACAGTCTTTTCTTCATTTTAAGAATGACCTCCCATAGATGCTGCTTACCCTTCTGAAGAACAAACCCTATGTGCATCCATGAGACATTCATAAAGGAAATGAGTTTCTGAAGTGCCTAGCACAGAAACCAGAGAGACCTTTGGCATAAGTCCATTTTATCCAGCTAATAACAGCATCGACCCTAAAACTCTCCCTTGAGATACATCTTTGAAGAGAAAGACTGATTTGTCAGCAGATGTACCGTCTCCGGCAGCGCAGTGCTTACGTGGCAGATGACTCTGCAGAGATTTGGGAAGCAGCTGTTTGCTACTACAACGTTTTGTACTTGGCTCGAGGCTTGTGACATGCTAGAAACTGAGGAGTTACATCAAAGTTTGCCCTCTCTGACTGGTAAGAAAAAGCAGCATTTAGAGCCCTTTCCCTATCTCAAAACTCAAAAGTTTTATGATGAGGAAAACAAAGTATATATAAGGCATTCTGAAATGCGTAACAGTCTCTAGGATCTAATTGGCCCTGACTTCCTCCTGGTTTTGGAGCAATCCTGAGGGAAGGTGCTGCCTCCAGAATATCACAGGATGGGGGACTTGTCATATTGCTTTAAAAAGATGGAGCTCATTTCCAGTTGTAGGAATCTGTCAAACTTCTAGGCAAAAGCATAGAATGGCATGGGTCAGCCTACGTATTTTGCATATTTGCATCTGTTTGGATTTTGGAATACATGCTTTTAATCCAACAAACTGCAGGTTCAATGGTTGGGAAAAAACAAGACCATTGAATGTCCTGATAATTTTTAAAGGTTTTAGAATGGGACTAGAGCTTCACTTCATTTATTTGTCATAATGCTGTTAGGATTTTAAAGATTATATACACACCTTCACTAATTTTTCCTGGAGCACAGAGGTATCACTGCCCTTAATCTAGGATTTTATTCATCTGCTGAATCTAAAAAAAATTGTGCCCCACCTGGTAAGTTCTCTCTCTTTCCTTTCAGGGTCTGCCGTTTTCATTGGTTTTGAACCAAAAGCAAAAGCTACTTGAGCAAGTACAGAGCAAAGAGGTGAAGGGACGTGTTTTAAAACTAGATGCTTGCAAGCCTTTACCTTACATTTAAGGGAAAAACATATACAAATACAGGATTAAAATTTTGTTTTGGGAGATGGTATTACTGTTGGATTTGGCTTAGATTTCTATTTATCAGTTTTGGAAGTGTGAACTTCCAAATCTCAAACAAAACTCTTTATTCATGCATCATTTATTATACACAGTACTAAGAATTTCATGTTCTTTTCATCCATTGACAAATAGAATTAAAACTCTTTCCATCTCCTCCAGATTTACTGCCAAACAAAAACTCATGACGTTAAATTTCAATTAGAAGTTTAGGATCAGGCAGACAAGTTTCTTTGGATATGAAAATATCAACTTCAAACATTAGCCTATATATATTTTCTTAAATTCAATTAAACACAACACCATGGGCAAAAAAAATTAAATTAAGAAAGCAAAAGAGAGATGATAAAGTCCAGTAAGACATTTATTATAAAACAGAGCAACAAACTCACACTTGTTAGTATTCCCACTGTGTTCTATTGAAAATACTTTGAAAACACTGATTTGTTCTATTGCTTTTGTTTGCCTGTTTTGCTAAGTAGCTCTTAATTGTAAATGGTCTTTAATGAATTTCCTCCAGTATATTCAGAATCTTTTAAACAAAGAATAAAATAATGACAAAAGCACGGCATGGGCTGAACAGGCTCACCAAAATCAAAGGCTTGTAACAAACAGCTGAATGTCAGGCATTTGTTTTCATGTCCAGGCTTCAGACAGCACTACAATGACCAATATGGACAGAACAAATCATCATCAGGATCACATCTCTGCAGAGAACAGGGAGCCCAGAACAAGGGGGATTCCTTACTGAGAAGTAGACAGTCATGAAACCAGGGGGAAGCACCCTCAGTAGTTGGCCCTCTGAGGGTTGCAGTGAGTCTGGACTATGAGATTATCCACACGCTCATGTGGAACGGTTTCTGACTTGTTTAAAGCATAGGTTTCCCACTTGGAATACAGGAGTACCAATTCTTCTAAACCAGTGGTGAGTGGCAGGATGCACACTGGACACTGGATCTAGGCAGAAACTCCCAATCTCCCCTGATTCTCTGTTAGGCCCACATAAGTTACAGCACAGTCCTATTAAGATACAGTTTTGAGAGCTGTAGTAAGTTTTCAAGAGTCAAAGAAAGCATGCTCCTTTGGAAAAACAGGTATCTACAGACTGAAGAAGAGGCATAAAACCTTACCCTGAAGTGCATCCCAGGTGCCCTCTATTCTTTTCTCCCTTCTTGGCATGATTTTTCTTTTTACTCTTTTGGATTTCCGCATTTTTAGATTTTTAGGTGCTTTTTAAATCTTGCCCAACATCCCTCATCATCCACTAGATGTCATGGTAGCCTTTCTAGTATTATTGAATACAAGAATTGCCAAAGCAAATTAGGAGGGAGTTACTTGAAATTTACCTCCATTCGGTTTCTGACAGACAAGCCTTTGGACAGAGTGTTCAGGACAATATCAAGTGACAGGGAGATGAGTAAAATGATTCTGTGCTGAAAGTTTATCTCCCTTCTTTCCGGAAACTGATACAAGGTATGTGCAGGTTATTTCTTGTAGGAATTTCCAGCATCCATTTGACAGCAGATCTTCTAATGCAAGGATTACTCAGGCTGTGGAACAGGCCAGTAATCCTTGTGCTGGGGAAAGAAAGTAGCGTTTCCTGATTTTGCTAATGTGGATGCACATCAGCTCTGCAATAAGCACCTCTACATGGGCAAGTACAGACAGAGCAACAACTGCCTCTGGATGAAGCCTGATCAAAAAGCCATTTATAGATGTGCATAGGAGCTCAGGGACTTTTCTCAGCACACCATCAACAAGAGTATACTCAGGATTTTTAGACCATTATGTTAAGACCGAATTTTTCATTGCCTAAAAACTACAATTTGAATAATGCCTACCTTAGAAGGAAATATTCACATTTTGATAAAAGTCAAACTTGCTCCTATTTACTTTGACAATTTAAAATGGAACACACCATCACAGAAGCAACTCTGAATAGGAAACCTCAACATATTTTTCAAAAAAGGAGAGAGTCTTTGCAGTAGGAAAACCAAATAACAGCTACCAAAATGTATGTAGTATACTTTTGTCCATTCTTGCTGTACTACTTCTGATATTTTCATTAATAGAAGACACATCTTCAGTGTGAAAAGCTGACAAAGAAAGAAGAATGTCACGCTAATGCTTGCCATGTATGAAGCTACGTAAGAATGGAAAAAATTGCTGACAAAACCATGTTCTTTACTGAAATATGTTACTGAAAAGTAAGGAAGATGGGACAACCAAAATTTGCTCAAATATAGAAAAGCCCATCCACAATGAGAACCCTTGATTCCATTTACTGAAAGAAACATGTATCACAAGAAGAAACAGATAAGAAGAATACAAGTCTTAACCTGTGTGTTTCAGTGCCCAGAACTGAAGGTTGTGCCAGACAGACAGGCAGAAGAGAGAACAAGCTCATGCTTTCAAAAAAAAAAAAAAAAAGACAATTCCTCCCTTTTTGGCCCTGGCTGAAGCTTTCTCAGCAGTAAAATGTTTTTAAGAAAAGCGTTAAAACCCCATTATAGAGCTAAGAGGAATGGAAAGGAACTAGCACATCTGAATTCACTGCATATTTCATTATGAAGCTCTCGAAAGGATTGATGCAGAAGTACTTGGTGCAATTTACAGAAGAAAAAAAAAGGAAAAGCACTTCCTTTTTTGTCTCCTAGAATAATTTCTCATATCAAGAGATAGAAACTACATGCTTAGTCTCTAGACACTGATCTAGTTAAACTACCAACCACGTTTAACTGTGGATGGTAAGTGATGCTTTGCAACTGGCAAGAATGTGTTTAAGCACTTAATTAGCTGAGTAGAATTTAACTCAAGAAAGTTATTTTATTCATAACAAAGCTATACTGTTAGAATAACAATAATCCTGTGTGCATTCTGTGAGGCACCACTTACCATTACTGGTATGAAAGCAAAACTATTACCTAGCTTTATGCAAGAGCTAGACTTCACCTATAAAGTGTGCAACAAATAGAACTGGCAGAAATTTATAGGTCAGTATAACTTAATTAAAAAAACTCAAACCAGCTTATTATACTTTATGCGTATAATTTTTTTAATTGAACTGTTTAGTTTGGGGTTTTTTTTTTAATTGTTAAAATTTATATCTGTGTCTCTTCATTCAGTTTTCCAGCACCAGCCAGCAGCATTCCCAGGTGGGCATACTCTATGCTGTATTTTTATACAGTTTAAGTAACTATATTTAAACCTGTTTTTTCAGCCCTTCAGCTGTGTATGATTACATAACCATTCCTATACTTCAAGTTAAGCAACACACTTTTATAGCTTGTTTTTAAATCAAATCAGAGAAGCATCAATACATATTAGAAAATTATGCACCTGTATTGGTATGCACTTAATTTCTGAATTCAACCTTTCTGAACAGCAATTATACAACTAAGTGGTGAACCTCCAGACACTTTCTCAACATAAAGAACGTATGTAGGCCACATTTGTAGTCAAATCAGAATTTACAAATTATTTAGCAGAGACCCCGGTCTTGTATTATTTTGATAAATCATTGTATAATACTACTGTCATAGACCAGACCACTACTTCAGTTGTAAAAATCTGAATCGCAGAAAGAGGAGCTGGATTCCCTCTCATCCTAATTTTATACAGGCTTCATGCCTTTCAAATGAGTTTTAAATGCATCTTCCCACAAATTAAAAACAGAGTGTAACAAATCCATAATTTCACAGCCCCACTGCAGTATTTCTGGCAGTTCTAGCTCAGTGTAGAATTTCTAAGGCGTTCCAGGACCTCCTCATTTCAGTACCGTATCAGTTTTGGAGGAGAAGACAGAGCAGTATCCTTATGGAGTCTGTGGATGACATCAAGCTGGGAAGAATAGAAGGTGGAAGACAACACAGTGGAAGGGACACAATACATCCAAAGACAGGGCTGCCATCAAGAGGGACTTATCTAGGTTATAGGTACAGGCCGGCAGGAACCCCACGAAATTCAACAAAGACAAATGCAAAGTCCTTTACACAAGAAAGACCATAACCGTACACTGGTCCATACTGGGTCACAGATCTGCTCTGCACAACCTCGTTGATGTTAGGCTAAACATGAAACAGCAGAGTGGTCTGGCAGCACTGAGTGCCAGCAGCTCACTGGGCTGTAATAGCAACCAGTAGTTTGAGGGAAGAGATCAGTGCCTTCAACTTTGCACTTACTGCACATCACTGGCAGGGCATATTGTTTCCTCCTCCTGCTCATTCAGCTTTGGTACAAGACACATGTTGATAAACTTGATCATATTCCTTGGAGAGCTACCACCAAGAAGGCTGGGACTGAACCAATACCCTTCTGAGGTAACTCTGTTTGTTCAGGCTAAAGAAGAAAATGTTTTGTAGGACTTAATAGCTTTCCAGTACCTATGGGGTGGCTAGAGAGGAAGTTGACCCAGCCTTGTTTACAGTGGTGTACAGCAGAACAACGAGAGGTAACGATCATAAACTGAAACAGAGAAGGTTCTGTCTAAATATAAAGAAAAAGCTCACTATGAGGATAATTAAGCACTAAACAAGATTATTCAGAGAGGCTGTGCAATCTTCATCCTTGGAGGTTATTCAAGAGCTGACTGGACAGAGCCATAAGCAACCTGGTTCTAATTCAGTGCTGACTGATTTGAGCAGGAGGTTGCACTAGACAACCTCCTGAGGCCTCTTCCAGCCTAAGTAAGTCTGTAATTCAGGTCACTACAACACTCAGAGACTATCTTTTGTGTACTGCAATCAGGAGGAACTTACTACAGATCCATTTCTCCAAGAGTTAAGTGACCCATCTTTTACATTATGGTCTGGAATTCTCTCTCCTCCAGGTGTAATGGATAAAATACAAATTCTTACAGAAGGAAAGCTTAATTCCCTACTACCAACACTAACTTTTCAATCTTCATTAAATACCTATCCAAGTCAAGTAGTGCTATGGAAAAGCCACAGCTGGATTGTATTAAAAAAATAGTCCTCACATGCTATTAATCTATTTGCATACAGTTCTGATACAGTAAAAGGAATGAAGAAAAAAGAAAAACACAACCATTTCGCATATGGAGACCTTTTCCTATGTCTGAAAATTCTCTAGTACATTCTCTTTATTACAGTTAGCTTTCTGATTCCAAAATTTCTTGCTTAGGGAGGAAAAAAAGTTCATTTGCAACATACAAATTCTCCATTCTGAAACTGTAGGTTAGATTTAACATGATATTTTTGAAAGGTAGAAATAAAAGTGTTAAAACTGTGGAAAGTTTAATATATCATTTCAAGACAAAATGCTATTTATAGGTGGAAATAAAGAAAATAAATGAAGCTTGGGTAATGTGAAACTTAAAATCAAATGAGTCCAATTCTTATTATGTTCATGTTGTAAAAGGTAACAGACCAAGAACTTCTAAAATCTCCAGCTTTTATGAGCCTAAACCACAAGATTTCATAAGCCTAAATTCCCGTGTCAGCAAAATATATTGTGACATGTTCCTGTAAGAGGCTGTATAATCAAGTGTGTGTTCGGTTATTAGACTTCTCAAATTAGATAGCAAATTAAAAGCCATCCCACAATAACACTCTGGAATCACAGTCATTTAATGAGTTCCAAAATATGTTACTCTTATTCTAAAATGTAGTTGTTCATTATCAGCTATTCCTGCAAACTGGAGTCAATAAAACCAGTTCTACAGCATTTATGGTTTGGAAAAAGCACAAAGCAAGTATTTTCTTTGAGTCTTTAACATAACTGAGATTATAAATACGAGTTGCCATTATAAAACCTCAGTATTTATACAAAATTATCCCAAAATAATGTTCAAAATCACTTGAGAGACGACATAGCAGTAATAAATGTGTCACAGAAACTGAGGGACATTTTGACTTCTCAGAGACTTGTACAGTGTTATTCTTTAACATACTTAATGCTTCTGTTATTACTTTTGTAAAGAAAGGGGATTCCTCTAAGTCCAAACAATTACTATTGGTAGATATTTAACAGCGCAACAGGAGAGCAGACAGAATCAAAACAATCTTGTAGTGAGGAAGTGAGACTGTCAACATCCTCCCCCTCCTCCCTCCAAAACTGTTAAAAGTTTTATTCACATTTAATGTAAAGAACAGCATTCATATAATTAAAGTTATATCCACATATAATTTAAAGTATTTGGCAATGATTAGGTTAAAAAGCCCTGTGCTACAAACTTCATTTCAAAGCCAGATATCACAACTGATTTAATGTACTTAGTTGGTAGTAAACCACCAGCAAATAAATGGTAATTGCTTTCCAGTTCTCAAAGCCACCATAGTTACCTGGTCTAAAAGATCTTCAACCTTTTTTTGCCATCCATCCCTTGCTGCATTTTTTTCACGTTCTTTCAGCTGCAACAGCTGAGTCATGGCTGCCTTCTTGTCCTCTTCATGCTGCAGCCTCAGCTCTTCACGAAGTTTATTACATTCCTGTCTAAAAACAAAGGTGAAATAACTGAAATGCAGTGGGACCTTGTGCAAGAAGTGAAAAATAATTAAAATCTCAGTAATAATAGCAAAATCTTAAATAACAGAAACCTTTGCTTTACATTTTATTTGGTAGTACATTTGCATATAATACACAGTTCATTTCTTATTCAAGAAAAAAAATAATACTTGCCGAAGATTT
Organism: Dasyornis broadbenti; assembly: GCA_013397935.1. Classification (NCBI taxonomy): domain Eukaryota; kingdom Metazoa; phylum Chordata; class Aves; order Passeriformes; family Dasyornithidae; genus Dasyornis; species Dasyornis broadbenti. The sequence goes on from VZRN01002074.1 coordinate 1,050,997, forward strand.
TCTGTCCATTTGATTTCCAAGTCACGCGCCATTCTGTCAACTTTGAACTTTTCCTCCTCTCTCATGGCAGCAATCATTGCCTCATGCTGTTGTCTCTCCTGATCCAGTTCTCCCTGCAAATACAAACTTTACAGTAGAGACTGATCAGCAGCAAAAATGTATTTCAAACATTAAATGAGTGTATTTATAATTAAAATATCAATGACAATTGACTCAAATTTGAACTACAACTTCTTCAGTGTGAAGAATTTTCCAGTAAGTCAATCTTTTCAAATACAATGACATTGAATCACAGAATAATTTATGTTGCAAAGAACCTCAAAAGTTCATCAAGTCCTGTTCACTGCAGGACTCACATCAGCATTAGAGCAAGTGGCTTAGGTCCTTGTCAAGAACACTTTGAATTTTATTTTGATTTTTAAGCATTTAAGATCCAGTATTTGAATTTCAAAGCTTGAGCTATCTGGATATGATACAAAGTTTATATATACCTTCCTTCTGATTCTTAATGGGACAAGCCTGCTAGAAACAAGGTTTCACAGTCTGAACGTGGGAAACACCACCTTTAAGATTCCCATCAATTTTTGTTGAAATTTTACCATACTAGGATAGTTAGTATTAGATACTACCTAAAAATTGTACTTGAGTGAATGTTATTCAGCAGTGCTTGCTTCATTCATGAGAAGCAAATGTGATCCTCTAAATTTAGTTAACACTTTTTAAAATGAGACCTTTTCTTTAGCACTTTGATATATTTTAAAATCTGTTAAGATAAATGTTATTGCCAGTAACCAGCTATATGTGAATATTTAAATGTTTCAATAGGTGAAGAAAGCAATACTAGTTCATAAGAACATTTAGAGACATTATAAAAAATACACAGAAACTTATAAACTGTAATATCGTGCACATCTAATGACCTTAAAGAAATAAGAAAAATATACCAAAGTCCTGTTTCAGGTTGGTTTTATTAAGAAAATATGAAAAGAAGTTCAGTGAAAAAATTTTTTATAATATTTGATGCTCTACTTCAAACACTTCCATGATCTTGTAAATGTACATTATTTACTGAGGAAAGAAAAAGGAAATGTTTACTCAGTATTGCAGTCAATGAGCTATTGACAGACTGACAGTTCTATTTCCATCTAAGCCAATTAAAATGACAATATATTTGTGCCTAGGCAAATTAATTGCTTAATGGTATAAAGTGGTCACATTTTCTAGGTGAAGGTCTGCTATGTTTCCAGACAGCATTGCATATATCTAAAAATTATTCTACTAAGAAATTCTAAATTTGAGCCTGAAATGAAGACTGTGTCCATTATTCAAGGAAAACATGGTATACATGTATTCAAATTACTCATCAAAAAGGTTTTAGTGAATTCCAGAGCTAGGAAGCTCTGGATCTTGTTTTACATCATGGCATGAACTGTCTGGAATTGCAAATGTCAACTCATATCCTTTCATGAAATTCTATTAGAGCTCTGAACATATTTTGTATGGACTTATTTTGGCAGCTGCAATTTACATTAGCCACACAAAGATATGCTTGCAGCACTACCTGTTAAATACTAAAAATTTTCTCTAAACAAAAACACCCACCCCAAAACAATCAACCAATAAAAAAAAAAAAAAAAAAAAAAAAAAACCCCAAAAAAACCTATCCTAGTTTCCATTTTTTAAAGCTCTGCTTGAAATAGAAATTGCTTCTTTAAAGAAGCCATATGAAGCTCCTTCTATCATGTGTGCACCATAACACTTCTAGCCATTTTAAAAACAAGACCAAAATCACTGTGACTTGTGCTTTGCACAATTTACTCTCCCCCAGCATGGTTACCTCAACACTATACAGGGAATCTGTGGTCTCTCGCAGTCTTGCTCTAGTTAATTCAAGTTCTTTCTGGAGTATTTCCTGAGCTTCTTGAAGACTGGAGATGTGTCCTTCTGCAGTCCCAAGGCCTTGCTCACTTTTTCGTACTAGGTCTTGCAGACGACACACCTGTGGCATAACAAAAAAACCTGTAATTTCCATGATTATTGCTAATGGCAGCCAAGCCATCCTGGTATTTCCACTGTTTCCTAATTCTGACCTAGACAAATTTTTTGTTGCATGGCCTGTTCTTTAAAATCACTTAATGCTTCTGTATTTAAAAACAAATTCCTGTAATATAAAAGCAAAGACTCAATTGAAAGATCCTTTCAAGTAAAAAAAAATATATCCTATGTGTGTTTGATGCACATTGCAATGAAAGGGGCTACATAAAAGATCTGAAATTGCTTATAACTTTACCATGAGAAAGCATATTTTATTATTTATGTTAATTAATTAGAAATGTTTCAAAATACATAAACTCTAATACATAAATGTACTTGTGCAAGGGTATAGCTTTGTCTGTTTTCAGACTGCTACCTGTCCAGCTTGTTTAAAACTCAACCTAAAAACTGTGAAGTAGAATGTAGTAATTTCCTTAACTGCTTTGTAACAATATTCTTTTTTTCTGCCAGTTTGTGCTTCAGCTTCTCATCTATAAAATTATGATACAATATTTCTTTGCTTCAAATAAAAATATGAGACACTGAACATTATTCACCAGCTACAGGAAAAAAAAGCTTTTAAAATATGTAGGTTGGAAAAACAGAAAAATGGGAGTTAGGGAGGAACAAAGAACAGCAGCTAATTGGAAATGCGTTTTTTGCAGAAGCGATAGTCTATGCTATTGCCTTTGTATGTTGTGATAAATTCATTCACGATGGGACAAAAGTCCCAAGAAAATACTATCCTTAGGTTTACAGGCACAGACAGGTAAGAATTATAACTACTCTTCCTGTTTGTTAGAATAATTACATACAAATACTGTTTGCAATACACACCGAGACACCACCCCTCCCTCTGAGAACTCTCTTCTTCTGTAGGCAATCCATGAAGCGTTTAAAAAGAAGAACTCCTCTTTTCCTCTCAAAAAGGAATCCAAAATTTCTTTGGCATGAGAGAACTCAGCGAAAAACTCATGTAAACTTGAGTGCTTGTCTCTGCACTCCTTTGCATTATATTCAAACAGGCAGTAACTCCCTACAAAGCACTACTACCTGAAGGAGATCCCTCCAAGAAAAACTGCCCCCAAACTGTACTGGTATTGTGGAAGTGCACTGCTGTCTATGTATGATAGTAGCAAACCACTTGCATCAATATGAATAGCAGTCCTGTAGAGATAAAGGATATGGGAGCAGGCAGATATACCACTCATAGGGCTTAAGACATATTCTGCTGTTGACAAAGCAATGATGGAGGCTGTTTAAAATGATTCTTAGTAATATCAGAAATCCTTGGCATGGAGACAGCAAGTCTTTAGGTGACTGTGCCAAGTGACACAAACATACCATCATTCTAAAAGGCCTTGGCTGGTCTACAGTGAAAGGAAACAAATCTACAGAGTGAACAGCCAGCCTCATCCTGAGACACATGTGAGAAAGCCACTATCTTGACTTAACCCAAACTCTCAAAAAAATCTCTGGCAACTATTTAAGATTACACTGCTCTTAAATAGCTTAGAACTAGAAGCAAGCCTAATGAGGCTTCAATCTTCCCTCATCCTTTAGCTAACATAATTGCCACTGAGTTGAAAGTCTGTCAAAAAGAGGATGGCATGGGTTCAAAGGCAGCTTTCTCAGCAGGGAAGATAAAACTAAACTAGCATCCACTGAAAGTAATAAAGTAATAAATACGAGCCTACTGTTAAATGCGTTCTGTAACTTAAAGCAAACCAAAAAAAAAAGGAAGCAACAGTAGCAATGTAAGAGCTAAGCTAATGATGTGTCAGACACATCACAGGGAAGCTTCTTGCAGGTCAGTGAAGGCATTGAGAAACTGTTGTTAGTTGTCAATGGAGATCTAAGGGTAAGCTGTGGTTGCAAGCTAAGCACTTCTTTCATGTGCTCAAGATAAACAGAGTAATGAAATAAAACATATCTCTTCTGTACTACATGGAGTGGATTTACAGACCAACCCAAATTTATTGCCTCTATGCTTTCTCTATTCTTCCTCTATGCTTTCACTATGCAAAATATACTGTATTACCTTATCCTGGCATAGGACTGTATATCAACTCAAATACTGGACAGCAGCTGGCCCTATGTCCCTATTTTAGTTTATGTTAGTCTTCTATTCCTTACCTATGCCTCTGGTTAAGTCAGTGTGCTGATGAATTTTCCAAATCTGTATTTTATAGCAGTTGGGTAACAAAACCTCATTCTTAAAACATTTGAAATTACTTCTTTCCAGGAAGGAGAAAGTTTATTGCTCATGAACCCAAGAGAAGTTGATAAAGAATAACTAAGTTTAAGCCTATTTAAGTGTTATATGACAATAGAATGACAGTAGAGTGCTCTCCTTAGATCTAATCTAGCAACAGAGAAAGTTAATAAATAACAGAGAAGTTAAAGCTAAAAAGAAATAACTAAGCTTCCTGTAATTTTGAAATGAAAAATAAAGCTGTGTATGACTTTGTTAATATACATAATAAATATATCATATTTTCATTATTTGAATGGAGGTTACCATACCGTTAAAACAGCAAGAGCAGTTTCAGCTTAAACTTGCACCTTCTCTAAGCTCTGAAGCAAAGATCCTGGCAAACCTCAGGAGGAAGCACAGTCTCCTGTTTAACAGGTACTCACAACTGACTGATCAGCAGAGCTGGTAAACTCTAAGGGTGGGAGGTCCAGGTACTCTGGGAGTGTATAATGTCTGGCATGTCCATCTATCTGCTAGGTCCTACTCTGAAAGTATGTGGTGATATATATTTTCAGAATATATACCTTAATATATAATAATCAGATACATTATGATGTATATTAATATAGAAATGTACCAATATATTATTAATACAGTAATATAAACCATTAACTCAAAAATCTATAATAAGTTAATCTACACTTTTGGAAGGGCAGTCTTCCCTATTTATTATATTAAAAACAGGCAGATGTTTTCTTTAACTACTTGAACATTTATGCAATTTGCAAGCCACCAGAATGGCACCCTTGCTCTTTCCAGAATTTGTACAGTATAGAATACAGTAATGAAAAATGTTGCTGCAAAATAATACTTGAATTCATGTTTAAGTCTGTTTGAAAGCACGCACTGAAATCATATGTAGGGCTTGCTGAACAATAAAACTGATGAAATACTTTCTTGAAACAAGGCAAAAGTTCCAGAGAAAAATGGATTTATGTTTTTGGCATCAGTAGATGTATTTCAAGTTTTAAAATAGTCTGTTATGAAAAAGGTGTGATTTCCAACTCCAGAAATTGAAACTGTCTTGAGATATATTTAACATTGATTACATATATCAAAACATAGCAAATACTTTGGGTCATACTGTAAGTACTTCATATCATCTTTTGATGAAAATATATAGAGATGATTTGCAAGTCAGGAAACTAACCAGAATTTACGATATGTCAACCATAATCAAATATGGATTTAAATATAGTCAGCTACTCCTCACACATTTTGTGTAGAGGCCTGTGCACCTAATGAGTAGATAAAAAGAATTAAGAATGAAGAGCTGTTTACATCAGCTGTTTAATACCTCCATCTCTATTGCTTTGTTAATTTTGTAAAGGACAATAAAATCATTGCTCAGAAGCAGTCAACTAATTTTCCATGTTTGAAGAATACTCCACTCTAAACAGAAATAAGTCATTTAACACTCAACAGCATAGTCCTAGATCTGATGTGGAGTCTAAGATCCCTACTGATGAAATGTGGTAGCTGAAACAAGTAAGTTAACCCTTGCCTCCTGATTGGCAGAAGTCAGTTTCGTTGTCAGCTCTTCCTTCATGTTCTCCAGCTGCTGTCGGAGCTGATTCTTATCATCCTCCAAATGCAGTTTCTCTTTCTCAAACTGCTGCTCCAACTCCTTCAGAAATAGGCAGGATGGAAGAAATATTAAATACTTGCCATACAGCCATTGCAAAATACAAAGTCTAGCATATGGAATTAATTCTAAGAGGCATAAATACTTGTGATCTCAACCAAGAATCACCCTTTCCTTAAAGCTGTTAAAACAAATATTTACTTCCTTTTACAATGGATGTCTTAATTTTTCAGTTTATTTTATAATCTAACATCCTTGATTAATCACAAAATAAAGACAAACAGGACTTTCCTGTCAATTACTTCTCAATTAATTATCAAAAGCTTTAAAACTGTATCTACGTTCACAGTTTTTCAATCTGAGTTGAAAGAAGAATTTTTCATTTTTTATAAAATTACACTGATAAATCTGCACGTCATTTAATCTTTACCCATCTATTTCCTACACATAATCCCCACAGGAAACAGTAAATCTTATCCAGATTGAGCTCTGTGAAGTTGTTCAGAATGTTACAAGAAATGAAAAAAAGCCCCACACCATGTATCTATAAAATTTATGTAGAACCAAAAGAGGTCAACAATTACTTTTCAAGTTTAACTATATGGAAAGAATCAAGTAACACCCCTGTTTTCAATCAACCTTTATGGTAAAACTGCCAAATTCTCAAAATAACTGCTGGATGAATTATATTTCTCTTATATGATCCTATGGTGTGCGTGTGTATATAAATGTTAGAAACTTACTTTTACTAAGGAGAATTATAAATTTATACTCAGCTTTATTAATATTCAGAATACATTTTCAGAAGAACAATTTCTTTCACAAAATACTTTAAAGTAAGCATGTTAAAACTGAGAACTATATTACATATTTCAGTAGAAATATACTATGTAACTTCTAATACCACAAAGTTTTAGTGAAGAAAATTAAGGTTGCCAAGCAAGGTGTTCCAGAGTCATGCCATACAAAGCTTCAAGGTTTTTCTATGGTGATAGAGGGTCTTTTATTAACTCCTTCCTAGGGGCTCATCTGAAATGCAAGGCTTGGCGTCAATTCAGTGCCTCTGTATAGACCTGGGCTCAGGTTTCTGAAAAGTCAGTAATACCTCAGAAACAGCCAGGAAAATACATAGACCAGAGCTATGCCTGAAACTAGAAGTACAACTGAACATATCAGTCAGACTAGGGAAACAGGGAGAGAGAAATAAAGTATTAAACAGGAAAAACAGTCATGAAAAGGTATAAAAGTCTTAAGGACACCCAAGGTTTCCTGCTGCAAGACAGCAATGTTGTGTCATGCAGCCAATTCCAAGAAGCAACAGAGGCCAAGCCTTCCTCATCCAAACCCTGAGACGCCTCAAGTGTTTTGCAGAGGGTTGGGTAAGCACATTAAACACATTAAGCAGCCTGTTAGTTCTAGCACTGCTTTAGGGTATGTGAAAGGCAATAAATAATTTCTGCATACACTGCTTGCACAAACTCTCCATTCATGGTAGAAGTTGGACAGAGTGACAAAACAGAGGGTTACACTGTAGTGACACTAACACATTACTAAACAACATAACTCAACAAGTGCCTGCCTTCTTCACTGGGTCCAGATGAGTCCACACGTGGGATAAATGCTCCTTGCTCAGGAAAACTTGATCAATTTGTCTTGTTCATGCTGAAATCTGCTGTCTGCAAAATTCCACTAGTGCTATTTAGACCCTATTCTGATAATGGAGTAATTATTTCTCTGATGATACTTGTCAGTACAGCTGTGCAGTACTGCAAAATTATTAGCAACTCTATTTTCATAATCCTCCTGATGCCATTTTTATGGCTCATTTTATAGATGGAAGAAATGAAGCAAAAAGAAATATTTGAGCTTATTTTTGTGTGTCCTATTCTAATTCTGTTGAATTCTCATTCTCATCTGTTCTCCAGATGCATTTCCCAGGCTTCCAGTCCCAATGAATACTCATGTCCTCTATCCCAAGACTCTCGGTACCATGCTTCTTCCTCATACAAAATTCAACTCCTTCCTGCATTTAAGCTTGACTGTTTTCTTCCTTGGATTACTTGGTCACCACAATATGTGCTTAGTGAGACAGGTTTGACAGAGGAGACAGTGAAATCTGATTAAGATTTAAGATCAGTGAAATCTGATTGAGGTTGACCGAGATCTTGATCTTAACATCTTTTCATAGTTAGCTTTCCCTTGTTAAAATAATTTCACATTTCTCACACTTAAAGAGACGTTCCCTATTTAAACTAATTTAATGATTTAAGAAAAAAATTGTGATGTCCTTCTGTTCTATTCTCCACATTATTTTATTAAACAAAAGAAAAGAAAAAGAACTGCACATCTTAGTGAAATAAAAAAATTAGACCCAGAAACCCTAAGAGACATTGTCTTAATAACCAGGCATGTTTAAAGTTGCAAAGAAAGTAAACCTGAAAGATCAGGTGTACATATGTCTAAGAACTACTTCAACTACTAGGTGACAAAAAAATATATTTTGGATTTATTAAAAATTGAACCAAGTACCAACAGACTAGTAGAACAATTTACAAAAACAAACCTATATGAGGCGCACATCACTAACTACAACCATGTTCCTTAGTATGTTTCCTGTGAATACATCAGAGGAGTTTAACAAAGCTTTGAAATAATTAATCTTTATCCTGTATTTCCTGTGTAAGGTAAAATTTGTGTATAATGCACATATAGAGGAGGAAATAATAGTTCAAAAATGGTCCTCTCATCCTGACAAAGGCCAATTTTGTGAAACCAAAAGAAAAAAAAAAGCCTTTCAGTTTCACGATTCCAGTCAAAGTCAGAAGTACAGTTGCTGGACACTGAGTTGCTGTACAGTACATAATTTATGATGCAAGCTAGGAAGAGCTGTTGTCATCTTCTGAGTACACATATAGCCAAGTCCCACTAATATATCTTTTTGTACTTCTGGACTGTCTATGAAAATTTTAAATAAATGTTACGATAATATAATCTTTCATCTCCTTCAGAAGAACTGATCTTGATATATCAACCCTTCTGAATACGGGTCACAAATCCCAGGAAAACAAAACTATTATACTTGAAAATACAGTTCTATAAACTGAGAATTTCTCTTCTGTATGCAGACAAATGACAGTACCATGCTTTTTTTCTTTTTCTCCCCGCCCCCCCAAGGTATTTGTTGTTTTTCTAAATGCTAAGCAGTTTCTTCAGAGGCCTAACAGACCTGCAGATAATTCCAAATTAAATCTGCAATAAAACAAACCCATGGAGTACAAGATTCAAACTGTAACAGTTGATTTTTGTTTGATTACTAATAAAACACAAACCTACCATCTGCAGTTTCTTCTTATCCTTATTAGCATTACTGTGTGCAGCCTCAATTGCCGTATGGTGTTTCCATGCCAATTCTTCCAAGGTCTTGGAATGAGCCTCTTTTAACTGTGCAGCCTCTCCTTCCAATCTTGCTTGTAATTTTACCAGCTCCTTCTCGTAATATTCACGTTGTGTTTCCCTTGCTTCATTTACTTTCTATAAAGTATAGGAAAATAAAAATCTATTCAATGGTAAAAAAATCTGAACAGTAGGAATAAAGAAAATACAAAAATATTACTGATGACATAGATTTGCAAAAAATAATCTTCTGTATAAAACAAATTGAGCAAACACTAAGCACTGACTACATGATTCAAGAATCAAAACGGCAATTTAAAAAGACCCATGCAAAACAATACATACTTATGAAAAACCTAATTTTTCCTCTATTTAATCTGGGAAAACAGCAATCAGGTATCAAGCCTATAGAAAATTTCTGTTTAGTATTTTCAAACGTGTTCAGTGCATTTTCAGCAAATGGCTTTTTAAACTGTTCTTTAATCTTTTCACATTTGTCTTTCCTTAGAAAATTCAGATACTAGGCATATACACACAAGGTCATAAATCAAATGAAATTGTTAAAAGGTTGTTCAAAGCAGTCTGAATATCATCTAATCTGAGTTCCCTCTAATCTCACTTTACACTCTACATTTTAGTCATTCTTTGTTGTTACACAAGATATACTTGAAACATACTGGTCATAGTCCAGTCATATCAAACAAAAATTAAAGCATAATATTTTTTTTTCTGAGAATCCTGTTTTTTTCAGTTTTATTCAACTAAAGCCAATAAGCTGTTTAACCTTCTCCAGTGCCAGAATTTGCTGCCTTTGTCGCTCATCCAGACTCTGTGTTTTGCTTTGTAATAAATTTCTTTCCTCTTCCAGTTGGGACAATTTTTCCTTTAATCTAGACTTTTCTGATTCCAAGTCTCTGATTGTAACTTCTTGAGTCATTTGAGTAGCTTGAAGCATTCCAATGTGACCTAAAAACAAAACAGCTCTTTAAAACCTCATAGCTTTGGTTTCATGCAATTGACGTGCACATTCACACTCCAGTGATAGTACAAATCCAGTGGAAGCTTGCATATACATCTCCCTTATTGTCGCTGCAATACTTATCACTTGTTTAGTTTTACTGCAACATGCCCTAACAACAGTAGAGCATTTGGTGCTGGGGCTCCTTTTGTTTCAATTTTCCTGGTTCAAGGTTGCATATTGGCTCCCAAAGGAAAGCAGAAGTAGGCAATTCTAAGAATACTGAAGAAATGAAGAACTTTTCCCACCTAAACCTGCACATTGCTACCCTACAATAAGATACACAACAGAAAGCAGAACACTGATGTCTACAGATAAACGTATCATTGTTTTAATTAAGCTGGCATACTAGATACATAGCTTTAGCTGCTGTAAAACTTATGGCATTACACTTTATTTTGCTATAGAGATATGACTAAAAGATGTAACAAAACTCTCTCTATAGTAAAGTATGATCTAAATCTTTGCAGGTTGGAGGCTTCCTTTTATTTCTTTATATATATTTTTTTTTTAAAGCAAACAAAAAAACCCCACAAACAAAAGAAGTAAAACTTCAAACTAGGCAATATAATGATCTGTTCTTCACATAACCAGTTGAAAAAGGTTTATGATTTCAGAAATTTCTGTCTGTTCTTCTTGATGTATATCTGTATTATTGAAAATATTACGACTAGGCAACTGACTAAAGCAGTGAAATTTCTGTTATTTTGGGAGAGGCTTTGGAGTGAATAGAAGACTGTTTTGGAAAAGAGGATGCTTCCTGTTTGGTTCAACTGAAAGATGAGAGGTATTGTTTACTCAGAATAATTTTTTACTATTTTTTGTAATCTCAATTTCTAGGAAAGACTTTGTTGTTTTCCCTCTCATTTTGTTAAAACCTTCAAAAACAACAGATTTAATGACAGTTCGGTTTTAAAAATGGAGTATTGCTTTTAAATTTAAATTACTAAGAAATAGCTAAGAAACTATATGCTGTTTCTCACATGACAAAATCACTGAGCTTCACGATTCATTTCCATTTGTCGTTAAAAGCAAGATGTGCCAAAAAGGAAACTGTTTTAACCTCTGTTGCCTGTGGACACAGATGTGAAGGGAAGAACCATGGAATATATAATGAAACTAGAAATTAAAAATGACTAAAAATTAACAGTAATTTCCTTAAAAGTGCACACCTCTAATTGTACTAAGCCCTGAAGAATTCTAAAAATCATTTCAACATTTTTGTTTGTAAAACTGAAAACTGAAGAGGAAGACTTAGGACAAGGAGTATGTTTAGGTTCTGTAACACTTTTTAAAAATCCTTATTTCAAAAGTTCAGTCATTTAAGAAAGGTATTTTCAAACCCAGAATTTTAGAATGTAACAAGGAGAATAATAATACAAGAATTTTCAGTTTGTCAGAAAGAATGTCATACATATTTTACTGTAAGCACACACACACATTGATCTAGAGTTTTTGTCATAGCAACACCTACACACGAGACAAGTTTCCCATTCCTCATGCTCTACACAAAAGGTATGAAATGCAGCAGTTTCCTTACAAGCTGGGAATCTCAGGATAAATGGAAGAAGAACATATTAAACACTCAAAAGAGACTCAAATGTTATAAAATTGCAATACGATGAGTAAACATTCTTTATGGTAATTAAGTATGATAATTCAGTTTCTTTGAGGCAGGATTTTTGACAGTGTGAGCTGAAAATCAAGGAGATGGCAGTGGGCCAGTGTCAGAAACCATTTCCAAAAAGGCTGGCAACCAATTACATCACATGGCAATGGCTTGGTGGCACCACAGCAAACAGGGATCCTGGTTCTTGTTGCACAATGACGTGCTGTAAAACAAAGATGTACTGCTGACAGTGCCACCGAGCTTGGCAACAGCCAAGAACACACTGGGACTTCTGGTAAAGCTGAAAATCTCGGTGCCAGAGGAGATCAGGGCTGGCCTCAATCACAGGCAGCTGACTCCATGCCATCAGTAATACAGAAAAAAAGCCTGGGTATTTAGATTTATTTCCACTGTGTTTGGGGTGGTTTGGTGAAATCTTCCCATGCTTCTGCCTAAGGAAGGAAACAGCAACAGCTTTAAAGTGTATGAGAACAGGGTTTTTTCCCCCCAGCAGTCTCAGGTCTATGAGTGCCTGACAAAACACCTTTTGGAGGGTCAGATTCCCATTTTACATACTCTTGGCAGCAAGCTTATTCCTTTCAGCTGTTTGATCTAATAGGACTTTGCAGTCTTGGGCTCCTGCTGGTCATTATATTGTTCCAACATATGGCCTAGACTGTTCCTGAGCTTGGGCTAATTTGTGTGCAAAACAACCAGGAATTGCTGTAATTGGTCTAGCTGAACAAGACCAAAGATAAGCCAGGGCCTCCTTTTAAGCCAAAGACCCTACCTATTGTTTAGTTTTCCAAGTTCAAGTACTGGGGCCCATGCCCTACCACTGAGCAATTCACTAGGGAGACAATGCCAAAGAGGGGAAAAAAAAAACTGCACGTGTACAGTCAGGTCTCAAACTATGTTTTGTGTTTTTCCAAATGCCAGCAACTACAAAAGAGCAAAGAAAACAGCTATAGAGAAAACCTTAAAGGATTTATTATTCAATAAGCTGCAAATCTTCTGACAGCAGGTATAAAGAAAAGTACCACAGCATTAGCAAAAAGAAAAGGCAACTGAAAAAATGTGGAAGAACAGGAAGCATGTCTCAGTGACTATGTGAAGAACAGATATGGAGCAGAATCGTTCTGTATAACTGCAGTTCCAAAGTCTGAAGATACATATATGCCATATAAAGTAAAACATTCAGACAAATAAGCACACAAAAAAGGAAATTTAAGTACAATGCATGCGACAGCAAAAAAGGTTTAAAAAACCCCAAAGCTTGTTGGAAATTTCTATGGGAAGCATTAAACAATCTTTTGGCACTCTAAACCTGCAGGAGGTTGACAGAAAAAGGAAAGGCTAGAATAAAAGGATGAAGTTCTTTTTCAGATTAAGTTACTGACATACATACTGGCTTTGAGAACAAGATCAGTGGCCTGCTGCTGTAAGCGCTCTCTAGCAGCTGCGAGCTCACTTTCCACTTCTTTGTGTTTGCTTAACAACGACATCTCCTCCTCCTTCACATCATCTAGCTGTTTTTGTAGAACCTAGAGGAAACACATAATAGCTGTTACCATTATATACAATCATGTTAATTTAGAAGATCATTAGGTTAAAAGGTACAGAAGAGACCTTTCAGTGAACAAGCTTATTCACACAAAAGCTGAAATAATGTAATATTACTGCCATATTCATTGTGTATTATATGAAATGCTTCAAAAATATTTTTTGAAGAACAAGGTAGTGGATACATGGCATGACAGTAATGCATAAGAGAACCGTGACAATATTCTGAAAGATATATGAAAAAATAAAAACTGTAAAATGGTCCACAGAGTTTGGGGGTCAACTTCAGAAACCTGGTTTCTGATATCTGAAAGTTTTCCACATTAAAGAATACATTATGTGTTCACAGCAGTTTAGTGTCCTTCATTGCAACTCTGAGTGTTAAGTACTGACTCAAATTAAGCTACGCATGGAGATACATAAAATGAGAGCTGGGCAATTACTTAAATCAAACATTCCCCAGGGGTCATACTGGGACCAGCACTTATTAGCATCTCTCTCAGCAATATGGACAGTGGCACCGAGTTGCACCCTCAGCAAGTTTGCTGATGACACCAAGCTGTGTGGTGCAGTCGACATGCTGGAGGGAAGGGATATCATCCAGAGGGACCTTGACAAGTTTGAGAGACGGGACTGTGTGAACGCCATGGAGTTCAACAGGCCAATGGCAAGGTCCTGCACCAGGGTCAGGGCAATCCCAAGCCCAAGACTAGCCCTGGGGAGAAGTACTCAGGGGTGAAAAGCTCAATATGACTTAGCAATGTGCATTCACAGCTCAGAAGCCTGGGATGCATCATGTCCTGGGCTGCATCAAAAGCAGCATGGCCAGCAGGTTGCAGGAGGTGTTTCTGCCCCTCTATTCTGCTCTTGTTAGCCCCCACCTGCACTACTGTGTGTCCAGGTGTAGCGGCCCAACGCAAGAAAGACAAGGATTTGTTGGAAAAAGTCCAGAGGAGGCCACTAAGTCAATCACAAGGCTAGCTCACATTTCCTATCAAGACAGGCTGGAAGAATCTGGGGCTGTTAGGCCTGGGGAAGAGAAGGTTCTGGGTGAAAACTTTGAGCAGCCTTCCAGTATCTAAAGAAGGCCTAAAAGAGAGCTGGAAAAGGACTTTTGACAAGGACATGTAGTGATAAGACGGGGGGAGTTGCCTTAAGTTGAAGGAATATAGGTTTAAATTAGATATTGTGAAAAAATTCTTTCCTGTGAGGGTGCTCAGGCACTGGAACAGGTTGCCTACAGAGGTTGTGGACTCCCCATCCCTGGAGGTGTTCAAGGCTGGATGAGGCTCTAAGCAAGCTGGTATAGTGCAAGGCATCCTGGCCCATGGCACAGGGTTTGGAGCTAGATGATCTTTACTGTCCCTTCCAACCCAAACTATTCTATAGTTCTACGGCTCCAAACTTTCATTAAATCAGATGTACTGATTGCCTTAAATCAGATGTACTGATTCACAATAGCATATCTTGGATAGTGTAATGTGTTCTAGCCATGCAGGAAGGAAAAGAAAATCTTGTTCTGGTTCAAAAGGAAATACAGATTCCTTATAATTCACATCACTGAAATAGTAGAGTCATTTCAGAAACTAAAGCAGAAAAGAGAACTGGGGAAAATACTGTACAGGATGTGTAACGAAACACAGACACCAGATGTGGTGAGATTATGCATTTGATTATCTCATCCACAGTGATCAGAGTAGGACCTGACTTTAAAATCTGCTGCATATACAGTACCAGACTCTTCCTCTTCTTTGGGAACAAAAGAAATTTCTTTACTGCAAGAATGATCAACATACAACCGGTTTCCCCTTCACTGCAGTTTTCCATAAACCCACCTCCTGAAGCCCCTTGCAGAAGAGGCAGAGATACGTGATGAACTGACTGCAGGCCCCCTTCACTATCCCCCTGCATCAATGCAGGGGAAGAGGTAGAGAATGGGGAATAAAGTTAAGACCAGGAAGGATGAAGGCATGGTAGGGAGAAAGTGCTCTTTTAAGAAATGGTTTCACTTCTTATTATTGTACGCTAATTTGACTGGTAATACATTAAATTCCTTTTTCCTAAGTCAAGTCTGTTTATACCATGATGGTAACCGATGAGTGATCTCTCCCTATTCTTATCTCAACTCAGAATCCTTTCATTATAGTATCTCTCCCCTGTTCAGAGGAGGAGGAGAGTGATAGAGCAGCTTTGGTGAGCACTTGGCATACAGCCAGGGTCAGCCCAACACACTAAATAAAACTGTGTTGGAGTTTAATCCAGTAAGCAGCTAAGTATGACACTGCCACTTTCTCACTACTGCCAAAGTGGGATGGGGAAGAGATTTGGAAGGATAAAAGTGAGAAAACTCGTGGGTTGAGATGACAGTTTCATAGATAAAACAAAAGCCGCGCACACACACAAGCAAAGTAAAACAAGGAATTCATTCACCACTTCCCATGGGCAGGCAGGTGTTCTGCCCTTCCCAGGAAAGCAAGGCTCCATCAGGCATAACAGTCACTTGGGAAGGCAAACACCATCACTCCAAACATTCTCTACTTCCTTCTTCCCCCAGGTTTTTATGCTGAGCATTATGCCATATGAAACAGAATATGGCTGTGGTCAGTCGGGGTCAGCTATCCCGGCTCTGTTCCATCCCAACTCTTTGTACACCCCCAACCTCCTCACTGGTGGAGTGGGGTGAAAATCCAAAAAGACCTTGACTCTGTAAGCACTGCTCAGCAATAATGAAACCACTCCTGAATTATCAATACTACTTACAGCACAAATCCAAAACATGGCACCCTACAAACTGCCATGGAGAGGATAACTCTGAGCCAAAACCAGTAACATACTGAAAAAGTGCAGTATTTCAGTTGCTGCTTTTGAAAACACTGTTAATTAAACAAATAATGACAAACATAAATTTAAAAATTTAGAAGATGACAAGCAAGTATGAGTGACAGAAAATTAAGACGGAAAATTTACACACTCCAATAACCTCAACCTACCAGCCACATACACAGATCACATCTATAGGAAAAGAAAATTCACAGTCTTGGGAACAACATATCATCACTCTCACCTGAACGTTGTTTTCTGCTGTACCAAGAGCCACCTGAAGTTTTTGGCATTTTTCCCGCAGACTGGCAGCTTCATCCTGGACCATTTGCAATTCAGTTTTAAGCTTTCCCAGATTCTTCCGTAACATACTTTCCTGGTTCTGAAATTCTTTTCTTAGCTCCACTTCTTTCTCTTTGCAAGCATGTAGACTTTCTGCTGTAAAAAGCTGAGATCTTTTCAAAGAGTCAAGTTCATGTTCATAGAAGGACTGTGCTTTGCTGAGTTTGCCTTCATAGTCCTCAATGAGCTTTTTTCTTTCCAGCCTTAACTCTTCAACTTTACTGTTCAAGTCTTCCAGCTCCAGCCTATGCAATTCCTCTAGTTTCTCTTGCCCCTTACTTAAAGTAGCATTCTGACTCTGATGAGTTTTCAAAAGTTCTTGAATTTCAAGCCTATGGGCAGCTTTTAAGTCTTCCAGAGCTGTACGCTTGTCCTTCTCATACTGTACTTGCAACTGTATGAAACTTCGCAGCCTTTCCTCAAATTTCTTTCTGATCTCTTCTACTTCCCTTGACATGGTCACTACCCGTTGGACATGCTGAGCTTCTGCACAAAGCTGCATATCTTCAACCCTATCCTTATAGGCTTCAAATTCTGTCAAGGCCTGATGTTTCATCTTCTTGTGATCTTCTAGTGATTCTTCCAAAACCTGAATCTTTCTCTTGAGATCCATTTCTTCTGCCACTTTGTTTTTATACTGCAAGATCTTCTCTCTGGTCTCTGCAAGAATTTGTTGGATTTCTTCTTCATGAGCATCCTTAAGGGCTTGGATAGCTGCTTCATGTTCGTCATTTTTAGTGTTCAAAGCATATATCACCTGCAAACATTAAATAATATTATATTAAGATAAAAGGCATTCTTGTTATCTGTTAAATCCTAAGAAAAGCATATCTAGGTACTCTGAAAGCTACTTTACCAATCTAGCTTGTTTTCACCACACATTAAAACAACAAATGTTATTAAGGATGTAACTGAATAAATGCTGTACTAGTCATGATATTCTTATACATCTTGTAAAGTAGTTTCGCTGTTCTCTTTAAACCCCTAATTTTCCTAATGAAAGATCTGTCCTTATATCCATGCTGTTGCTATAAATACCACTGGGAAAAAAATATATTTAAAAATGCATTTTTAAAAAACCCTAAATTTATTTAAAACAGTTCAAAGCAGAGATGAAAAAAGATAGAACAGAGGTCTTCTATTGGAGAATTACACACAGAGTATATATTACAACAAGAAATTAAACTGGAACAAAAACTGTATCTCAAATCCCTCCCTTCCAAATGCTACCTGTTCTTAAATATTTCATTTCAGAAACATTTAAAATGCAAACACTGGTTATTTTGAATTGTAAGCTTGATGGTTGCCCAGATACAATTTCACTTTTGACAGCTTATCTAGTAAGCATTCTGTGTATCCTAAGGTCTAAGGTCCCTCACTACATAAATTCACCGACTTCCCAGCTAGTAAGTCAGCTGAACAGAAAAGTTCAGGGCAGGGCAGCCAGCAATCTGGGGAGCCCAGGGAGCTAAGCAGTTCAAGAAGGCTGTGAAAGCAGTAAAACCACCAGCATTCAATGAAAGTTTTAAGATAACCAGATATATCCTATGGGACGTTTCAACTGCACCACAACACAGTAGAACATCTTCTTGGTTTTTAACTAGGAAGTGTGCGTGTCTGTATCTGTGTATCAGTGAATAAACTATTCATGCAATAGGTGCTGTTAATTCAATCTTCTGCTTCAAGAACTCCAGCAATTCTCCCCACACTTCCTGGAAATGCTACAAGCAGCAGAGCTATAAAACACATCTGAATAAAAAAAAAGTCTTCTGATTAGTACAATTTGTGTATCTTATAAATTAACAAGAGGCAACAAAAATGAACAACAAAGAAGCAGCAGGGGATTTTCTTTTCTCGCTGAGGACAGAACCTAGACCACTCCCCCTCTGTACATCAGCATGTACAGAAACTCACAAAACTCCACCAATACATTGCAAAAAATGACAACTCAACCACATGCAGTTCCATTAGCAAAATCACAACAGTCACTGAAATGCCCTTCACCCAAGGTTTCAACCTTGTATATTCTTATTGTCTTTGGTGATTCCAACAGTAACTTCTGATCACAAAGCTTTCACCTCCCTCTTGTTGCCAACAAACAGACTCAGCTATTGGATCCCAAAGGTTTGTTTCCCTGTCATTTTAATGGTGTCTAGTGCTAACTCGTTTGTTCGTATCAGAAATAATTTGAAAACAGAGTTTGGGTGTTTTGTAAATGTTATGTGCATTATCTTGCATGGCTAGGCCTTAGTTTTGGTTACAGAAGTTGGACAATGGAGTTTAAAAGGTACTATTTATTAAAAAAATAAATCTCACACTTAGCATCAGGTCATTATAATAAGCACTTGCAGAACACTGGGACAAATCCTACATTCAAAAAAGCCCTTGACTCTTGTCCTTGTGCATAGAAGCGCCATAATGTTCTTCACTTCAGGCAGTGTTCCAGTCTCAAGTTATGCAGCACTACGATCTGCAGAAAGTATAAATCATAAAGCATTTTCAAGGGTAGTATGATTTAGCAGTGGGAACCTCACTGAAAACTCCAGTTGAAAAATAAATTTATGTGCAATGTCACATTCAGGAGATATCTTTAAATTTTCATCATTGACTTGCTCCTTACGAAAAGCACTGAACACCAACAAATTCAATTCAAATTCAAGCACCACTCGTTCCCTAAATGAAGGGCATCAGTATCTTACGGAAAATGTAAAAATAAAATGCATGCAATTGAATGTTGCATCATAACATGTTTTATACCAGCCTGAATTCCAGCTCCATTGAATTATTATAAACCTCACTATTTTTAAAGAAATGGAATAGCTGTATCAGATTTTATCTTTGAGAATTTGATGCACTGTATTAATACAGGAACAAAGGGCAAAGTCTGTACTAACTGAAGCAAAAGCAACCTAATAGCACTTCAATGAAATGCAGGCAGAAATTAAAGTACCTTAGAGCAAATGCATACATTTAAAGTTCTAGCTAAAATAAATAGTACCTTCTCAAGTAAGTTTCTGAAAATTAAAAAGCAGTAAGGTTGCAAATGTTGGAGGTGGGCAGATAAAAGTTTTGCACTGTCTATTTTTAAATCAGATCATGAACTCCTGCTAAGCATCCTTGTAAATGCTCTTTAAAATGCTTTTAAAAGTACCAGCAGCTTTTTTAGTACAACTGCATAATACTAAGAAGCATAAACTACTCATTTGAGTAACTCATTTTTTCAGCTCCACTCTAAATGCACATAATAATTATCACATGACAGGAAAAAAAAAAATCATGCTTTACTGTATTTTCAGTTAGCATATCATTTCAGAGTTACAGACAGAACCACACTCTCCACAAGGATACCAAGACTGCCAGCTAATACATTTTATACAAAACAGTAACACTATTAATATTTTTAAAAATAACTTCATTTCTTAATAAATCAATATTAATAAAGTTCTATTGTTATTTTATATTAATAAATGTATAAAATAATAATTCTTATAAAGAAATTATTTAAAATTCTTATTATTAATAAGGATCTACTGAAATACTATGTGCCCTGGTCTGAAGAACTACGACAGAGTAAGATAGTAACAATAACAGTAATAACCTTGTTTATACCAATAATTATTGGATTGTTTAGTTATATTCTATGTGGTAAGGTGAAGCAAGTCAGTCCCTGCACTAGCTTTGGTGTTTTGAATGACATGGAATACAATCAACAATTCCTGTTCCACAGTGTTTGTGGCTGAAATATGAAAGTTTGACTAAGAAGTACTTTTTACCCCAAACCAGATGTTACAGTTTGGAAAGCTGACCAGCTCTTGCATGGTCAGCTATACTTTGGTCATTTGCTCTGGCCAGCAATTCAGTCACGAAGGAATGTTTTTCCAATTACAAATGTGTAGTTCACCGTAATACTGGCATTGAGTGCAAATATATTTTGCAGCACAGAAAACCATAGTCTATGATTCTATGAAAATATCTCCAAAAATGTGCATGGTTCATATTCTGATTTTACATCAAAACAAGAGACGATACCTATGAGAAGAAAACATCACTACACATCTTACACAATAATCAACCTTATGATTTTGTTAAACCTCCATTTCAGACTTGATGTGTGGGTCTCTGGGTCAGAACACCATGGTCAGCCTTGTTCAAGTGAAGTATTCTGTTCCCAGTGCTCCCAGGGTCTTGCTGCCCAAACACCAGTCTGAAACACCAGAGCCCTGGGAGACATCCCCAGATTTTTTTAGTGCTGTTGGTCTCTTGAATGAACTACACAAGTATAGTGCCAGCAAGGAACTGCTAATTATTTGGAAGATGTGGACCAATAAGCCTAACCTACCCTTCTTCTCTGTGGGTTCTCTGTAGGTAGGTAAGAATTGCTACACGCAGGGAGTAGTAAGATATACTGAGAAACAGAAAAAAGTGCAACAGGTTGCAAACGGAAAAGCTCAGTCTACAAAATCAACAAGAAACATGAAAAAACTTACAAGCATTATAATGAATTAATTTTATGTACAAATGTCTCCTCTATGATAGTCCAGAACAATCTTTTTTTTGTTGTTACAATGGGTATTGCATTAACTTTCCCCCTTCCTATTGACCAAATGATGTCAAAAAATGAGACATAAATTTTAAATGCTTAAATATAATATATGTCTTATGATCAACAGAGGGTCAATTTAAGACAAAATAAAATAACCAAGTTAATACCCAGAAAAAGATTGTTTTGCAGGACAAATTTCTTCTCCTAAGTACATTATAAGAATACAATGATACTTCAAAGCTACTTAAAACAGCCTTTCATGAAAGCTGGCCACAATCATGGAGTACAATCTTACAAATGCATCACTACACACAAAAGTAGACAGATAGTTAAAACACATATACAAAAAAAATCCAAACCTGAAAATTTATGTATGCCCATCTTTCTTCCTTTTTTTAAATTCCAACTTAAAAAAACATCCATTTATCTTGACAGATCTTTTGCTCCCTTATGGAAAATCTCGCAAATAGAAGATGCTTTGTCAATTAAGATCTTTGTGTTGCTGATAACAAAAACAGAAACAAGCCTAGAACTTTAGTCCAGGATTTCGTAGACATCACAGAAAAAGTGGAAGCAAGACACTTGTTCTTCAGCTATCTGGTTCACTGCAAGTCTTTCTAAATATCTGGGCCAGTGCATCAGGGGCACAGCATGATAAGCAGTGAAGGAAAAAATGTGATCTGTAGCTGTAAAAGAAGTATCCCCTGCCAACAGCATCTCCCCCAAAAAAGCTGGTCTAACTATATCAGTATTCAAGAGAAAATCCATAGTGGGCAAAAGCTTGACTTTTTTCCCTAAAAAACACACTTTCACATAAAATTTATTATTAAAATATTCTTCACACTGTTTAACAGTCTTCATGTGTTAGCTCAATTCATGTCTAAGTAAAATTTAGTATTTTATTCCTTTAGAAACTTTGAAAACAAATACTGGATACTTTTTACTACAGCAACTAGCTTTCCAAAGCAATCTCTAATGACTTTTGTTTACAATTAATTACTTAGAGAATGATGCTATGAAGCTCAACATAATTTCTAAGTATTGAGCTTTAACAGATATCCACCTCTGCCTAGCACTCTACCTCTGGATAAGAACAAATGACAACCATTTTTAGTTTTCACACTTGTTCTAAACACTTGCATTTAATTTTCTGTGAAAGAGGATAAGTCAGAGGTCATGCACTGCTCACCAACTACACTGACACTAAAACTAGGGGAAAAATTTTTTATTTTCAGGTTTCCTGATGTTTAATACTGTATACAGTAGGTATAACACCTCACAGGGGCCCATACACCTAGAGGTGCTTTCTCCATGCTCCTAAATACCTGCTCATCAATATCTGTAGTCTGATGTGCTGCTAATCCATTTCCACTTTCTGAACTGGTAAATAAAGATCAGTATCACATTAAACTACTTGACTTACAACCCTTCCTGTGATTTTTTTATTTGTGTATGGTCCATACTGAAGTATTAACTCTTTTTAATGATCTGAAAATCCTACTGGTTTAAAAGATCCGCTTGTATTTACAGCTCAGCATGTTTATAAATTATTACAGGGCCTGTACCTTAAAATTTAATTATCAGAAAAAGGCATGCCACATTCCAATTAATCGTGGGGCAGGAGATGTCCTCACCCAAAGAAGAGGTGCAGAGCATGCCTCAGCACAGGGACAGAGTGGTCAGTGTGGCCAAATAGGTCTGTGGCCTTTTTCCTTTCTCCAAAAGCTGTATCAGACAGCAAATGAGAGATTTTCTGGGAGCTAATCAGAAGCTTTATGCTACTACGGCCTATCTTGGAAATACGTACTTTGTCCAAATCCAGGAACAGGGACAGTCTTTTTCCATCAGTTAACATAAAGCAACATCATGGCAGCAGGTAAAGCTACAGCTACAGAACACTGTAATCAGATTCAACAAGAGGAGCATATTACATGCACCTCTTTTGATAGCCCAACACAGCAATAACACGAGGATGGAATTCACAAGTTCAGAAGCCAGGCAGTCAAGAGTGGTTTAAATTTCAGGCCTCAGGGCCAGGACACAACAGTATGTGATCCACCAAGTGATTTTAGCAATCAGTAACGAACCAAGAAGGACCCCACCCATGACAAGGGGTCAAGTGGGCAATCAGGCCATGTTGCTCCCTCTGCTCTAGCAGCTGAGTGTTTCCCAGACTGGGCCTCACCAGTGAAATATGACCTTAGAGGGACAAAATGGGATTTAACAGAGGCATCAGCACATATGTGAGGCTGACAGAAAGAGATACTTGGGGGCAACCCCACTGCACTCTGCAGAGCAAGGTCTTTGACTGGATGGAGGAACAGATGGCACCCTCATACGCTTAGTAGAAAATTCCATTTTTTTCTTATATGGTTATCTTGGATGTGCTGCAGAAAATGGAAATGTGGAGTATTTTTCTCACCACAACAAAAGATAATGGAGCAAAGGAATTTAATAATTGTACCCCATTTTCTAAGGAAGAAAAAAGATCACATAACCCTTACAAACATGTATCAAAATAAAATAAAAAAAAAATAGAAGGGAAAAGGAGGAAAAATTATTCAAAAATATGCAATTTAGATTTTGAAGAACTGGTGAAGCTGTTTTTCCTGCTAAGAGTAGGAGAAGACGGAGGAGCAGAGAAAAATGAGAATCAATGGTAGATACATCCTGCATTAGATACAACATACAAACTCTATATCCTGACAGCTCTTTCCAGGATTTTCATAACAAAATTACTTACAAAATAAGCAAATAATTTAAACACTGGTGAAATGCAAGTTCACTTTATAAACGTTTTTAAAGAATCATGACCTGGCTAAGGCATGACAGACATAAGCAATGCTGCACCACCCAAATCAGGAGGAACTTCTCACTGAGAGGGTTGTGTCAAGCATCGGAATGGGCTGCTCAGGAAAGTGGTGGAGTCACTATCCCTGGAGGTGTTCAAGAAGCGACAGGACACAGCACTTAGTTCTATGGTCTAGTTGATATGGTGGTGTTTGGTCAAAGGTTTGATTCAATCTTGGAGGTCTTTCCCCACATTAATGATTCTATGACTCTGAAATTATGATCAAACCTTCAGAATGCCTTCAGCTGAGGCAAAAATTCAGGTGCAAAGCAAGCAGATGATTATCAAATAAACAAGAAATACAAATTAAATGAGAAGAGCTGTATCAAGGTAATATCACAGGATTATGAGAGATGGGTTGGGTATTCAGTTGAGTAACACTAGATATTGTCTCTAGTCAGTGGCCAAGATGCCTGTTAAAGAATGGCAGGCTACTGGCCAGATTCAATTTAACTAATTTTCAGGAGTAGAACACCTTAGAATTATCTGTAAAAGCTTGAATTGAAATAGTTTTTCCAAGAGGAAAAAGCAGACCTGAAGACCTTGACATAAAGACAAGAAGCAGCTGGATAGAAGTGCAACTCTTTACTATAAACCAAATTAGGAGAGACATCACCATTAGTGCTTTGTACAACCTGCCTTTTAATCCCCCACTTGGCTACTACATGACATCTGTTTCTGAGAGAAATGCTCAGCTGTTGTACACTGGCATTGCTGTCTCTAATGGAGTTACATAAGGTTACAGGGTTCAGCAATCCAGTTCTGTACATTTATGTTGTGCAGTTCTCAAGCACAGCAATTTCTAAGCAACGTATTTATTACCTGCTTGAGTGAGACTTTTCATTTTGTCAGCTGCACATAAGTTTGTTTTCTGTGCCAAATTTAGTTTTGTTACTGTATGTAATTTGCTTTCTGTGCCAAAGTGTAAAACCAACTTGCAGAATAAGTCAAAACAGAGTTTAATGTAAGTTTCAATCTCATTATGACATCAAAATATTTTCATGACAGGTTTCAATACAACACAAGAATATGCTGA
Source organism: Dasyornis broadbenti (assembly GCA_013397935.1). NCBI lineage: Eukaryota > Metazoa > Chordata > Aves > Passeriformes > Dasyornithidae > Dasyornis > Dasyornis broadbenti. Next base: position 1,076,048 of record VZRN01002074.1, read on the forward strand.
AGAAAGACTGCTATGAAAGAGGAAAAATATCGTTTAGAAATAGCTTCAGAAGTTAGTCAGAATGGGAACTAATTCTAGCAAAAAATAGTTTAAATGTTTTGTAATAGCTCCTTGAAAATCAACCCTTATTTTTCAACTTGGCCAATACTTGTAAATCAAGCTAAGTGGTACTAAACCTCAAACTTGCTTAACTGATAAGGAGAGCTCTACTATACAAATATTATCAAAATACAACAGTTATTTGGAATGCTTCTAAGACTACTTCAGCACTATGACTTAAAAATTATTTGGTTCATCCCAAGTCATCATCACTGTTTCAGAACTATATTACAGAGAAAATACAGATGTCGTATTTCTAGCTGCTTTAACTAGCTGTTAGCCATAGAAAGTTGATCCTTTCTTTTTCCAGTATCTGTATTTAGTATCATCAAATTACATCCTAATGGTCAGTCAAGCCACAGCTAATGAAGCTGGAATTTTTTTTCCCAGACAATCTTATTCAGAAATTTCTCTCACTCTGTATATTTTCAAAAGGAAAAAAATGCTTTCTAGTTTACCACTTACTAATTTTCTTAACAAAAGCAAAGTCATATTACTTCTTGAAAAAGCATCCACAGAAGAAAAACAGCCTTTTGGTGCAAAACATGAGAGATGGCACTGAAGAAGTGGGGTTGTCTTCAGTAGGATCAAATGCCTTAAAGGATGACATTCACTGACATTGAAGTGATGAGAGCCTAAAAGGATGAACAGAAGTTGGAATTTCCTGCAAAATATTTCAGTAACAAATCCATCACACTTAGAGACTCTCAATTTAGAGTGAAAAAAACCCCAATCATGTAAAAGGACTAAGATTAGTCAGTCAATTCCATTTATGGACTGAAAGCAATGCTTAAGTTTTTCCATTTTGTTCTAAAAGTAATCCTTTTTTTTGAAAAGGCCACTATAATGTCTAACTCAGTCATAAGCAATTATATTGACATATATTATAATTTGTCTCCCTTTTTTGCTAGACTTAGCTAAATTATTCTTCATACCATCATATCTGTACTTTCACCTACTTCATTTTCATCAGAAACATTTAAGTAATTTAGTTATCTGTACTACACAGAAAAATAAGTCATAACACTCAAAATAATTCAAATTCTAAAAAACTACTGTCCCATTTCCTTTTAAATCTATTTCCTTGGTTTATCATTCAAGCTAACTTTCAGTATAGTTCAAGACTAAAAACTTATTCTTAAATCTTAATCTATTCCACCTTCAAATCTAACCCCCTATTAACTTTTACCATCTGAAGGGTCATGTTTTATTTTATTTTTTACATTTATTTTTCACTAGATGTTTATGATGAAAACTTGTCTGGTCATTGACTGGCTTTAGATTTTTCCATACATGTCTTAGCAAGAAACACATAGCTTTTTAATAACTAAGAGTATGCAAGCTAAGTCATCCTGCTCTTTAGGAAAACATAATTATTGTAGAAGTACTCACTAATATTGGGAACTAACTTTAAATCTTTAGAATGAAAGGGATTTAGTTTTTGTTTTATTTGGCAAGGAGGGAAAAGAGGAAAGCAGGGGTGATAGAGAACAACAACTGCAGAAATGTAAAGTAAAATGAAGCATCTCCATTTTGAAATCTGCTCCAGAAGATATCCAAAGCAGTATTTCTGAGTGCCATCACCTGAAAATGTCACAAGTACTTTTGGATAATTGTAAATGAAGTTGACACTAAAGAAAGATGATCTCTTTTCCTCTTAGTTTGCTTGTAAACCTGAAAGCAAGGCATAGTCAGCATTATTATTACTCATACACGCTATTCATTCTTACTGACGAGACCTCAATTGTTGAGCTGATGATTGCATTAACAAAAGGTTTTTTGTATTCAGTTTTCCCAAAAAACCATCAGAACAAAGTTCATTTTTGCATTCTCTTTGCCTGTAAGTCTTTTCCTCTCAATGCCTGATCTGTTTTAAGCTTTATTTCCTCAAGAATTTGTGTAGACTCTATGGAATTCCAGTATCTAGTGGCTCCTCACAGCAGAAGAGATAATGCAGATAAGAATATACCACTCAGACCCTATGGAGCAAAGAAGAAATCTTCACCAGTGTTTTGAAAAGCACACTGGAAAACAAATCAATTCCTTGCTCATAATTGATTTTCAACTTTCCAGGCTTGTTTAAGGAAGGAAAGGCATGGAAACTTCCAAGCAAGTATGCAGCTACACGGGAAAGAAATAATAGTGAAAAACATACACTGCAAGACTCCCAACACAGTATTTTCATCCACAGCATTTTTCTACTTTCTAGAAGGCGTTGATTACAAATCACCTCTGGAAGTGCTAATGCTAAGTGCTAAGTTTCCAAAATAAAAAAAGGAAATTCCAACCAGAATCACGGAATTTTTATTAACTGCAGAAGAACTTGAGCTACTTTTCTAGAAATATCATACTACCTTGAAGTAATTTCTCTTCCTTTCCTCTGGAAAAAAAAGTACAGATTTTAACTAAAAAAAATAAAATTCATGTTCATACTAAAGACTGATCAGTAATTCCACTTTTTTTTTTCTTAAATTTAGGTAACAGAAGCAAAATCATAAAGTAACCAGAAGGTGGCAGAGACACCAGTTGAGAGTCCAAGTTTATTTTCAAAGCCAAGCCCAAGATAAATCTAGGACAAGTTGGTAATGGCCTACTGGGATACTTTCCAGTAACCTACAGGTACCTATCATGCAATGGAAAAAATTTGCTGCATCTAGTATGTACACATCCAGCTACATCTCAGTATTTACAAAATACTGGCTATTAGTTTAGACATTTGACACTCACAACTTACAGGTTCAACACATTAGCTATTACAGAAATACCATGTATAGAAGGGCTGAGGTTGGAAGACCTATCTGGAAGTCACCCAGTCTAAGTCAGACCCTATGCAATGCAGGGTCAGCTAGAACACATTATGCTGGGCCTTGATCAAGTGGGTTTTGAATGTCTCCAAGGAATAAGACTTATCAACTTCTCTGGGCAACTTGAGAGAGAATTTGACCATTCTCAGTTAAAAAAAAAAAGAAGTGTTTTCGTATGTTTTTGTTTGTGCCTATTGCCTTATGTTTTCATGAGACACCACTAAGAATATGCCTGCTCAGTCCTCTTTACTCCCCACCATCTGGTGTAGACACACATTCATAAGATCCCCCTGAGCCTTCCCTTCTCCAGGCTAAACAGTCGCAGCTCTCAGCCTCTCCTAGCATGACAGATGGTCCAGTCCCCTCATCATCTTAGCGGCCTTTTGCTGGACTTGCTTCAGTATGTCCATGACTCTCTCATAGGGGGCAGCCTTAGAACTAGACCCAGCACTCCAGGTGTGTTTCACCAGCTCAGAGCAGAGGGGAGGGATCACCTCCCTTGAACTGCTGTTACACTTGTTCCAGCACAGTCCGGTGCGCCATTGACCTTCTTTACTAAAGGCACATTGCTGGCCCACGTTCAACTCGTGGTCTGTCAGGACCCCAGGGCCTTTAGTGCTAAGCTCTTTCCAGCCAGTCGATTCTAACCACGTCCTTGCAGTGCTGCCCCAGATAGGCCTTCGCATGAGGTTCCTTTGGTGCATTCCTCCAGCCTGTCCAGCTCTGAACAGCAGCACACCCATCTGTTTTATCAACCACTTGTCCCACTTTCATATTGGCTATGAGCTTGCTAAGCGTGCATTCTGTCTCATCATCCAGGTCATAACAAAGATGTTAAACGGACTGGCCTCTAGGGCACACTGTTAGTGAACAGCCCTTAACTGACTTCATGGAGCTGACCACAACTAAGTCCAGAGGTTCAGCCAGCTTTTAGTCTACTTTAATGTTTACTTGTCTAGCACACACTTGGAGAAAACTCACAGGCCCATGGCAAAGAACAGTGAAGATGTTACAAATTCTAAATTTCCTTAACAGTCCCGCAAAAAAAAAAAAAAATACTAAACTCATTTTTTCTCAGTATCTAGTCCATGTACTTAAAGTTTGTTCAGTTTCTTCCACCACAAGCTTTCTAAACCATTCATTAAAAAGCGAAAAAAAATAAATTATGCATACTTAAGTAGAAAAATTGTATTATCCTCATTAGAGACCTACAAGAAAATTGATGCTCTGGTAAAAGCATGCAATTATACTGCTTTGTCCTAAAGCATCTCTTTTTTCCATTCATGCCATTAAATACAGTAAGTAGAATCCTGAACAGTCAGTCCAACAGCTGTACTTTCTTATTATGGCTATCCAATTGAATCCAAACTTCATCAGTGATATAATCTTCTGGAGAGCTACCCTAGTGAATATTCTTAAAACCTGTCTCATGCAATTGCAATAAAGACTTCTACTACTGCTTCTGTTTGGCAGCTGGAATAGAAGGAGCTTATTTTAAGAGTACTTATCTTGTAAATGATTTGCCAGATTTGACTCTTCTACAATACTTATTTTATTCCACATAAAATGGGAGACATTAACTCCTATTCTTGAAGCAATTCACCATACAGGATTCTGTAGGTAAGACTGTTCAAAATTTTTCACTTCCAACAAAAATTCCCCACACTTGATGCGTCAGTCAAATAAGAAGCTTCATCGAGACCTCAAGTTTTGGCTGTGATTAGCTATCCTAAGTAGAAAACTTGTGACAGCTAATATGATAAAGATGACTAAAGGAAAACCATGAAGTCTTTCTTCAGCGCCTTTTTTTTAAAACCTCCTTTTTTAAAATTCAACAAATGAGAAAACAGTGGCAATCTCAAATCAAGGAATACATATAAATCAAACAAGTAGATTTGCAAGGAAAAAAGAATTCACTGAGCACTTGTGTGTGACTTCACATTAAATAATTAGCTCAAGGCCTCCAGTGGGTACAGGTCTGTATCACGCACCTGTCAGTTTATATATATTCAGTCTCTCATACAAACATGCTTAATTCTGACTACTACTGCAAAAATCTTACCTTTTTTACACAAAAAGGGAAACAAACAAAAAATAAGCTAAACTGGTGGCATATTGCAAAATACACAGTAAGTTAAGAGAAAAATTTAAGAATGATTTATGCAACTCATATACAACAAACACACTGAGAAATTATTCCAAGACACATTTTAAGACTATTTTACATACAAGGCAGCCTTCAATATACCAGCTGTAATTCAATACAATTATAACTCACATCTTAAATTGTTAAGGGACAGCATGGAACAATTTGATTTTCAGACTAAAACATTTAACAGTCAACAGTAAATTTGCTTCAGTTTTCCAAGACTTTTTCAAAGTTGAACTTTACATTTAGCAAGCAGATACCATTTACACTTTGGTTTGTTGGTGGATTTTTAACATCACTTTTACACACTAAGCACAAATATCGCCAGCAACTCATCTACCACAGCTCCCATTACACAGTCATAAAAGGTTCTAATAAAGATGAAAAGTTTTGATATTTAGCTCTGTTCTGTTTCCAGCACACCCTGTCCCTAATTTTAACATATACTTTAAGAGAATTTCTCATGCTTTCTACCTATTGTTTAAGAGTTAAAGAGACTGCGTACAATACAGCTTCCAAAATAAAATCTCTGCTATGAAAGTGTAAGGTTTTCTATGGTGAGTTCATTAAAAATGAACAGGCTTGATTCATAATAACAGTGCTATGTACAGAAATGTCTCATTTTACAGATAAAAAGTTAAACAAGTGCTTGTACTCATCAGTTTTCCACAGGTTTCATTAAGTTCTCAGTATACCTCCTATATTTTGGGCAATCTTCAATCACAGAACCAGACATTAAATACACCAGAACTCAAAGTATCCAAGTAATTCATTGTGTATCATAATAAACTTAGGTATTCATTCTTCATTCAACTGGAAACAACAGTCTCCTCCTGTTACAGACACACTGGGGATGTACTTGCAACCACAAATCAATACCCTTGTGCTGCGAGAAGTGTGGCAGTACCAACACCCAATCAAAATTCCTTTTCAGTTTTAGTAATCTCTATCAATCAGCTTATGCCAGAAACAAGCACTACAAATCTGTAGCACAGTAGCTTCAGGCAATTTCCCAAGACAGCTAAATCTTGAGAAACATACTGAAGAAAAGGAAGTAAAAATAAAGATTTAGTGACAGATGTACAAATTCTCCAATCTGCTTCCCTGTGAGAAAGAATCCCATTTACCCTCTAATCACCTATGCAGACTATAGCTGACACATCTGCTATATGATTAGACCTTCAACTGCTGCAAGGAAAACAGGATAGACCAAGGGGCTATTCTCAAGTTGTGATTTAGTCTCAGAGCTGCATTTCCCTTCAGATTTATTTCTTGAATATTTGCACATCTGCTTTTAGCCTTTCAAGTACACAGATCCCTACAGATCCTCATTCTATAGAGTTGTTCCACATACCAGCAAACAAATTTTCTCACAACAGAGTAAGTTCAGAACTTCTCAAAACAAGAAGCAGTAACACCTAAGTGGAGGAAAAGGGTGAAAATGGTAGTCAGCTTACAAACCTGTATCACTGGTTTTGATTAATCATTGAAGTAAAGGGTTTTAAGTAGCATGTTGTTTCAAGATGCAATTTCCTCTTATTCTGAGGACTTGTGAACCTAAGATACTTTGGGCAACATCCAGTAATAAAACACATATCTTTAGTGAATTTTATGACAAGATAATTGCATTTCCAACTTTTTAAGATCCTTACAAGCTAAAAATGCAGTTATTTCAGAACAGAATAAAACCAAATAGAAATCCTGTAGGAATTAATCCATTTTTGTTGTATATTCCCTAAGTCAGCTTTAGAAAAATCAAACAAACCCCTCTTTCAGAGTCCTGACAAAATTAAGAAAATGCTGCTGTTCATTCAAATGTTCTCAAACATTTCTTAATTTGCTAACTGACAGAACTCTGAAAAATACCAGTGCCTGTTTTAATTTTCACTTCTAATTTTCACTTTTTCTTTTTTGATTCTGCCAGGCTTTTGGGAAGACCCTACAAAACAGCATGGCACACCGTTTCAGAGAAATAATTCACTGCACTTACCTCCACAGTGTTCAGCAGAATCAATGTTATAGCTTGCCACACCAACTACATAGAACATTTGGGAAATTGCAGTTATATAAGCTGGGCCTCTAACAAGATCTTGCCAGTAGGGAAATGCACTGGTTTGCATAAACCAAGTCAGACTTGGTTGCTATGGACATCAGTGCCAGTGAGGATAAGATGTGGAGGCAAACCCCACACTTAGCACCACGGAGAGCAGTGGCTGCTGCCTGCTCCCATGGCCAAGGGGCAACACAGGGCAAGAGAACAATTCAACACAGACCCAACACAGCCCACAGGCAAAGCGTCAGATAAGGCTCCTCTTCCCAAGAGGAGAGGCTCACAAGTCTCCCAAGAAAAGCACATACAGTCTCACATTTCACTAAATACACGTGGATAATATTCTTTAATAAAATTAGTTATTGCAAGTAGATTTAAGACTACTCTCAAATCTTTGACAAAGCCACTGGGTTTTTACGCTTCCCAGACCAGAGAATTTCCTTCATTTCTTTCTGAACCTTTACAAAATCTCCTTTTTCTTGTAAGAATTCCTTCTCTATACATGAGAATAGACCAGGCTCAAGATTAGTAGTGAATCTAGAGTTGAATATAGCTTATGAGTCAGGACTTTAATTAAGGGACCAACTTAATCTCATGCCCATACGGAAGCTAGAGTTATGTATTTTTTTTTTTTTATATCCTATAGTGAGGAGGTGTGTTACTTCCGTCTACAACTTAACCAAACTAACAGTTTTTTGAAAGCAGGAAATTTGGTTTCCCTCATGACCAGGAAGCATAGACCTGCAAGAAAGAAAACAAACCAAAAAGAAACAACTCCACAGAGACAAAAAAAATAGACAAACAAAACAACCACAACAAAACCTCAACCCACAACATTTTAAAATTTCCATTAGAGGCAAACACTCTATTACACAAACAGCTTTGTCAAAACAAAAACAACAAAAAAACCCCAGCAAACAACACCCCTTCCCCCAACAATCTGGTATTAGAAATCTAGTTTATTCTAGAGTATCAACTCACAGCTATGGAAAAGAACACAAACCAACAGAAGCTAAACTTGCTTCAGGCTCTTCACTTGTTCAGAAGGTACCTCCTAAAGCAGTGCCTGCCCAAAGTGATTAGAATTACAATCTCATACATAAGATATTTGGAGGCAAGACAGAATATACCTAATACACTAAATTGCAATATATACCTTTTCAATCCACAGTGTACACCATTCACAAGGTGTGAAGCATGAAAATAAAGGAAGACAAGAATCATGGGAATGGAAAGAATGGCCACAGAACACTCCCAGGTCAGCTCAAAGAATATGTAAACTGAGATGTGTCCAAGTCCAGTCTCAGCATAAAGCAAATGGACACATGTTTTTAAAAGAAAAGAAACAGAAGAGGGGTAGGGGAAAAGACTGGCTGAATTTTACAGCATAGGAATTAACTGGAACTCTAACAGTACAATGTCAGACACAACATGGAAAGTTAGTGAACAGCCCAGCCAAAATAATGGATCAGAAATTTCAAATAAATTTCTACCATTCTATGGCACAACACAAAAAGTATTTTTTTTTATATAAATGAACTATGTTGACAAAACAGGTTAATGTTGAGAAGAAAGACATACAAAGATTTTCAAGGTATTTCACTTCTTTTTCAGAAAAAATAGACAATTGATTGCTTATTACAACCAGCTACAATAAACTATATTTTAAGTGTGAAACCTACACTTACAATTACACAAAGCAGTTAAACAAAAAAAATTCAAGTCTTTTTTTACTCATTATTTTCATTTGTGAAATTTTAAAAGGACAAAGACAGTCATAGAAGATTACTGAAATACATTTTAGTACAACCTATCCAAACACATCAGCATCCATACTGCAAAATACTAGATCTGAGAAGGCAGTGTCAGACACCCTTTACTAAAAGTTATAGCTTTCAGTCATGTTGTGAACAAAACCACTGTTGAAATAAAAAATTCTTTGGAGGATTATAGCACACCTGTTTTCTGAACACATTATAATTCAGGTTTCTAGAAATAAGATTTTAGGAAACTGGGTGAAAAGACTACTTTAAACTCATAAAAATTAAAATAGAAAAACTACTACTTATATTCACCTCATACTACTTCTTGTAGCTAAAAGGTTGTCGTTCATTTAATGGCAGCATCTTGAAGAAGGACTTCATGAACCTTTTAACATTAGCTATTTTTAAAAGCTGTCATTTTGATCCTAGTCAAGTGACAACCTCAGCAAAAGGTTTTTCTTTAGATTCAGTTAGAAGAGCCTGGCTGTGGAAATAGGACCAGGTAATATGCATTAAGTAGGACAAGATGGTGAATAGCTTTAGACTGTTTTTGTTTCTTCTGTTTATTTTTGGAATGCAATGCCTTTGGTTACTGGTATGACATCAGTCATTAGAAGAATACATAGAAGCCTGGCTTACTACTGCCAAACTTGTATCAGCCAAGAGACATATACATCTGATTTCATAATGTTATGTTGAGATTTGCTGTGTTTATTTAGCAGCAAGCTTGCAAACAGTAAGAAAAAGTTACTGACTATTTTAAGGTAATGCCCTCCTCCTCAGCAGAGTTCAAATGAGAATGAAACTTCAGTGGAGAACTGGAAGGGTGGAAAACAGTAGTATCACTGACAAAATTACTGTTTTTATTAAAGTCAAAGCCTGAGTTCAGAGAATGAGATATTGAAATAATTTCAGACCTTAAAAGTTACTTAGGGCTAGAAGTTGCTGTACCAATAAAATGATTTATGACAACACTTCTATGCAGGTACTGGATGCAGTACACTTCTAATTGTACTTCTAGACATTAAAAAATAAAGTATGTGTGACCAAGAGGTTACATGACAATATAGAAATACCCAAACATGCAAACAATGCTGTTGCCAAATACAATTTTACTGTGTTTGAAAAAAGTACAAAACCACAATGTTTAACATTACATTGCAATCTGATTTCTTCTAAAGAAGTGCTAAGTCTATCACTTTGAAACAAATTCTTCGCACGTTCATGGTATTTCAGATAACGACAATAATAAAAACCAACTCCAAAAAACCCACCAAAAAACCAAAACCAAGACAGTCTTCTACTGATACATTTTTGTAAGACTTGCCAAAACAAAACTCCTTACAGGACTGAGTACTTCAGAGTGCTGTGCCCATACTAATTTACAAGTGCATGAAATAATTAACCTATAAATACCTTGTACAGTTACAGAAGTCTATTATCGATCTCTGTTTTCCAATGTACATAAAAGACTCTCCAGTTTACAACTTTTACATCTGAAGGAAAGCATTTTAGTATTGCATCCTTAACTCTGAACAGGCACTTTACAGATTTCATCTAAAAAGAAAATTGCAAAAGCCTTCTTTCATAATGCCGTACTTAGCTGAAAACAGTAACAACAAAACCCAAAATCAATATAAATTCAAAATATTTCCTAATTTTTTCATAAGGTTTTTATCATCCTAAATAAAAAGCAGCTAAAGGCTGACAAATTCTAAACTTCATATATGTTGCAATATGTCCTGAATGCTCTTTCTTCTTTAGTTTTTACTTTTTGATGTGTTGTTAACACTGAACCTGGTGGCAAAATCCGTGTCTTTCGAGTTTTCCTTTAAATATCCTGAATGTGTTGATGTATCAGATTTAACAGCTGAAGTACATACCAGAGCAATAACATCTCACAGTTTTCCAGCCCTGTGTAATCCTATATTATTTAATTATAGCAGTGAATAAGAATAAGCAAGAGGATACATACAGAATCTTAAGGGTCATTTAGGTTGGAAAAGATCCTTACAGTCATCAAGTCCAATTGTAAACCTAACACTTGCAAGTCCACCACTAAACCATGTCCCCAGCTGCCATGTCATGTTATTTATCCTCTTCTTCTCCCCCTATTTATTTATCTCTTCATTTTGGTTATTCTTTTGCATGTTTGTAAAATGAAGAAAAAAAAAAAACCAAAACCAAAATAATCTCAGAGAAGCTGATATAGGCACAAGTGTTTTGGACTAGTAACATATGCGAATGTGTGATGAGAGAGTTTTTCAACAACATCACACTTTTCAATCACACACACATACAGAAAATATCTTTAGAACATTAAGAACATTAACATTATCAGTGGCCTCAGAAGAACTCTGAGTTACCAGTCAACCATTAAAACTATGTGGGTGGAGAGCAAAGGAATTTCATTTGAGTATAATTTTTTATATTAAAAACATTTCATTCTTGTCCTCCTTCTTTCTTCTTGATGTTTTGTGATAAAAGACTGTAAAGTCACTGACCTAATTCACACATCACAACACTGAGCTCTAAAATATACTCTTATTAGGTCAACACAGAACGCCTGCAGTCTCACCTAACAAGTTTGCAATGATAATGAGTGGAAGAACCATTTGAGAGATACATGGTCCTTATTAACTAAACCACCAAATTCTGTAATTTTTGTCCTACCAAATGTGGTAAGAAATAAGGTAAGAAAGACCTCTTCAGGTCTAAATTAGAAGCCACAGCTGCTCTAAAGCAGTTCATAGTGCATCAACTAGGAAGTATTCCAATAAAGACAATAACTGATGATTTTACTGCAGTTCTGAAGAAGATATTGAGAGCCTGAAAGCTCTACTTACTTCTGAACTATACCAGATGGTATTAAGACATGACATTTTTACCCAGTTCCATCTTTGTCCATATACCATCATGGGTCCAGAAAACTTCTCCTCTGTGACTTTCTCTTGCTAAGACCATAATTACTGCAGAATAGGGACACAGTTGGAACCCCACATGGAAAAGTCTGACAGGGAAGATGGAGAGATTACACTAGCATGATTTAAAAAAGAAAAATCTTAAGATTTTTATTTCTGGAGGAATATTTCTGGAGCAAGTTTCTCATTTCCTACCTAAGATGTCTCTCCCTTCTTAGAACACTTACTTCAGCTATCTTTGGAATTAATTAACACAAAACAAAATTAAATACCTCCAGAGAAATGCAAATGAATTGAATATCTAATATTACATTTTCATATCTTTTAGTCCTTGCTACTATTTTAATGTAGTAACATAATATTTATTCAAACATTACCAGTCAGAATAATATGAAAAATACTGACATGAAAATATGTACTTAAATCACATCCACCTCAAAATTTCAGTTCTTTTCATGCAATCCTAGAACTGTTACAAATACTGGCCTACTGCCAATGTTAACACACATTGGAGAGATGACATAAGGCTGCTTAAAAAGCTAAATCCCAAGTTTTTACAAAACTGTTAATGGCATCAACTACAACATGATGACAGCTAACATCAAAACAGTTCTACAGGGATTTTTAGATTCTCATGTGTTCCCTGGTTTTAAGGGCTCTTCTTTTAAAGTCTTCTTATAATTTTATACACAATGAACCTTCTGCAAGAGGTTTAGTTGTTTTGTTTCCTGAGGCAGAATAGTTCCACATTAAAACTGACAAAATTTCACTGAAAACATTTTGTTAAGAATCATTAATACAGGTTAAACCTTACAGCTCTTACTACCATAGAACTGCATTCTATGATAGCTGAGGGAGACCTTTAAACATCTGAGAAAAAGAAGACATACAATAAAAAACACAAGCATCTGAATTAAAGATCATCAAATTTGCTCTTTAATCTTTGAAATAAATCTACTATCTACATCCCCTAGAAACTCACTGGGTCAACAATAACATTAACGTCTATTGTCCAAGTACTTCTCTCTGAAACAGGAAGACAAAAATAAAATCAATGGATTTTTTTTTTTTTTTAAAGCAGTTTCCCAAATATTGACAAGAAGCTGTTGGAAGAGTTGAGAAGTCAGGTCTCAGGAGTCTCAGATTCTAGTTTCTTGTTTACTCAAGTATGATGTGCCTTTGTTAACTTTGTTACTTACTCTCTGAACGGAGTTTTCTGGAACCTTTCCAGAATTGAACCATCAAGCTCTAAGCACGTACCAAGGAAAAACACTAGTGCTTTATACAATTTTTGCTTTTTATTAAATAGACAAAAATTATAACTGTAGGGTATCTGTAAGCACTTAGAGACTCTTCTTCCAGAATCATACAGTAGCTGGGTTGGAAAGGACCATAAAAGTCAGCCAATTCCAACTCCCTGCCATGGGCAGGGACACCTTCCGCTAGAACTGTTTGTTCAAAATCCTGTCCAGACTGGTCTTGAACACTTCCAGGGATGGGGCATCCACAGCTTCTCTGGGCAACCTGTTCCAGTGCCTCATCACCCTCTCAGTAAAGAATTTCTTCCTAATAGCAAATCTAAATCTACCCTCTTTCAGTCTGAAGCCAATCCCACTTGTCTTATCACTACATGACCTTGACAAAGTCCATCTTCAGCACTCTTGCATGTTCCCTTTGGGTATTGGAAGGCTGCACCAAGGTCTCTCCGGAGCCTTGTCTTCTCCAGGCTGAACAACCCCAGCTTCTTTGGACTTGCTCCAGCAGATCCATGTCTTTTGTGTGTTGGGGACCCCAGAGCTTGACACAACAACCAGTTGGGGTCTCAGGAGAGTAAAGTGGAGAGGGACAATCAATTCCCTTGACCTGTTGGTTCCAGTTCCCTTGATGCAGCCCTGGATACTGGGTTAGCTTTCTGGGCTGCAAGAGTACATTGACAGGTTTTGTTTTCTCATCAATCAACACTATCAGGTGTTTCTTTCTCATTTTCAGCTGCTTCAATTAATGTAAAATTTCTGCAACAAGTATCATACAACCAAACCAATACTAAATATTCTTATTTTATAATCCCAGCATGAATCATGCAGCTATTCTATAGAAGTCAAAGGTTTATATTGAGGTCACAAAACCTGTACAACAGACTTTACAGACACACTTAGGATATAGATTTCTCTATTACAAATGTTCAAGCTACAAACTACATCACAAAGAAAGAAGAAACAAAACAAATAAAAAGTAACACCCCAACAAACCCAAAATGAGAAACAAGCCACCTGAAACTCTTCCAGGAATCCTGAAAACTAATGCCATTCTCTCCTATTGATGTAAGCAGAGCAGCACCTTGCTTTCTGTTTGCATAAGAAAACTGGAATAGAAACTAATTAAATATATATGCATATTTTCATCTGCAGCAGGCATAATTCATCACTGCATTAGCACTCCTACATGCAGGAGTACAAACACATATATGCAATCTCATAATCGCAGTTTATTTCTTGTTGGCTTTAATATTTGTGTCAGATGCTACTTTATCCCAAACTGGTACGCAGATCTTCTGAAACGCCTGAAAATAAGGAGCTTATACTGAAGAGGAAGACCTAAAATTGCTTCAGTTACAATTTACCGCAGTCTTTGAACATGACATGAAGTATCATATCATCCTGGGTTTTTTTAAATCTGCATTTCTAACCACTTGTTTCACCTTCCCCTGTGAATTAAGCATATTAAAGTTAAACCAAGTAAGTCATTCTCTCTCACCCAAAAGTAAAAATATAGTTAAGCACTTCAGAAGTGTTTTTCTTAGTGAAATAGATTCATACCTTATTTTGCCTCACTCTGAATTACTGATTAAATCTGGTTATTAAATAGATTTCACCTTCTACTCTGTCTTCCTGCATTGTTTTGACTAAAACATCAGATTCTCTTTAAGTAATGCAAAAACATAGCTGAAGAATCCTAATTTTAGAGTTTTACATTTAATTCATGAATGACCCTCATCTTCTGTGGGGAAAGCATTTTCTTCTGCTCCTACTCACAGCTCACAATACAAATTGTACAAGGATAGGCAAAAGTAAACTACGGAGTCATATTTCTTTTGTCAGAAGACAGAAGCTGTCTAGATAACTTAACTGTGTGTATTCCTTTGACAATGAATATTTGAATTTCCTTTTACCGCACTATATTGGTGTGTTTTGTTTTGACCTGGTAAAGTGCCTTCTGCTCTAAATCCACAGGGAGATTTAATATATCTTCAAGACACTCTTAGAGAAGAGTTGGAAAAAAATAAAATGAATATGGAAAACAGTTGAAAGGCATGTGAGAAGTATATTTTATACAACACATTAAACAACTTGAGAAGCACAATTAAGGAGTGGTACTCCTAACACATAATAAATTCCTAGATCTCTGAAGAGGAATTTTGTGCACATATGCTGGTAAGCATTTCACAAAGCTTGAACAGCAGAATTTGGTCAAAAGACCTTAACAGAAATAGCCTAAAATTTTTTTGTAACCACTTACTTCAAGGAATCTTCTGCAAAGTGAAGTTAATTCTTCTCTGACAGTTAAGTCTCACTTAGGAAAATTAAGTTTATTATGTTTATATTTTTCCCCTGTAGCTTGAGTCCTTTCTCAAGGATTAATTTCTGCAGCCAGCTATCAAATCAGGCTTCAGATTCTAGAGCAGATTAGAAAGTTTAAATTATACTTTACTCAGAAGTTTCTATAATTCTTTTAAGCCTCCCTTCCTGAAAGATCAAGTAATAAACAGAAATGTAGGACCTGAACCCTCTAGCTACAAAACGGTCAAAATGTGCGCCTCTACCTTAATGAAATTCATCTTATACAATACCTTTAATCTTAATCCTAATCCTTAAAATCTTAATTATATTGCAATATTCCTCTTGCAATGGGTGCGAGAGGGGTATTTTTATATACACCTTGGCTTACATTTAAAAATACTATTATTCACTCCAGACCTTCACTCAATAGAAAGATCAGCTGATTTCCCCAGTCCTCTCCCCAAAACTTGAAAACAGAACACAACACACAAACTAAAATACTGCCAGAATCTGAAAGTCACTGGGAAATATACAAGACTGCAATCCTGCAAAAGTCTAATTCACTTGTAAACTCCTTGTACAAGCACATAGTTTGCACTTATTTTAAATACACAGCAGAAAACAACTCACAGGTTTTATTTACACTAATCTGAAGTCTTTGTCAGGACACACTTGCACACAGTATACAGAGTTTTGGATGAACTATATTATGGAAGCATAAAAAAAATATTCAAAAGAAAGTATTTACTTTCATTCTGTTTACATTTTCCAACACAGAAGTTCAAAATATTTCAGCACCATGCATTTAAATTCATAATTAACTCACATCCTCCTCAAGATATCTGACGCATAGTAAGTGAGAGAGCACACTGCACATGTCCAGTGATGTGGAACTCATGGGTAATACACAAATGACTTCACATCAGAAGAGGAACACTGTTTCTGAAATAAACTACAAACTGCTGGGTAATTTCTTAAAGAAAGTATGTGAAACATATCAAAGACACACACACAAATATAAATTATTCTTTGGAAGTATTACTTTACATATGCACCTAGGCCTTAAGGTAAGCCTGAAACACACTTAGGGTCTCCAGGTGCTTTTTACACCTTTTAGGGAGCATAAAGCTATAGTAACATCTTTAATGTTTTAATTCGTTATTTGCATGCACATGCAGCAAAACCAAGGAGATTCTTCAGCTTATTTTAGTTCAGCTTTTCTCTTTATGCAATTAAGAGTTCCACTGATGTTAACATCAAATGAAATTGGACTTTGAATTCAAGGACAAAATACCCCTCCATCAGCTTTGGATGATGGAAAGTCATTAGCTTTCCAACACGTTAAGGTGCATGATGTGCCATGATTAACACTATTTTTAACTGGTCAATGGTGCATCAACTGTACATAAATATGAACTGTCTCCACTGTGAGCCTGCCAGCAGTCTTCATTCCCTTCAGTCTTAGTTACAAAGAAATGTCACCTTCATCCATTTTAGCATATATGTTAAGAATACTGGCAGTTCCCACACTGCTTTAAAATTACCTTTAAACGTTTTAGCTATTAAATCCTTGAAAGAAATTACTTCTTCTGCTTTCTCTTTAATAAAGATAATCTGCCTCTCATTTCCTAAATAATGTCATTTGCCTACAGCTTGAGCATCACACAAGAGAGATTACAGCACCAAAGCATTGTTTTAAGTTATTCTAAATAAATCACAGCTACAATCACATCTGAAACATTGGGCCTACCCGCCTTAGCAATAGGCTTTAAAAACACCTCCTAGCTTGACTCCAGCCTCTAACAAAGATCCAATGTATTCTCTAGGCTGGGGATGACATAATGAAAACTGTTCAATCAGCAATACCAGACTAGAAATTTTCTCTCTTCACCCTCACCATCTAAGGCATTCAAGCTATTACCAGACACCTTAAATAACAACACTTCAGCAAACGGAAGGCAAGCATCACTTGAATTTCTCAATTCGAAAAGAGTCGGAGAAGGGCTTGTAACAGAGCCAGAAGAGAAGCTACAATTTCCACAGAACAAAAAACCAATACCAGCCCAGCAGCCAGGGATCCGCTCCCGCACACCGGAATACCTGGCTGTGCCAGGCGGGATTCAGACACAACTAACGGGGGCCGGTACCGCGGCAGCTCCGTGAGCGGCTCCTCTCCAGCCCCTCGGCTCCCGGTGCGCCGGAGCTCTCCCCGCGGGACCACGGCGTGCTCCTGCCCGCGGCGACCGGGGGATGCTGCCGGGCACCGCGGGTTCTCCAGGCTCGGCCTCCGAGGTACAAATCCCAGCCGGATTTGCCATCAGCCCCGAACAATCTACCCCTCTCCAGGCCCATCGCTGCCCGCATGATGACAAGGAGCGAAGGGAAACAGAGTGGAGAAGGAAGACACCCGAGGCGGCTGAGAACCCGGCGCACATCCCTCACCTTCGTCAGCTGGGCGATCTTCTTGCTCATTTTGAAGTGCAGGTCCGGGCTGTGCTCGACGCCCAGTCCCGCCTGTGCCGAGCCCGAGCCGAGTTTTCCCGCGCCGGGCGCGGAGCCGCCGCCGTAGCTGTGCTGCGGCTGCTGCCAGCCCATGCCCGGGGTCGCCATCTTCACCGCCCGGC
>VZRN01002074.1:1094280-1182929 GCA_013397935.1 Dasyornis broadbenti
CAGCGAGCGGGGCGCGCGCCGGGCTGCCCCTTCCCGCCCCCAGTCCCTGGAGCCGGGAGCTGGGAGCCGGCCCTGCTGCGGGAGGGGGCGGACAGAGCCCCTTCGCCGCGGGGGCCTGGACACGCCGCGTGGGAGGGTCGGGTTGCAGTCAGCGCTGCCCGCCGTGGCAAGGCTCGGGCCGTGTACGCCAAGCGTCCCAGGCTTTTCCTCGCGGGAAGCCCTGAGGAGGGGGGACGGCCAGGGCAGGGCATTACGGTGCGGGATGTGCGAGTGGATGGAGCGGCTGGGGGGGTGCTGGTCCCCGGGTCTGTACCGGTGTGAGCGCAGGACGTGCTGTCTTCTCGCAGCAGGAGGTGTCATGGGCAAGGAGCGCCTCGAAATTGGAGTAGGCAGCACGGGACTGCACGGTTCGCTCGGTTTTAGAGGGGAGGTAGGGGCTGGCCTCTTCTCCCAGGCAATTAGCGACAGGATGAGAGGACATCGACTTAAGCTGCGCCAGGGGATGTTTAGAATGGAGGTTAGGAAGAATTTCTTCACACGAAGAATGATTAGATGTTGGAATGGGCTGCCCAGGGAGGTGAAGGAGTCACCACGCCTGGAGGTGTTTAAGAAAAGACTGGACGTGGGAGTTAGCGCCACGGTCTGGTTGACGTGCTGGTGTTCGCTCATAGGTTGGACTTGATGATCTCAAAGGTCTTTTCCTACTTAATTAACTCTATGATGAAACACTGACAGATGCTGGGATGACCTGGGCTGTGAGTGGGGAGGCATCCAGCTGAGCCAGCTGATCTCTCCTGTGCCACAGACACTGCCTCTGCAGCACACAGCCCCGGGCCTGAGGACTGATGGGCATGGAACAAAGGTCCCTGCCAGAGGGGATTCACAACTGGATTTACTAAGTCCTTTAGGTTGGGTTTGGCTGCTCCCTTTTTCAATTCCCATCCTGTGCAACTCCTGAGAACTGCCACCCTCTTCAAGAATTTAGCATCTCCTTGCTAGGCTCTGACCTTGTGAGAATATATATATTAATGTGGTTGGACACATCTGGTTCCCTGATTAACAGCCTCTGCACTCTTCTTTTAGAGTCCTTGGTACTCTCTGTTGAGTAGTTTATCTTGTTGCTTTTTTGTTGTTGTTGTTGTTGTTTTTCTGGTCTAAAAATCTCTTCTTTGCCTGCATTTTTTGTAGGCAGGCAGAAGTATCAAGGAGGCAAACTGCAAAGATATACAGCTAAGTCTGTGGTTCTCAGCAATGTTATGGGGGAAAGTATCACTTAGAATTTGCAAATCATAGAAGTAGCTAGAATAGTAAATTATTAGAAGAGAGCCATATAACAACACAATGTGTCTCACTTGCTAGTAGAGATTCATGCTTGTATGGTGTGATAAATAACCAACTAAACATGAACTGCCAGTGCAAATCTGAGGTCATGGGGTAAATGAGGTTCTTGGATGCATAAACTGGTCACTGTCCAGAAAGCACAATTAGGTGTTGCTACTTTTGTACAGATTGATTGTGAGAGTACAAGAGAGATACTTGCTTTGAGTTCTGCAATTTCCATGAATCAACACACTAGAAAAGGTGTTCAGAAAGGTCAGAGCAACTACAGAGATTCTGGGAAAAGTTTCATATAATGAAAGAAATAATTAACCCAAACTATTTTAAATACCGAGGAGTCTAAGAAATTATTTAATCCTAGTCTTAAACAGCTGTGTTGCCTTAAGCTCAGAATGTGCATTGTCCAGGAAATTCTGACACCAAGTTTTGTTTTGGTTTTTTTCGTTCTGAAGTGGCCCATTCTGGCAACAGAGAACAAAGGACAGATGGTGCCTACCCAGGCAGTGATTCATACAGATGAAATACAAGGGGAAGAAAGAATATTAGGAGCATCTGTTTCAAATCTGTGACCATAGATTACATCCATGAATAGCACATACTGTTAATTCAGTTTTATCAAATTAAAAAATAATTCAGTGGCAGAGGAGACTGTGATTTTTCATGTCTAGGAAGGTCAAACTACTAATTAAAGCAGTATTGTGGAGGCTTGGTTACAGATAATGGTCTGAGTGTATGACATTAAGCAAACTTCTTAATTCTCGTGTAAAAAGACATGTTCTTTAATGTACCTAATAATGCTCCAATAGGAAGGAATGGCTGGCTCAATTTATTATTGCTCCTAGAAATCTCAGGAGTTACAGGATATTTTAATTTTAATCTACACATTTTAAATATTTTGGATAGATTTATTTTTCAAATAAATTAGAGCAGTTGGAATTTATTAACATTTCCTCTGAGACAAAAAGCCTTACTATTCTATATTTCAATTTCTTCTAAGGAACCACTTTTGCTGTGGTTCATATTGGCCCCAAATCACAGTTTCAATGCATTTTGAGATGACTTATATATGCCGTGCTTATATATGTTTGACAAAACAGTCAAATGCATTCAATTTTTGCCTCCTTCTTCTACTGAGATGCTAAATACTAAGTTTTGTCTAGGTGCTTTTAAACTAAAAAAAAAAAAAAAGTGATTAAATATTCTTTGTCACTATTTCGTGTGCCTTTTAGTAGTAGTTAACATATTCAGATTTTTTGAAGCTTCTCTTTACGCATTTTACGCCTTTAGAGCTCAGGTGGTGACTGCTAAGCTCTTTTCCATTCAGGTCTGCACGTGTAGGGTAGAGCCTGCTTTCTTTAATGTTGCTGCTGAAAAGGAACTTAATGCAGCAGCACAGTCAGGATGCTAATGGTTTTTTTCCTTGGTGGGATTTCATATCTCATCAGTACAGTAGGACCTGCAGGTCTAAAGGTCTGCCAGGGCTTGGGCTGAGGCCATCCAGAGGCAAATGAGGAGACGGCACTCGGGGTTTGCCGAAGGGTGCAAAAAGCAATGGAACAAAGCGGGGCTTCTGATGCGGATCATTGCTCCGAAAGCTTCACAGTGAAACCTTTGGTGTCTCTGTCACCACGGGGTTACATAAGCGAGATACAATTTGTATCTATCCAGTGTCTCCATGGCAGTATGGGCACTATGTAGGAGTGCTCTTGCTACATGGATACGGAATATTTTTTGTGAATTTGAAAATATGGTCAGGTGAATATATGCTTTAAGATTGCGGGATTTTATACTTTTGCTATGGATATATAACATAATGTGGGCAAGACTTTGTACTTTGCTTTCTCTGATATAACATCAACAACACTGCCTATATGGTAATTTACCTGTGTTTTTTTTTTTTTTTTGTATTCCACTGCTTATCTATTTATCTGCATATTTGCAGTTCAAATGTTCTGCTATGTGTGTAATGTTTCTAAAGTTATGAAATACAATCACTGAGGTTTGCAAAACCAGGAAAAAAATTTCATTTACATTCAATCTGCAGGAAATACTATGGATTACAGATTTCTATGTGCACAAACCCTCCTTTATTTACCTCATCACAGCTCTGACTAAGATAAATGTGTGCAATCACATTTTCAAACCATAGGCACAAAACTCGCGCTCTGATTCTTTATAGACAGAAAGTGTTACAAGGGCTAACCTTGTTTTGTGATAATGTCTTTTGACAACTCTGAAGATGTCAGGAAGTCGGCAGCTTTTTCTGAAAGGACAGTTAACGAGAAATTTGACCTACTGGTCTTTGCAGGTTTGTGCTATTTAATTTGTAAGCCTGCAGCTACAACTCTGAGCAGAATTTTCAAATTTTTTGTAAATGTGTATGAACAAAGTAACTAAATACTTAAAAGTACTTAAATATAGGGACTAGTTACTTAAAATACTGAGATTCTTAGAAAACCCTCTTTATTTCTGCCAGAATTCTAACAAATAATTTATTATATGTATCTTAAGTTTATATGCAGGTTTAATTATTTTCATAAAGTAAGAATTCACCATTTAAAAGAATAGTATAAAATATTCAAAATAACAACACTGCTTAAACATATCTGTCATTCCTGCTTTAATTTTCTGGTCCAAACAAACCTGGTGGAATATAATAACTGAATAAGCCCATGATGTCCTACTTTAACATAAAGACCTCATTGCTAAGGCTGAGGTTAATCTAGGATGCTGAGGTCTCTGTGTAAGAAATCATGCAAAACCATTTTGTTTTGAAAGTGTACAAGTAACAAAGGCTTCTTCTGTTAGCTGTAGATAATTATATACACAGGCATATTTCCGCATCTATTAGGGATCAGAGTACCCAAAATTGTCTCACTATGGTTGCATATATAATCATGAAGGGTATGTGGGGGAAGGTGAAGAACAAAACAAAAATAAAAACTAGATATCCTAATAGCTTTGAAATAATCTCATGACCTTTTAATTTGTGGGTTAGCAAGACTGTAATTTATGGAAGGTAAACAATCAGATAACATTTCAGGATACTCATCTCAGTTCAAACATTACTTTCTCGCCTCTGTGTACACAAGTAAGCTCTCAGTCAGTATGATCCAGTGGTGTGATCCAGGGCAAAAAATACAGATTTATGACTCCACCTGATAGCTCTTTGGCTCTTACATCTTTTCGGTTTTATAATTTTGTGGCTGGACTCTGACTTGGCCTTCAAAGCTTGAAAGACTTTGCCCCTACAAATCTTGAACTAACACATATATGAAACCTGGCATAAATCGAAATTTTCAAGTAAGAAAGCAGAGAATGGTGGACACAAATCTGATACAGATAAGTTGTTGGCTTTATTATGTCTTTTTGCCCATCTAGGAAATTGTTAGTGTGAGGAAAATTTAGGTCATCAAAACCTAAAAGGAATGATGCCATCTCATGTGTGTGTCCTAACTAGAACTCCTGACAAGATATGATGAAGGAGAGAGTATTTTGCCCGAAACTTATGAACAAGCATATTTGAAAGACTGGGGCATTTTGCTGATACTATGGGGAAAACAAAATTCTGGATACTGTAAAGATGTGCCCTGGCACACAGAAAGATTCCCATGAGCAGCTATCTCCTGATATTTCTCTCCCTCTTTAAATCCATGTATATCTTTTCTTGCACAGTATTTTTATCCTCACATGGAGGATATATCTCACATGGAGGCATATGGCTTTTTATTAGAAAAATTAACAATAATCCACTCTTTTACATCAACTGGTTTTAATCAGTAAAGACTTTTATATTTTTCTAATTTCAAACACAAAAGAGTAGTTAAGGATGGAAAAGTCAAAGAAGACCAACAAGAAAAGTATAAGGCTCTATCATCCTTCTGATGTAGCTCTTTTTTAATACTTCACTTGTCTTACAAGTTAACTTCATTTTTTAAGCTTGTACCCACATATTTTTTTCAGCAGAAAACTTTTATTTAAAAGAAAATAAACAGAAATTACAGAGAAAATACAGGTCTGTTTTACAGACAGAGCAAAAGAAAAACCAAAGCAGCAGGAGAAGCAGGAACAAAGGAAAACGAATGCTTTGGGAAAAATATCTCACTGCTTACACCGGTCCTTTAGAGACCAAAGTCACACAGAGGGAGTGTTGCTTGAATCCGTCAGTGCTTTTCTGGAAAGTGCAGAGATACAGCTGGGTAAAAGATGTTTCAAGAGTCTACTTAGTGTAAAATATTTTTTCTCTTGTTTCAGAAAAGATCTGGTACACTTCTGTTCTCTTCAGCTGCACAGATGGGTGAAACTGGATGACTCCTCAGTTAAGTATGAATCCTATTGTTTCTGTTAGTTCTCATAACTTTTTCTTTGTCAAGTACTGTTTCAGTCTAGTCCCCTTCTACTTTATCAGGGCAGGAAAGCATTTGCCAACAGCAAGAAAGCAGCCAGGCACATAAAAAACCAGCTCTCTTGCTTTTCCCATCAAAACAGAGAACTAAACCTATCAGTGCTCAGTACTGGGCAGTAAATTAATAAGACAGCTGGTCATTACGAAGCCAGAAAATGCATGTAAATGTTAATACTACCTGTACAGAATATTTTGTGCCAGCCATTTGCACCAAGATGCAGCATGTAACCCTATGGAACCTCTCAGTAACAGGCTTTTAGTAATGAGTCACTTCATTTCCGGCTTAGAGACAGTATTTTGGCTGACAAAATATACTTTCTGAAGTAAGCCTTCTGACTCTAAATAATGTTTCACTTTGCCTTTTCTCAAGGTTTTTATGTTTGTTTTTTTTTGTACAAGGTGCACATTCAGTCCAAGTTGTCAATAAAGTCCTTCAATGGGATATGACAGTCCATGTAGTCTTTTGTGTCACCTGCAAAGATTTAACATGTAAGCTACTGCTTCAAGGTTCTTCTTAATAAGTTTTCTCATTTTATGTTGTTCTCCATTTTTAACTTATGGATGTTTTTTCACGTATTAAAAATTAGATCTAAAACAGGAAAGCTGGAAGCTCAGCCAAGGGCGAGTACTTCAGAGGAACGGTGGATCGACAGGAGGAAAGGAACAGAGGGGTCTTTTTGTCTCAGTTTAGGCCCTCTGGGGCAGGGTTGGCCTTTATGACAAGGAGTAAGAGGCCAAAAAACTTGATTTTCAACTCAGGCCTGCTCAGCAGGACTCTCATGGTGAGTTTAGCAGACATTACAAGAACTACCACCATTTCCTACATAACCTGTGTAAATCAACCTGGTTGATTTCACTCCCTGAAATATGTCAAACCGAACCCTGACCTTAATGTTTCAAATCAATCTTTCTAAATTAATACTACAGATAAATTTAGGGATGTAGAGTAAGCTTCATTTAATTTCTCTGTTCAAACTCAAGTTGTAGCCACATTTCTGCACATGAAAATGCAAATTTATTGACATATGCTAAATTTAGCATACTTTCTATTATGTGGAATTATCTGCTGCAGAGGGGATGTCCAGTCTTGCATTCCACATTGGAACATAAATCTAATCAGCTGCCTAAAACACTTTTGTCCAAGTATGTTAGAAAGCATTATTGGTTTTGCTCATGGACGAAATAGCAGATGGAACAAAATTTGATGTATTAAGTAAAGTTGAATTTGAAAGTCTTAATCATAGACTGTTGGGCTTTTACATTCTTATGCTCCTCTGATAATAACTCATTAAGGAGACCGTTCAGATTAAAAAATGAATACATTTCACTTAATTCAATTAATACAGTCATATTAATCTTTGTTAAGATGAAAGCATTCCTATTGAAAAGAGCAATGACCTTTGGTAGACTATTGGAGTTTCTCCCAGGGATGCACTAAGTAATCTTACTAACTTCTGTAATGTTCCTCTAAGGACTTAATTAAATGGAAGGGAGTGCCATGAGTGAGGCTGTCTTGTTTCTGATGTAAGTGCTACAATGAGCTCTGAAAGGAGACAAATACAAGGAAATCTGCATGGCCTTTTAGTAGCAACTGGTAAAGATTACTTTGGTATATTAGTGTGTCTTGCTGAGCTCAATCCTGACATTCCTTTAATATGCTGGATTTGTTGTATAGAAACGTAATGCACTTACTCTCTTTTTGGAGGAAAAACAGATTTGTGAGTTAAAATGTAAAAATCATTCTGAGCAATAAAAATATTATTCAGATTACAAATATGTGATAAAAGATCCTAAAAAACCATAATTAAGAATAAGACACTGACCTTCCTGGGAAAATCTGGCTGGCTGATGATGTTTGGTTGGTTTTGGCATCATTATTGCCAGTTGGTGTTTATCACAGCTATTGTCCTTTCCAAGGGAAAAATCCTCGGTAGGAAAAAACAGCTAGAGAGACTGTCCCCAGTTGTTGTATTGTGCTACTCTCAGCAGCTTGATCTAACATCACATACCTGTCTGTGGGTGGATGAGAGGCTGGACATGACCTGGCAATGTCCACTGGCAGCCCAGAGAGCCAATTGTATCCTGGGCTGCATCCAAAACAGCGTGGCCAGCAGAGCAAGGGACGGGATTCTGCCCCTCGGCTCTGCTCTGGTGAGACTCCACCTGGAGTGCTGCATCCAGCTCTGGGGTCCCCAACATAAGAAGGTCATGGACATGCTGGAGCAAGGCCAGAGGAGGGATGCAAAGATGATTAGGGGGAGAGAGAACTTCTCCTATGAGGAAAAGCTGAGAGAATTGGGTTTGTTAGCCTGGAGAAGAGGTGGCATAGGGGTGGCCTGATTGTACCTAAAGGGACCCTGCAAGAAAGATTAGAGGGACTTTTTACAAGGGTATGTAGTGACAGGGAATGGCTTTAAACAGAAAGAGAGTAGGTTTAGATCAGGTATCATGAAGAAATTCTTTACTGTGAGTGTGGTGAGGCACATGAAACTGGTTGTCCTGAGAAGCTGTGGATGCCCTATCCCTGACAATGTTCAAGGCTATGTTGGATGGGGCTATGTTGGATGGGGCTTTTTTAGTGAAAAGTGTCCCTGCCCATGGCAGGAAGGTTGAAACTGGGTGAGCTTTCAACCCAGGCCGTTCTATGATTCTGTGTTCATAGGAACACAGGTACAGAGTTAAGCAGGGTAAGGATTTAATTCACTAGTTTTTATGTCGGCATTCATATTGTCCCATACATGTACTCATTCAGACTTCAGGATGCCTATAAAATTCATATGGTCTTGCAACAGGCATAATGGGTGAAATGCAGATTTTTTTTTTCTTCTTGAGGTCATCAGTGGAAAGGTGGATGGGACAGTTGAAAGCCACCCTGAGTGGCATATTTTAACTACAGTGCATGTAAAGGAACAAAAGCACCAGGACTGCTCAGGTTTTCCTTCTCCTTCTGTATCAATGGGATCACTTGGAAGCAGCCACAGAAATGCTCCAGCAGGAAAGTTCAAACAGATGGCTGGTGTAGCTCTGATCCAGCCCTCAGGGTCATTCTGCAGATCAACACAGACAACATTTGTCGTCTGTATTTCTCACTGTGTTGTTATTGCAAATGGAGATTGGTTGCTTGAAGGGTTTTACTTTGAATGTGGCTAATTAATCTCCAACATTGGTTCAGGATTTTCTGTTCCACATAATTTTCTCTGGTCTATTCCTTGACATATATGAATTCAAATTGCTGTATCTTGCCAATGTATTTTGGGGGATTTGAGCATACAGATTTGGAGACTAGAGAGGATTTTGGTTATGCTTCAAGAAGGAAGAAAGATAGACTGGCATATTTCCAGGAAATTGACAGCGATGGATTTATGGTTGTGCTAAAACTATGTTGAAGCCCCAAAAGCTGTGCACAAGTGTCAATATTCAAGTAAAAAGGCTTTTGTAAAGGTTATGTTACCCTCAAATAGGCAAAGGCTTATTTTGAAATTAAATGTATCAAAACCTGCAATATTTTAAGATCTATTTGCATATGCAGGTTGCTGACTGAAAGTCCCCTTCTATAGAAGTGTTCCATAGAAATTGTGGTTAAAGGAGGATAAAGAAGAGAACTTATCACTGGTCTTCAATTTAGCTGTCAAAATCAAGAAGCATACCTCTTGATTGTCGTGTAGTCTAATGAAACTGATAAAGTAACTGAAACCATCAGTTTATGAGGGTAGGGGCAAACAGAGCAAAGTTATCTGCCCCAAATCAGATAAGCTGCAATTACTCTAAGTTCTAGTGACCATGCTTGTTATCTGGTGACTGCGCCATTATTATTCACAGTGGTGGTGATTTGAGACCTGCTTGCCAGACATCCAGATTGGATTTGAAGGGTGAAGAATCATCATCTATCGGGATTAAAGTGCACCAGGCCTTAAAATGCCCCCTTATGCTCTAACTCAGATCAACAGCAACACAGATTGCATTCAGCAAAAAGTAGAGTTCCCTGTTCTTGACACAAGCGTAACTCCCACAGCAATATTTAAAAATTTGGAAGGGATCAGGATTAGTGTTGCACATGCTTGGTTCTGTAAGAGATTTACTTTGAGAAAGGGCTGCCCTTGAAATACATTCTACCCAAAATCAGCATAAACTTGTGTTTCAGTATATCATGCATATACATTTCATAAAGTGTGTTATATCCTGTTTGGTGCATAATCAAGCTAGTTTATAAAAGCAGAAATGTCAGTGTTTTTGATTATTATGGGAAAAGGTTGTAAATTTATTGAAAAATGTCCTTAAGAATAAAAGATGCAGATAATTTCCATGACAGAATAGTACTTAAATTTACAAACTATTGCTTGTGAAGTTTAAGAACAGGCATTGTAGAAAAAAATAAATAACTATGTTTTTCCTCACAAAGCTCATGAGTATCTTTTGAAATTTATAAACACTAGGACAAAATCGTAAAGATTATATATCACTGATAGTATTTTTTTACATCATTAATAATTTTTACTTTACATCATAGTTACAAGTTTACTATATTACCCTAATTACTACAATAAAATCTAGTTTATTTGCTTGTAAACATATCCTGTTAGATATTAAAAAAATAATTCTGAAGTAATAATTACAACTCTTTGTATGCTGAGCTAGTTACTCAAAACAATTTATCAACTTTCACATAAATCCATATTTTGAACATTACAGGTTTCATGATTTGTAAACTAGAATTACATAAAGCTAAATAAATATTTATAACACTTAGAAAGGAAAGTAATAAAGCAAAACATTTCAAAATCAAGAGGAAACTATGAAGAATTTTTTAGAGTCAAAGAGTGTGACGGAGCAATGTGGTGTCTCTGAAGTAGAAAACCTGAAGGGCAAGAAAAGGAATTCACTTCAAGTCTTCATCCACTTAGACTGAGCTTAGTGATTAGAGCCTCAATCTGGCAGGTACATTCTTGGCTTTGAATATTCAAGCCCTGTCTTTGAGATCAGCTTTCACTTGATCAGAGCCTTGCCACACACTCTACCAGCCAAATACAGAAACAACTTCTATAAGGAATTTTTGCTATCTACTTTTTTGAGCCTACCATAACTTCAAGAGAATTTTAGAATGGAAATCTGTCAGAGAAATAAAAAAGAATTAAACCTTTTAGGAGCCCATTTCCTAACTGATCTTTAGTCAAACAGTTCATCAATATTTCACAGGAAAATAAGTTTTTTGATTTTGTTTTAATCAGGAGTATCATTTCTTCACAGTAAAGTTATCCATGGCATTTTCAAATATCATTCAGGTATGACATTCATAGTGCTTAATCTTAGTCAAAAGTTATTTGATTTGTTTTTGTTTTTTTTTCTTGCCAAGCTTATCAGAACCAGTTGAATTATTTGAGACTGAAAATCCAAAAAACACCATAAAGTTTAAAGGAATAATAACACCTTAATCTCTTGGAATCTAAAAATCTGTGAGCCTTTGAAACTTAGTATTCAAAATGAACTTTGAAGAAAATACAGTAATTCTAATATTTGTGAAAAGTCCAGTTTATCTTTAAAACACTCTCATTTCTTCTAAAGTACTTTAGGAAGTATACCTGTGTAATTTCTAGTGCCAGGCTTCTGCATAGTAACTTGAGGATAATGTTTCATTTTCTAAAACTAGAGCACTGTTTTACAGATCTCCTGTAATTAATAAACCCCATGTCTATGGAGAGCTCTATCTTCCTGTAGGCTGTGCAGCTGGCTTCTACGCTATTGGCCACAGAAGTTTTTTGATGCTGGACTACACTTAGCTACTTAATGACTACCTACAGACTATCTTGGGAAATTTCCTGGGGAAAGAGGTCATATGGTAGTTTCACACTTCTATATTCTAAATCATATCAGCTCTCATTAAGATATCTTAAATCTCGAACAGTTGGTTTATTTCAGGGTAAAATAATTTGCCTTCCAGAACCCCTTTTTCTAAGACAGAACTTCTGCTGTAGCACAAATGGGTCCATCATAGTTGCAAGCAGCTCTCAGTTTTGCACTCACCCAAACCAGAGCGCAAGGCCAACTAGATATTGAGAAGTGACTGATTCTACCCCGTGTAGCTGTCATATAGTGTGTTCTCTGGAGAGATATCAAATTTGCCAGAGCAGGAATTGTAATAAAAATAGGCTCAGATCATGTCCTGCTGATATAGTGGAAAAAGCCTTGATGCCAAAAGATAAATCTCTGTAATATACTGGTGTTAAAGAACATCTTCAGGATCCCATATAACCCATATATGTAAGGGGGAAGGATTCTAACTTGTGCTTGCCTTGGTGGAAAGCTGCTCCAATGAAACAGAATGATGATTTCTATTATTGCTCATAACTATCCTATTTAAATTCACAGATAAATGCAGACTTCCAGTTTAAATTATAACCTACTTGACATGCACAAGAATATTATACTTGTGCTCTAAAATAAAATTCTTGGAGTAAAAAGACTGTGGCACAATTCATACTCTATTTTTGAGAAACCGGAACATCTAAGTCTCGTAAAAGATGTAAGTGATATTTAGGGGAAGAATATAGAGACTTCGTTGTTATCTGGTAGATATGCAAAGTAGGAGGACTACTGGAAAAATCTATACACAACTGTTTTTCCATTAAAAGTGTGTTTTAATTCTTCATGCAAGATATTAATATTTATTTGACAATAATACATAATTCAGCTGCTCAATTCTCATCTTACATCACTCAGGGATAAAAGTGTCTGATTCAGAAATACTGCCCACCACTCAAGCTCATTTTTCATCACAAAACAGTTCTTTCAGAATTATCAGTCAGCCTTACAGGATTATTATGCACTTCTCTTTGTGTTTGGTTTGTAAACTGCTTTCCATTTATTCTCCTTTTCAGTCATGAAGAATTAAGGAAACTATGCTACTGCCTATTTTTTATTCTAGTCCTCAGTTTAGGTAGCCATTAATATTTAGTTAAATTGATTGGATATTTCGTGTTGATTTTTAAAAATACTTCGGTGTCAACAGCTGAGAGAGTCCAAATTAGTGTGCAGGTTCATCCCCTCTGTGGTGGGAAAAAGAAAAATTTATTTCAATGGGAATACATCATGGTATTTACTTCCATGCTAGACTTCCTCTTGGAGAAAGAAAAATATAATGCCAAATGGCACCTAAGAGAGCTTGATTAGCTTTGTCAGATAGTAGTATTTAGGGGAAAAAAGTCAATGAGCATACACTAAAAAGAATATTAAGATGCTTATTTTCAGTTGCTTTTCTTATGAAAATATGAAAGACTTTTTATTTTTAAATATTATGTCATCAGTAGGCAACCAATACCTTCAATTATGAGCTGTATTAAATGTATTTCTTTTTTATTAATAAGGTTTACAGATGATCATACCTCTGCCCCTGTGTCTAAATAAAGATTCACTTCTATGTGTATATTTTAGAATTTCTGTACTGTGCTATGTAGCCCACTTCTGTCTTCCTCAGTATCAGGTACCCATGTTAAAGAAACAAATGCTATGCCAAACACCAAGTAGTTTAGTTATTATAAATTAAAATCAATTTATAATGAATTACTTTAATTATTTTATGTGCCTTTGAAAACATGTTCTTCTCTCACACCATTTTTATAAAAATAAAAGAGAGAGCAGAAAGCCATATGCAAAAAAGATGCATTTTTACTCAGGAGAGATTAGTTCTGCAGCTTCAAGAATTTCCATATTTGAGAAACTAAGTATGAAAAATGGTATGAGTTTGACATGGCTAAAGAGAAAAATACTACTCTCTACTTGAATTCCTTCAGCTTCTGCATTTTATTCCTCCTCAGTGAGCACAGTTCTGAAGTTGCCTTCAACCAGGTACTAGTCTTGGACTAGAGGAACAAGGCAAACATAATTTCATCCTAGAAAAGGACCAAAATAAACTGCCAGCATTGTGTTTGATAGAGAGATGATACAGAATACTACTGAGAAACCTCTTTAACTGACACCCAGCACTTCAAAGAATCGGTGATTCTAATAGGGGAGAGCTAATTTAGAATATAGATGACATGGTTACTTTTTTTTTGGCAGGATATCAGAACATCTAGTGAGACTGAACATCCTTATTTTTCAAAGGCAGTTTCAGATCTCCAGTTCAACCACTATCACCTAGAGAAAACAATTTTTACAATGCTGTTGGAGGTTCTTACTGATACCAGTTTCGTGTTATGATCCCAAGACAAGTGCACAGAACAACATAATACTAATTATGAGTAACTACATAATACTAATGTAATCACGATTTGACATCCTAACAAGTGAAAAATCCATCTTAATAATATCACATTACTTGTTCACTGAGTATTGCTACCTCATTATTATATAATGAAGCAAAGATTTCTCTCATTACTTGGATCCTTTCAAGTTCGTTGTGATATTTTCTGTACTTACCAAACACTTCAGGTAAGAACAGTGCCTCTGTACTCTGTACAGCAGTGCCTTTGGACTGCAGAATGTTACTTTTCAGTCTTGCATACATATATTAAAAAACAAAACCAAAAACAAACCACAATGGTAATGAGCCAGTCATCCATTATTTCCTTCTAAGATATTTCTTTTCTTATTATTTCCTTTCATTTTTCTCCTCTGCAATAATTCTACTTTAGTGCCACTGTCTCCACTTGAAAATTAACATGTTTTCACACAAAACCTACAAACTTAAACTTAAAATTCATGGATCAGCTTTAAAGAAGTGCACAGGAAGTTATATTTCAAATCATTCCAGAAATCACACTTCTAATGTTTTCTGGTAAAATGACTGCTAAAAAGCACGATTACATATCATAGAAATAATTGATATATGTCTGTGTTAATCCCTTTTAGCATGACTTACTCCTCCGCAGTTCTAAGGCAATAGATGTGTCTAAGGAGGAAAAGAATTTCATGCATTATATGCAATACTAATTTCATGCATTTTACTTCTCCATGCTACTCCCAAGGGAAAGACAGGGTTACACATGGAAGGCCAGGTGTTAGAGCAAACCTTTTCTTACTGATGACTACTCAATTCTCTGATAGCTCTTACAATGTCTTGTGAATTAATATTAGACATGAAGTTAATAGACCACATCAGCTAAAAATCTCTTTATTAAACCAAAAGACAATATACTTCAAATATTTTTCAGCCAAGTAGTTACAACACAAAGTAATCGTATCCAGACAGGTTTGTAATTCTAACCATTGCTAGAGTAATTCAGGTTAAGAAGGACCTTAGGGGGCCTCTGGCCAGCCTTCTGCCTTAAACAGGCTCAGCTGTGAGGCCAGGCTTTGTCTGGTCTGGGCTGGAAAGCCTCCAGTGATGGAGGCAGCACAGCTTCTCCTGGCAGCCTGCTGCTATGCTGCCTGACTGTCCTCATGGAGAAAGTTTTTCCTTACAACCACTTTGAACCTCTCGTTTCAGTCTATGCCACTGTCATAAATGCTTCTGCTATGCACCACTATGAGGCCCCATCTTCTTGATAACTCCCTTGTAGGTGTTAGCACATCGCTGTTAGATCCCCCCTAAGCCCTCTCTTCTCCAGGCTGAACATGCTCCAACAATGCATTCGGAAATCCATTCTGACTAGCTTCAAAAAAAAAGCATTAGGAACAGGCACTAGCTTGTATTATTTATGGTTTTGGTTTTGGTTTTATTTGAGGGTTTTCTGACACGTCCCTCCCTTTGGTTCCTTGCTTTTGCTAGGACTGGTTGAACTCTACTTTTGGCATGTGGCTGTTGGGTTAACTAGCATTATAGCCTGCTGCAGCATTTATCCTGCAACCTTTAGCACATCTCATACTGAATCATCATCCTATATGATAAACATTCCCTCTTCCTAGCAAAGGATAATAGCCCAAATGACAGATGATAGTCTTAAAATAATAAAATTAACAAAATAATAATTCAACAAAACACAGCTCTTGTCTGTGGCTTTGCTTCTCTTAATTTAAGAATTGAGGTAATTCCCTTGGCAGGAGGAGGAGAGCAAAGATCAAAAGATGGATTGTTTTCAATTTTATCAAGTCTTATGGAAAGCTTTTTCCCTGTAATTCCGTCTGTGTGGGAGGTGGAAAGATGATGGAAAGAGTTCTTTCTCAGGCAGATATCCTGTATGGATAATGTAGAAGAATGTTATACAACCAAAAGAAGTGTTACCTTTCCAGATGTGCAGGATGATACCAAACTGGAGCCTGAGCAGGACAGAAGAAAAGCTTTCATATAAAGTCATCATATAAGGTGCTAAACACCACTTTCTGTAGAGCTGTTGCTTCACAGCCCTGTATAATATTTGCTAGACAGCCCAGAATCCACAGGATTAAATTAGGCCTCTAAAATAAGGTTACCAAAATAAAATCTTTCTCATCAAGAAAATAGTCATAAACAATCCTTCACAACAGAGGTACTGGTAGAGTCCCCTGCTCTGCTCTCTCTTAGCAACAGAAAAGTGCAGGACAAAACTAATGGTGTTTTCCTTACATATTAAATACTGTATTCATACACTACAAAACCAGTTACAGCTTGATGAAAACTTTCTCTCTTATTTTTGTAAGGTTTTGGCAGAGAAAATTCACAATAGAAATGTTGACACAAAGTAGCTGGGATGTCTCTGATAACTTTGTCTGAGACACCCTGTCAGCCTCATGTTCCTAATTCCCATACAAGCAAGAATTAATTCATTTAGGGATGTGAAGGAACTGTTGTTGACTAACAAAGTGCCCACTGCAAACATTTGCAGTGATAAAAACCCCTCAAGTTTTTTTCAAGGTAATATTACAATATTTTTAAAAAGTAATTGTTTTGTCTGGCTGTCTTTTCCTGCTATAAAACTTCTTATTTACCACTTTCAAATTTAAGTCTTTCTTTGACTTGTCAGAGAATTTTTACTGCTGCTCTGTGGTGAATATATAGGATGAAACTAGGTCACTTCAGTAACCTGGGGCTGTCTTTGCTCTGTCTCAGTGAACATTGTTGGTCCATGGTGAATGAATTATTTCTTTCCTTGAGTGACAAGAGAAGGAATTATTTTAGGAAATTTCATGCCCATTTTAGACTGGTTATATATTAATATGTAGACCACTAAGGTTTTGAAGTCTTGAGCAAAGTACAGTGGGCATTGCGCAGTAAAGACTACCTGGGAGAGCCCCAGAAAGGTCAATCTTTGCTCTACATTTGTATCATTTTTATGTGAGCAGAAGTAGACACATCTTGGATCCAGGTACCACAGAGGTGGAGATAACACTTGGGTTCATCTCTCCTGGCAATGAACAGTGGTATGACAGCCATCAGGAAGGCAAAAGGAAGTAAATGGAATAAATTTTTAGCCACAATGGGCTCTTTGCACATTACACCCATGAATAACATTTTATATTCTACACAGAAGAAATGAGGGCACCCTGGGTTACAGAACTGACTTCATCTAGAAAACAATTACATTGTGTCCCCACAGAACTTCAGCATTGGCTCATACCTGAAGCCAGAAGTTTCAGAAATAGCCTAATCTGAAACACCTATCGATGACAATGACTACTATGAGCAAAAGTGGCCTCTCACTATTCATGACACTGGCTTCCTCCATGAAGCCCCACACTGAGGTTTCAGTCCTTATTTTCAAAGTGCTTACATTCATAAGATGCTCGTGAATATGAAAGCTCTCAGCCAGACTTAAAACTTTAAGAGAGACTTTTTTTAGCACCATGGAAAAACCTTAGTGCTCCCTCCAGCCTGAGAGGAGGCTCTTACCCCATGAGAGGCCTGTGCTGGAGCAGGCTCCTGGCAGAGTCTGCAGACTTGTGGAGAGAAGAGCCCACATTGGAGCAGGCTTCCTAAGAGGAGTTGTGACCCTGTCGGGGACCCACACTAGAGCAGGCTCTTCTTGAAGGAATGCACCCCATGAAATAGTGACCCACATGACAGCAGTTTGTGGAGGACTATAGCCTGTGAGATGGACTCACATTGGAGAAGTTCATGGAAAACTACCTTCTGTTGGTGGGGACCCACGGTGAGGGAAGGACTCCTCACCCTAAGCAGTGGGAGTAAAAATAAATGATAAACTGACCACAACCCCCATTCACTGTCTCCCTGTGCCACTGCAGGGGGAAGAGGTAGAGCTGGGAAGGAGGGACAGGTGGGGTGGAGAAGGTGTTTTTAAGGTCTTATTTTACTTCTCATTATCCTGCTCTGATTTTGTTACTAATAAATTCAAATCATATCTTTAATTCAAGTCTGTTGTGCCTATGACAGTATTCAGTGAGTGATCTTTCTCTGTTCTGATCTCAACCCAGGAATCTTTTGTTTTATTTTCTCTCCCCTGTCCCCCTGTGGAGGGGAGTGATAGGGTGGCTTTGGTGGGTGCCTGGCATCCAGCCAGGGTCAACCCACTACAATGGGCATCCTGCAAATGCCTGTGTGCTATGCTTGCCAAATGTGATGGCTGTAAGGGCTGAAACAAAGCCCCTGTCCAGTCACAACTTGCTTACTCCAGCTGGAATTGTCACCAATCCTTTCCAGCACCTCTTGTTTCTAAACAGTAAACACCAGTCCATCTGAAATCAGAAAGAAGTGGCCAGACAGTGACAAGAAGAGAAAGGAAATTTTTATGAATTCAGGACTGTATTTCTCGCTGAGTTGAGGCATCCCACACAGTTTTAGCACAAACAATTGAAGGCTTCCAAAATTTGTTCTTTGATTGCTCATTGCTGTAGTACACTACAATTTAGTTTGTTCAGTCATTGCTAAAGCTATCCACCCACTTACAGCTATTCTTATAGAAAATAGTGTCCTTTCCCACTGATGCACATAATTTGTATCTTCTGATAATTGTACATCTGATGCATGGAGAAAAGACAATAACAGAAAAGGGCTTCAACTTGATTTCTGACATGCTGCTGAAAAATGAGGCAATGGCTTTAGTTAATGTGTGCATACATTTTGCCTGAATGATAAAAATGCAAATGAAAAGCTTCAATTGTACTATTCAGTAGTGTCAGTAATGTTCTGAGTTTATGAGTGACTGAAATGCCATCAAGAGGACATAGTTATGCAGTCACAGGCAGAATGATTTTGACTGTAAGTAACTTGCAACTTCTTGAAAATAGAAGTTAAAAAGCATGTCTGTATAGACTGTATAGATGCAGTTAAGAAGCCCAAATTGCAAAATAAAATGTGGCATGAAATAATCTTAACAAATATATTTTCTTGTTAAAGGGATAATTAATTTCTACTTGGTAATACTATCAGACTTCAAAAATGATGTGTTACTTATGCAGTTTATCTGTTTATCGAACTAATGAAGCACATAGTCTAAAAAAAAGGCTTGTTCAAGCATGTAGAATTCAGATGCTTAGAGAAAGAATGGGGAAACAAACATAGAGCTATAAATCACAGGGGTTAGAAGGCTTGGAATAATTTTCTGGGAACTTCAGGAAGTACCTAGTGACTTTTGCAAAACAAATTGAAAATCTGAGGGGCTGAGATACAGAACTTCAAAATGCAGCTCTAGAATTGTGGAATTATATATTTTAATGTCTACCTACATCAGTGTGGGGTTCTCCTGTGTTCTATATTCAGCTGACATGGCTGAGCATACAGCGAGCTGTGCCTCCCACCTCTCCACACAGCTGCCTGCCAACCAGCTTGTGCTTTGCTTGGGAGCTGCTCCTGGGCAGACTAAGGAGGTGTGCCTGACACGGTGCTCACTTGTCAGCTGTGTTGGGGTGACTCCAATTCCTGCAAGCAGCAGGTAGCTCCAGCCAGCCTGAGTTCATGTGTCTAAGTTTGAAATGTACAAACCTCCTCCTCAGAGCTGCCTTTGGCGACAGGGGAAAAAGGTTTCACTTAAAAATCTTTTGCATCTATACATGGGAGGATATATTATATGTTTGCATAGAAAGATATCATGAAAAACACATCCTGTTGTCAGTACATATACTCATGCACCATTTGATTTATGCACATTCCGTTAAATAACATCACATACATCTTTTCTGTATCTGGGGCAAAAATACAATTTCTTGTGATACTATGTGGAACTTTTCCTATGGAGTGCTCATGGAGGTCACATAGGTGGAAAGTACTGAAGATGTTAAAATTATATGTAGAAAAAGAAGAAGCAATGAAAATTTTCTGGCAAATATAGGTCACCTATTTGTGCAAGTTAGTTTCACAGTTCACTGCCTAACCTCTTGCTTTTTTACCTAAGGAGTGTTGTATAGCTAAGCCAAAATGAGTATGTGGTACTTAGACTGTGTTAGTGTTATTTAAATATATTCTTGAGGAATGAAACTGAGAGTAATACAGCTAAGTAACAAGAAATATACTGGACCATTAACATGATCAAGTTATTGTAAGTATGCGGGATTAAGTAATCAATATAAAATGCCTCAAGTATGCTTACAGTTATAGCAAATGCATAGTTGCATTATTTTACAGATGCCATGTGGTCATATCTTTTAAAACTGTATTTTAATGTAGAAGCCAAAATGAACTTTTTGATGCTGTTAAATTGTAGGCAATGGATGTTAAAAAATACGCAAAATATATTCCTTGCATGTGACAGTAGGGTACTACTTCTATATGTAGCTTTTTGATGAACTCTAGTCACAGAGTTCTTGCTGTTGAGGCCATTTGAATGTACTCATTTCATAGACATAAGGCAAAATTAGAGAGGTCCCAAAAAATCCATGGCTCAGCACTGAATTTGCACTTTATTATGAAAAAATATCACACAGTCTCTGATAGAACTGAAAAGTCATTTTGGAAAATGTGTCTTTTTTTAACCTGGATCAGTTCTCTGGTACGGCTGGAGAGCAGCACAGAGGGCTTTGGCAGCCCTGGGTTGGGGGCTGGGTGGTGACAGAGCTGCTCTTTTGGTAGCACTGCCAGTCTCTTCTGGCTTAAGGTGCTCATTTAAACACAGCTTGGGTGTGCATCTCCTTAGTGACTGAGATCAGGCTAGCTTGGTGCTGGGACAGTCCCATGGCGTCTCCTTCCTTCCCTCAGCTGCACGCTCTCACCTTTCTTTCCCTTGGCACAGGAATTTTACTTACCCCTTTGTGAGCTAGCTGGCGTTGTAAAAGGAGCAGAGAATTCCTTACTGATTTAATTTTCTATGAAGAGAGCCTTCCAAAACCGACACATCAGAAGGTCAATATGAACGTTATGGGTGGCAGGATGAGAGCAATGCAAAGCTGTGGGTAGGATTGCAGCACCTGACTTAAGTTGTCTTAAATTGTCTTGGAAGTTTGTGGCAGTCAAGGCTTACCAGGATTAAGCTGCTGCAGTCCTGTCTTCATTTTCCTGGCTACATGTTCCTGCACCTTCTTCCTGTAGACATTGACAATACATGGAAATTGCATTGGTCCAGGAATCAGCTGAAAACTAGCTACTGTTTTTTGCTAAGTAGGATCCATTTAGAAAGGGTCCAGCTCCTGAGCCAGCTCCCTTTCTGGTCTCATACACGCTCAACTAGGTTTGTTTAAACTGCCAAGGAATTGCATTTCAGGGTGATGTGGTTTATTCACCGAAAGATCTCTGTTGCATGAAAGAGCCTGGAAGTGAAAGCAGCCAGTGCCAAGAGCTCTGCAATGTGTGAATTGCTCCATCCCTCCTGCTGGGTGCTTTCTCTTCCCAGAGGCAATGCCTGTGGGCCTCTGATGTGTGTCCACTGAGCTTGAAAGATAACCTAGGAGAAGCGTGTTCCTTGCTTGCCTGCTGAAATACATGGAAGAGCACTGAAGTCTGTGCACAAGTTAACATTCACAGCAATACCTCCCAGCGTGTTCCTGCC
Source organism: Dasyornis broadbenti (assembly GCA_013397935.1). Classification (NCBI taxonomy): domain Eukaryota; kingdom Metazoa; phylum Chordata; class Aves; order Passeriformes; family Dasyornithidae; genus Dasyornis; species Dasyornis broadbenti. Next base: position 1,115,809 of record VZRN01002074.1, read on the forward strand.
TTTCCAAGCTCTCACCCCACTCTCTGGGACATTAATGCTGTCATCCAGCAAGCAACGTGACGGGAAAAGGGGAGGTTTTGTTGTCCTGGGAGGGAAAGTGCTCTGTGACCTGTGTACCTTCTTACAGACTGCAGGCCTGGCTGTGTTTCTGACTCACTGTCTGTAGGCAAGAAAATTAGACGCACCCTTGAACACACAAGTGTTGACAGCTACAAATAAGGCAGATTTCTCTAAAAAATCTGTCTTGTGAACAATGTGGCTTCCAGGTACTGTAAGGCTTCCTTTTAAATAGTGCCAATGGATATGCATAAACATGTTTATGGTAAACATACGTAAATAAATTGCATATACAGTAAGTTAACTGTAAATAAGCGCAAAACAGAAGGAAAAGGAAAAGGAAAATACGTATTTCGGGCACAAAACAATGCTAGGGAGTGAATCTGATATGTTTATGTGTTTCTAAGGGATCTAAGCATTTTGCTGGAAAAGCATACAAGATATACTGAATTTTAGGAGAAAAGTTTTCCTTTGTATTTACTGCCTCATACATACTAAACCACAGTTTCCCCTGAGGCTGTTTCATTTATAAATTCATACTTATAATTTCCATAGGATTACTCTGAAAAAATTACAAGACACAGTAAGAATAATTAAATAAAACTACACTAATTTTTACAGGCAATACAGTGAAATAATACCTGCATTTGCCTTATAAGCTACCCACTCTCACAGACTGTATTTAGAATATAAATAACACTGAAATTACTAATGTGGGAGTATCAGACTTGATCTTTTTTCAAAACATATTCCCTGAGGAAGGCATGTGCTGCCCTTCTGCTGCTCTTCACAACCAGGGATACCTGTGCTTAAACCCCTTAATTGGTGTTCTAATGAGGCTCTGAAGAAGAGCCTGGGGCTCCTGAAGGAGCCAGTTGTTCTGTTTTCAAGGAAATTTTCTCAGAAGTCTGTGTCGACCCAGGAAAAAAAGTAATTACATTTTTGTATCTGCAAATACGTAAGTGGGAACCTGTTTTGTCTATCTGTAATCTGTTACGTGTGACAATTGTTACATAGGTCTGTATGTGTCCTGTGCGTGTTACGACATCTTTCCTTTCACCAGTTCTAAGCTGGCATTTCTCAGCGGCCTGTCAGGGGCATGCATGCTGTAAATGAGGTGGCTGAGGGGCAAAGAAGAAAAGGGACAGAGGACTGACCCAGTAACAAAACAAGACTGTTGTTTTTAACAGGTTAATTATAATTTTTGAGGCATATTTTTTTCCTTTTGTGCTAACAGCTTAGGCTCTTAGTCAGGGCACTGCAAACACGGACACACATTCTCTTCTCCCCCTGATGCTACTGGAGCAGCATACCCTGGCACAGGGACAATGCAGTGCAGAGGTTTTGGATCTCCCTGCAAGATTTGCCAGAGGGCATCTGTCACAGCCCAAAGAGGTAACAGCTGCACAGGGCAGGGTGGAAAATTTTGGAAGAGAGTGAGTACTGATAAGGAAAGAGGACAGCAATTTTTATCTGCCTAGGGCAGCAAAAAACTTTGCATCAGCTCTACGCAGTTTTAATATAGATTTTATTCTGGTTTTGATTAGTTTTAACAGGAAATGTTGTGACGCACATTTGCATTGCATCTGCTCACCTTATTCAGTTTGGGGAAAGGTATTCTAAGCAGAATACATTTTAGAGTTGCTTTTCAAAATGTAAAGCACATCAGCCTAATGAATAGCCTCTGGAAGAGTCCTGCACCCAAAAAGCCACATATGCTGGTGCCTAGCAGCTGGAAGGCAGTATTTAGAGAAATGTAAAAGGTCACTGGTGCTAAAACACATATCAGGAAAGATAAGGAAAGAGATAAAAAAAAAAGTGTTTCCATTTATGTACTGAGAGAAAGGTGTGTATCTGGCAATTGCCAGCATTCAGTGGGAAGGTTTGACAAAAATTGTGCTTTTCCTTTTTTACAAGAGCCTTGGTGTCTACTGAATAAGCTCAAGTCTGTAACTTGCAGAATTATTACAGGATGTAAAACAAGATAGTGCAAGTTCGGTGTAGAGACATTAGTGCTAATGATCCTCAAAAAACTGCAGCCTCAGAGTACTGTCCAGTGAGTAAAAAGAGTTGTCACTCTTGTAGTTCTGTTGATTTGTTCAACTCCACACAGAAGGAAATAAAATCAGATTTCCCCAAATGAACCTTAAAGATGTTGAAGATGCAGATTGGGTTTTTCTTTGAATGTACCATGTTGAGCAGTGATGACAGAAATCTACATTACCTGCAAAGATCCTAATGAAACATCAGAGCTTCTTACTTCTCATTATCCATTCACTGTGAATCCTTCCTACAGTAGTCCCACAACTCTAATGTGAAGAGTAAAGTCTCCTTGCCTTTCCTTGGAGAGCTCATAAGGAAGCAACAATGCTAGCTCTTTGTGATCAAATATAAATACTTTTCCTGTTTTTTTCTTGTATAGGCTCAATGAGAGCTTCTTGCTCCTGTGGGAGGGTGAGCTGGGTCCTGAGGGTTACCCCAGTGCTAGCCATGCCCTCATGGGTGGGTCTGTCTGACCACGGTGGGCAGAGCTGGGGGAATTAACAGGGTTCAATGATAGCCCTTGAGATGGATAGTAAAGAACCATGGCCAGGGACAATCCAGGAGCTCAGGTCAGGAGTTAAAGCAGAATGGGCTGGGGGCAGGACCTGAGACAAGGCTGTGACAAAGGGTGTGAAGTTCACCCAAGGGACAGGGCCAGAGACTGCAAACAAGCTGCTACATTTGACCAGAGGGTCCATTCAGGAAAACATACATCCATGGGTATCCAGGTGGCAGGGCCAGAGAGAGATGGGAGACGGGTACTACTTCTGCACAGCCCAGGCAGGGATTGCCAGCCCTTTGCCAAGCTGAAATGGGGCTCCTGGGCCCATGGGCAGGAGTGGAGGAAGACCTCAGGTCCATTACAGGCTATGGGTTCCCATAGGATGCTGGCATTTCCAAAGGAAACCTTCTTGAATTGTTCTTCTCATCACTCCCAATAGCCACCCAAAAGATGTGGCTACTCTTGTCTTTCACCCTCCTCCTGTTACAGAAGCAGCACTGACATGGTCAGACAGAGCTCCCAAGTCTCAGTTCCTGCTGGACTCTATCCTCAGAAGTCACGCTGAGGCAAGATACCAAGAAAAAGTGGATTAGAAGCAGAAAGATTATTTGGGAAGCAGCAACTCCAAAGTCCTGCTGATTTTTTCCCAGTGTGCTTTCTTTTCATTTGGGAAGAAAAAAAAATAAGCTGTTGCACCAATTGTCAGAGAGTTGCTGGGTTTCAGATTTAGTATGAAATCCTCACTGCACTAACTTCAGCAGCAATTCTGAGATTGACTTCAATATTTATTTTCCACCTGTTATCTTCTTATACTTAACGGGATGTATTTAGTGCTGAGGAAGCTACAAAGAAACCGTGCATAAGTGCCGAGAATCAGCCCATAGGCCTGTTTCTCAGCTGATGGGTTTAAAGCTGTTATATGATTTCTGAAATCAAACTGGATTTTCAATGCACAAATTGCATTTTGATGACACTTTGCATCATGGGTAAGGCACATTGAGGCTCCTGTGATCTCCTGGCCATCAAGAAAGAAAAGGAAATAAACCTAAAGGAAGATTAAATAGAAATACCCACTGTGCTAGAGAAAACAATAAGTGTGTACATAAGAGGGAAAGGTGGGAGCTGAGGTAAAAGAGAATGGAAAAGACAATAAAGAAACATGATCCAATAACCTACAACAATTAACTTTGCTAATAGTTACTTGTAACTAGTACATAATGGTTTAGGAGACAGCGAATATACGTCTTAAATCTGTATAGGCCTGTCAGAATATGAAAATCTATATTCAACAGCATGGACAAATAGAAACTGTTGGCCTGCATTTCAGTGATGCATGAAGCCAGGGCTCCCCCTATGTGAGAGGATAAGAAAAATGAGTCTTAAATTCCCCTTCATGTGGGTTAAAATATGAGACCTGATTTGTTTAGTGTTTACAGCTACACTGTCTCACTGCTCCTTTGTTTCAGTGATGGACAGAATGTTGCATCTCTACTACCGTAAGTTGTCTCAGAAAAGTACAGAAACAAAAAGGCAGATGTTGAGCCCATGAGACAAGCATGTCCTCATAGCCCAAGGCCACGAAACCATTTCACGTATACACTCAAATACACTCTAGGAAAGCATCATTTAGGCTGTATCCTGGGGTGAAACTTTCCCTTGTTCTTCAAGATCACCTTTTCACTAATGTACCCACTAAGCTGCTGGGTTTAGACACATTCAGATCATTCTCCTGCTCTGTTCCAAGGGTCCTGCCAGTGGTACATGTAGCACCTCCCCAGCTCAGTGATTTCCATAAATGCCTATGCCTTGTTGTGGTCCACGCACTCTGTCACACCATCTGTTTCCCCTGTGATCCAGATGTGGATTTCCTCCCCTCAGTCTGCTCCCAGTGTACAGATGTTGAGGCTGGTATTCTGGCTGGAAATTTTGCTGGCTCCATTTTGATTATTATTTATCTCAATAACAGTGTCCTCTGTAGCTGCCCCCCAATTGTTTTGAATTAAATAATGAGGCAAGGACACATAAGTGCCCTGTTCTACCAGACTTTCTCCCTCCTGCTGCTGACTGCAGAGCTGCAGGGACTGCTAGAGGGCCTGACAGAAGGCAGGGAGAGTCTACAACCCATGCTCTGTCATTTTTTCTGTGACTTTATGCGAGTGATTGGCACCTTCGCTGGGAGAGCTGTCACCTCTCATCATCCTCGGACACTTGGATGTTTCTAAAAACTTCTGCATGTTTCTGTGAGCTATTCTAATTTAGCAAATGTGTTCTTCTTTTAAAATAGTTTTATTTGTAATATGCTAGAAAAAGTTTTGTTCTTTTTTGTATGTAGATCAGATTACCAGGGTGAGACTACGGATATATTTGGGGGTTTGCTGCCATCTGCAGTTGAAACCTAATATTAATCCCAGATTACGAGTGACTCTTTCCTGTCTTCAAAGACCTTCAGATCTCAGACATGCAACAAAACATGCAATCATGAACCATCCTTCTGTCTTGACTACTGAATTCCTGCTCCAGCAGAAGGAAGGAGGAGTGTTTGCATAAATTTAAGTCCTCCTGGCAGTAAAGTTCACTGACAATCTGGATAGATAGCAAACTCTTGTAGTTATCTCTTCAGCTCTCCTTTTGGTCAGTTTACTCAGTTTCCAGTCTATACACACTCAAGACACAATCCCACTGTTTAAACTTTGAGTGGGAACTTTTCAGAACTTTTCAGCTTTAGCACAGAGCTTGACTGGTTTGGCAGCGGGAGCTGACCATCTGCATTTCTGAACTGGACTATCTTCCTGTTTCATCCCTGAAAGAAAGACATCTGGTGATGTAAGGTATCTCTTCCCACACTACTGTAATGGATTTTCGGACGGAGATATGTAGGGGATCCTAGTATAGATGAGAAAGGCATTAAAGCTTGTTATCTGTTACGTTGTGTAGAACAAAATAAGAAAAGTAACTTTAATAAAATTCACCTCTGCAGTAGTGAAATCATTCTAGGCACCAAAACATCCTGAAAAATTTAGATGCATTGCAAGATGTTCAAGATAATTTTAAAAAACAAACACCCCCCCAAAACCAAACAAACTAACCACAAAACAACAAAAAAACCCATTAAAAAACCCTAAAATGACTTAAAATTTCTAAATACTTAATGATTTGGTAAATAATGCATACAAAATAGTAGGAGAGTAATTAATGCAGTTCTTTACACATCCTGCAAATAATTACAGAAACATGTAAATAATTACATAAAAGAATGGAAATGGTGCAAGGGGAGTGAGTAGATATGTTAAATTGTTGTGGCATGAACAGTTTTGTAATTTTATTTTCAAATTAATCCAGTCAAGCAACTTTACTGAGATCTTAGTGTAAGAAATTATTTTTGAGTGTCTGCATAAGAAAGCAAAGCATTAATTTCTATAATATTTAAAGGTCCTTCCTACTACTACTACTAAAGGAACTGCATCCCATTTCACAGGTATTGGTTCTAACTCCTCTATTACAGCACATTTACCAGCTAAAAATCTCTGTGCTTATAAAGATCTAATATGACAATCTCTTCTGATTTTCCTATCTCTACAAACCATAGGAAAATTAAGAAGTATTATGCCTGATCCTTAAGGACCGTAAATCACTGTATCTCCTTGAAGCCAATGAAGTAGAACCAATTTGTAGAAACAGAAGATCTAGGCCTAGATTTTAAATGTTTCATAAACACTTCACTCAAACTGAGAGATAAAAATGATGATTTAAATGATAGCTTGCTTTCTGCATATTATAGTTTATGTTCTTTTGCCCAATTTGCAGTACTTAAAGTATCAACAAATATAATAAAGTACAATATAACAGTGATCAGCATGAAGTACATCAAATTACTATAGTTAAATCATGGAGTGAACTGCCAGCTTGTTTTTGCAGTCACACAAAAGCAATGTCTTAATCTCTTCTGACAAATGGAGATTGTTACTTATGCAGATGGTGCATAGATGAAACACGAGTACTTAAATTTTGCCAGCGTTTCTTTCCCAAAAGAATGCTTAACAGAGCAATCCTAAAGTTCACATAATAAAAACCCATTTCTGTGCTGAAATCTGAGTCAGAAATTGTAACCACTGTCAATACAGTTTCAACAAATTGTCTGAATGGTTGAGAATTTGTTGTAAAGCTTTTCAGGGAATTTGGGCATGTTTCTGTTCACTAGGGAAATGGACTTCATCTTGTTTGTGTTTACTTTCTCCACTTCCTGCTCATGGGAAGACTTCACAATACTCAGATGCGCAGAAGTGCTCAAGTTTCTTATTTAGTGCCTGGGAATCATGGGATCAGGTTTGGGCTATCTTGTTATCTGCTGTGGGATCTTGAGCAAGTCACTTATCTTCTTTTTGGTGTTTAAATTTAGGTGTCAATTTTCTCACTAGAAAGTCAGTAATACCCAGGTGACAAATGTGTTGATGATTCTGTTGGTGAAAATGTTTTAAGGTTTTCGAATTAGTGTTCCTTAAAAGCTCTTACTATGTATTATGTAATTTGTCTATTGATGAGGACATCCAGAATTCATAGATATAAAAATTACCTTCTGTAAAACTATGCTAATAAAGTTTTTATTGTAATGCATTCAAACTGTATCTTGAAAAGAGGATAGTGCAAAACATTTTAGCCGGATTGCATTAGTGAAAAGTATAACCAAAACAAATACTGAAATTAACTTCAGCTTGCCTGTTTCTTAAATTACTGGTACACTTCAGAGTGCCCTGTAACAACCTATCCATAAGAGAAAAAAGAGGAGGCAATACTTTACATTCTTGTATTACACTTCTTAGTAACTAAAACTGATGTTTCCTCTAGTTCTGCAGGACAAACTTTCGGTTACAAACTTTCTGAGAGACCATAAATGTGTAATTTGTAACTTGGTTCAAGATACTGTATCTGCCATAAGCTCAGCATGTGTGTTTTAGAACTTCAGCTTCACTTAGATTTAATCTTGGGTTTTGGCCATGTGTTCTGACTTTTGAATAGGGAAAAATTCCTGCCTTAAGGAGAGGTCAGTGACTCTTATTTCACATAAAACAAGCAAAACTCTCCTTTACTTCTTTTATGATCAGGTGCAGTTGACAATGTACAGGAGAAGGGAGAGAAATAGGGAATAAAATATTACTGGCTCATTTGAGAAAGAGGTGAGGTTGCTTCCATTCCTGCAACACTTAGTCAAGGTAAAGAATGGAGAAGAGGGAAATAAAAAGTCCTTAAGTGTCATCTAACTTGCAAGATTAGGAGGGAAAGGTAAACTCTTAAAATTGTCCCAGTAGTCTAGGGAGAAAACATGTAAGTTAGAGTAAGCAGTTAGAAGTAAGAGTTGGGAAGAGTATTGGGAAATGTTGGAGCTCATAGGCAACTGTGAAATTCTGTAACATAAATAATGGTGAGACCTTTGTACTGAAATTCAAGGCACTTGGTTTAAAGTCTTCAGGAATATAGATAGGTTTTGTCATGGAGCTAGGGAGCAAGGGGAGTTCAAAAAACAAGAGAACCAAAATGTACCATTTTTTTTTTTTTCTTTTTGTAGTCCTACGTTTTCAGGGGCCAGGAAGCTGATAGATAATCACTGGAAACTGTCCACAGGAAGTGTCTACATGTAGCCCAGGCCTGCAGGCACCAACAGCACCCAGCACTTCACAATATTATTCCTGTAGTTCTTGTGGATATATCTCTGCACAATTATGCCCATGAATGTTCCACAGCCAGATTAATGCTTCCAAAAGTGCATGGACATGTGACTGCACTGCAGAGCCTTACATTGCCTGCCCACCTGTACAGGAGGTGCACTGGCTACGAGAGGCATCAGACTGGGTGCAGACAGGCTGCAGAGCTACGTGCCCAAGAAATGTTGCCAGTTATCCCATCACACAGTCACAGCTGCTGTTCCAGAGAGCTGCCAGGTCCCAAGAGCACCCACGTGGGGAGAGCAGGACACTTGGTCCATATTTCTGGGTACATTCTGCATAGGCAGGCAGAGCACCCACCCAGTACCTGCCTCAGTATTCCTGACCATCGCAGTGTAGTCAGCACATGGTGTTTTGGTTGTTGTCCTGCTCCAGCTGTGATGATCAAATGTAGGGAAGCCCGACAGGCACCCCCATACAGCAGCAGGCTCACAATCAGGATGTTGCATTCTCCTTTCCCCGGGTCCCGTGTCCTCTGCTTTGCTTCTGGGTGAAGAAAATTTGCTGTTTTGTTGTATGATGGTGGGTTTGATAATGATTTAGTTCCCTTTCGGGAGCTATGTGTTTTGAATAAACTAATAACCTTGCAACCGACTTGATGGAACTCCCTACTTTTGCTGATAGAGCTGGATGCTGAGGGTAAATGGGGCAGAGCCAGCTGAGGGAAAAGCTTTAGGAAGCTGAATAGCTGGCAATTACTGAGATGACTGAGGAATAGAAAGCAGTAAATAAGGATGTTTGCATTAAATTTGTTCTTGCTGAAGAGGTGATTATATTTTCTGAGGGTACACTATTTTATCTCTGTGGGTTTTTGCTTGGTTTGGTGATAATTCACACACTATTTGAGAACTGGGTGCCTTTGTAGAGGTGGAGCCTTTATAGCTGTGACATCTGGAGTATTTTATCTTTGGCAGTAGTTGCAGGAGCTGATGAGTAAAAAGAAGGGCAAGAGATGAACTAGGTAAAAGTAATTAAACCTAAAGTGTAAATAACTAATGTGGCCTATTAAGTGGACTGACAGTTGGACAAAAGTTGTTGTAGCTGGTGTGCTTTAAAGAAACAGCAAATAAAGAGAAGGACAGGTGATGTATTGGCACTGTGCGGTAGAAACGGGCTAGCAATTGGTGTTAGCACAGCACCAGAACAGAGGGAACAATTTGCCTCAGCTTTTAGTTAAGTAATGCAATTAAGTACAGTTAGAATGCAGTTAAATGAGGCTAAAATAAAAATTTACTACGAGAATGTTTGGAAATAGAAGTTAATCTGATTTAAAAAGCTTGGTTTCTAACCTAATATAAAAGGAAAATAGTACATATGCTACTCATCGAAGAAATGTAATCTATATTGCTACAGGCCTGTTTGACTGTCAAAATATGGTAGTCTTTATAGCCAACTTTGAAGTAAGAATAAGTAGGAACTTGCACATAAATAGCAAATGAGATGGAATGTGATGTGTGTGTTTACTAACAGTATACTCTGTCAGGCTGACACGTTGTTTTTTGTTAGTCCTCCATAGCACTTGATACAAATCTAGGGCGTAAATTATTACATGAGAAGACACAAATTGGTAGAAAAATGTGGAACTGGTGGAAGACAGAACACATGTAGAAACTCACAATGGTAGGAGCAGAGGTGAAGGACACGTACTGCAATAAGAGAAATTCTAATTAGATGTTATTAAGGGTTTTTTTTCAAAGTGAGTGGTGTCAAACACTGGATCAAGTTGTCTGGGGATAAAAATCTACCCTTGAAGAAGGTCAGAATTCTGCTGGAGATGAGCCTTAGTCCTCAGATCTCATTAGATCAAGTTGACCCTGCTCTGAGTGAGAGGTGGGATCAAATGATGTCCAGAGATCCCTTTTAAATTACATTATTCTTCAGTTCTTTGAAAGATCCTTTTCCAAGGCAAAATTTATGAATCAAAGGACACTATCAGTGTGTTTTTGTAAGCATGGATTTTTGGGACTCTTAAAAGTGTTTTCACTTATTCCAGCTGTAGAATTCTGAGAAAATTTGGGAAATACTACCTAGTGTAGGAAGATTAGTGTATAGATCAGAAACAATTAAGACTGTAGTTATAGCTGTGAAACTATTTTATTCACTGCTATGTAAAAAGCTGGGAAGAATAAGATTTTTTAAGTGACAAAACTGATCAAATGAGGATATACTAGCTGATTGTCACCTGACTGGACCACCAGTACTGATACAGTCATTGGAAAGGCAGATATGGTTCTAAGATAACAGACAGGCACTTCCAGTGGCCATTATCAGGAAATATGAGTTCAAACCCAAATAAATTAATCAGGCATTGAGGGATTGGAGAGCTTTTATTGAAGGGACTTGACTTAGTTTAGGAAGATTAGACTGAAAACCAAAATGTTCAACAATTTGAAGTACATCAAAGTACATCAAAGTAAGTTTCATGATAGGCTCAGAACCTCTTGGTATAAGATTAGTAAACATTGAAGAAAGTTACAAGCCTCCACATTCAGCATTCGAGTTCTGAAATAACTTTCCAGAAGAAGTAATAGGGCCTTGGTTGATGCTTGATCTGCTGTTAAAATAAATTATTTGATATGGCTCTGGGGACAGCAAAGGACAAGAGTTGATGATTTTGAAACATAAGAGTGGGAAGCACATATTCTTTCTAGAAATATAAACAGAACAGTGTGATGAAAAGCTATAGGAAATCACTCTGATTCATAAATGTCATTAGTATTAAAGGGTTATTTCTCCAAAGGATCTAGGACATGCCGAGCCACAGAAAATGTAAGAGATATTTATTACCAAGGAGACTTAGGCTCAAGAGTTGTCTATACCAGCATCCATGGAGCTGTCATGGCCTTCCACTGTGAGGAGCTGCTGGTAAATGGTTTTGTTCTGCCTTGGCCCAAGGGTAAGGTTTCTTCAGCTGAAGAATTGCTGTTCTTGCTGCTTTTGACAGAAGGCAGACTGTATACAGGAATCCCTTTGTCTGAGGGACAGACTGCGTCTCAACTAAACCTGTGCGAATGGTTGACTCAGCCTCGTCCATTTAAAGCCGTGACAAGGGTCCCATCCTGCCAGGGACATAGTAAGACCTGTTGAGTGCATCTAGGGAAAGCAAAGGCACCTTTGAACACAACAAAAAGTAATCTGCATTTGGCTTGCTTTCATTTAGTCTAAGCTCGGGGCATCTATCAGAAAGTCTTCTAAACACATAGTACATCGAAAGTTTACCTAAATTTCACTGCTCTGCAGTGCTCATGTTCTCATACACATCTCTTGTTTACAAGGATCAGCTTTGCATTTCCTGAAGGAAAATTTCACTTTTCTATCTGAATGCACAGTTTTTGGTGTTTTATAATATAAAATAAACTGAACTTACATCATGGCTGACTGAAATACGTAACTGTACTCTTTTAAAAGCAGCAGAAATCAAAAACCTTGCTTTTTGGAAATTACTACAATAGTAGTTTTAAAGTAAAAAAAATGGAATGGCTCTGCTTAAGAGTTTGTAGACACTGTTGTGAAACATTGTAATTTATTTTATATAAATGCATATGTTATTTGTATGTGGTAACACTGAAGCCGCCTTTAAAGAGGCAAACATAGAATACAAATATGTACGAAGTGTAAACCTGACACATTTACATGTTGTCTGAATGAAACAGGGTAAAACAAGATTTTGGTGAGGGATGCGGTGTTGTCTTCAACAGGACTATATTATATTTATTTTTCTTTCAGAATAAATTATAAATGTCACAGTTCTTCACAGCTGAAAAGACTGAATTAATTAGTGTGTCACCTGAGAGCTTTCGCCCTTTCTGGAAGGGAAAGAAGTGATTTGAAAGAGCACTGGAAAAGGCCCTCATCCTACTTGACCTTTCCAGAGATGCAGCAGACAGATCGATAGGGAAGTGACTGCAGTGAGCCGGCACCTTGCAGAGAGGGTGTGCTTCAGAAGTGCCAAAACAGGTTATAAAAACATGGATGTCGACTGCTTTGTTTTATGAAGGGGCTCTCCCGTCTTTTTGGTTAAGGCTGAGGTAGCATCCAACCACTTTACTGTCCCCTGACTTTACTTTTTTTTTTTTATTGTTTGCATCTTCATCAAAATCAAACCCTTCCTCCTTCTGAAAGATTGGTGGTGTGAATCTATGAAGCTAATCGCTAGGGGTGAGTGACATGAGGAGATTGAAAACAGCTCTCTGAGGTAGAGGTTTTAAAGATAAATTGGACTTTCTATCATTGTTTTCCTCTTTTTCTTCTTTTTTTTTTTTTTTTTTTTTTTTTTTTTTTTGGATCACAATCAAAGCTAAATAATACCACTGTAGAAAGTCCAAATGTCCTCACTGGTGATGACTACAAGTACAAACATACACTGCTGCAAGGTTTGTGTTCCCTGTAGGATATTGATGCAGTGGTTTGTTCCTGTGACCCTTGGACAGCTGTTTCCTTGTGGGTAGAGAAGTGTGAAAGAGTGTAAAAAGGGGAAATCATTGTGGTTGAAAGCGTGCATGCTAGATTCTTGGCTTGAGGGTGAATTCCACCAAATCAATCCTCTCTCCCAGATATTTATCTTTCAATGTTGAAGCCCAGTTGTGAGGAGTGATGCAAAATAGCAAATAACATGTGCATTGAGAGTGTGCCACCTGAGATGCTGCTCCTGAATCCCCTTTGATGAGCTTTCATGTAGTGAGGTTTTTTAAATATTTAGTTACAGGCATCAGGGAGTCCTATTTTCAGAGCTTGTCCTGCCTTCTTCAGTCATTTCCCAACAAGCACATTTATATATTTAATATTTTGCTTTAATCTTATTCTTACATCAGTAGGCTCAGAACAGTTAACTGACCAAGGGAAAAAAAAAAAAAATTAAGAGAAGCAAAGCAAAACGAAGTAATTATGTTGATGATAGCAGACAAACCATGTGTATTTCTCCTAACCATTCCAAAAGGAGACATGACTACCAGAAATTAATTAATAAGGAACCTTTGCAATGTGACCACCTTTCGAAAATTCAGTCTTCCGACAGCCCAGAAGTGTGTGTCTGCTACACTGCCCTGTACTGCATATGACTGGCAGAGAAATGAGTGAACAGGAATCATAAATTGTGCCTATACCAGCAGTAGCAGAGTAGCTGAGAGAAGGTTCTTGGCCAGGCACAAGAAGTAGGGCGCAGTGATTATGAAGATGATTAAGATTAAATTTATAGATAATACTGCATTCAAATATTGCCAGTGGGGTATCTAAATAACAACTCTATCAATCTGTTGCAATGGATTTTAGTGTAATTTATTCTTGGTCCCTCCTGTGGAGTCACCAGCTTCAGTGACGCACCCTTGCTTCCTCAGCTGTTCAGAGATGTCTAAGTGTGGCTCAGGCCACTTAGTGTGAGATTTGTTCAACAGGCTGTGACTAAAGGGCTATAATACAAGCAAGTTCAGCTAGAAATGTACAGTCTTTGGCTGTAATCTTTTGCTGTAGATGTGGTTGGTCTGAAACAGCTGCTGTCATGGAGAATAGGCTCTGGCATTATTTAGTTTTCTGTGTAGATGTAGCCACCAACTCTGGACAGAGCACTCTTCTAGAAAACAGGAGACAAGCTGAAGCTGATTGAAATTACAAACTCTTTCAGCTGTTTCCTAATGTGTACAGTGATGAGGTCACTCGCGAGGTGATGCTCTAAGGTCTGGACTTTGCTTTGAGGATTTTCTGTATTGAAATTAAACAATTAATGGAGAAGGTGAAGAGAATCAATCCTTTCCCCCAACAGACTGTAACTGTATCTTACAGTCAATGTAGAGTTGCAGTCTTTTATGCTCTTCTTCTGGCTCGTTTAATCTTGATTTCCACTTATTTTACTCTGAGTGACTTGACCAGGAACAATGGACTGAGTCTTTACTTACAGACATCCTCCTACACTGGTGATTAGGGCACTTGTGTGAAACAAGGATTTATAAATATTCATATTTGTGCATCTAACTCTGACAAATTGCCTCGAGGGGTGAGAGAAAGGATGAGGCTGAAATTACTGGATTTTTCAGCCATGATTACATTGATCAGTTTAATAGTTCAGTATTCTGTGATTCCTTTTAGGACAGAAAGCTGGATACAGAAGGCCTACAGGAAGACCCACGAGTTATTTGTATAAGCAAGTATACTGTGAATACCATTGGTTATGGCAAATCTCACTTCTGGTGTGGCACTGGCAGAAGTTTTCAGTCTTATCTATTGAGAAATGATGGTTAATGGCCACTGCCTTTCCAGGCATCAAATACTCCAAATAAACAGTTCTTTTACTCAGAATAATATGGGTACCAAGGGAGAAGGTTGCCCTGCTTGGTCCATCTGTGTACCCTCCTTGAGCATTCTCTGTACAAAGCTGTAGCACTGTGCTGCTGTGACTTTTCGTCTGTCCTCCTATCTGCTAAATATTCACCCTAACTTTGAAACCTGCTAAAGGAGGTTTTGTGGGTGCTGCTGCCTAGGAACTTGTTCAACTAATTTAGTGTTGTGCTCTTGCCCTCTTCTGGGGGTGAGGAGGGCAGTGCTGAATGACTTTAATCTTGAATTCCTCTATCTTCAAAAAAATAAAATGAAAGATGAAAATATTTCTTAGAATTTGTGCCTTTCTTATCAGTCTTTCTCTCTGGAGATCTCTTTGACTAAAACATTTCTATTTTCTGAGACACTGTTTGTAACCATTTCTTTTTCATTGAAACAGAATCTTCCAGTTTTAATCATCAAAGGAGTTGAATTTCCTCCTGCTGTTCTGTCAGTGAAGGAGATAATCTTCAGTGATCTGTGGAAATTCTGTAGAAACCAGAGGCTATTAATGCCTCTAAGTTCCAAGTTATTGCCCGAAAGGGATCTTGGCAGAGAAGAGCACTTGGTCTTC
The DNA here is from genome assembly GCA_013397935.1 of Dasyornis broadbenti. Classification (NCBI taxonomy): domain Eukaryota; kingdom Metazoa; phylum Chordata; class Aves; order Passeriformes; family Dasyornithidae; genus Dasyornis; species Dasyornis broadbenti. The sequence continues at coordinate 1,131,008 of VZRN01002074.1, forward strand.
AGTGTGAAGACTATTAATTTACTGCATGGATGTTGCATAAGTACCTGAAAATTCTTGTTATGGAGGTTCTTGCCTTAATCAGGCAAAATGGGAAATAACCTGAATTGCTGTTTTAGATGTGGAACAGCTTGAAATTCTGTTTAAAATATAGAGTGAAGAAGCAGTGATACTTTCTGACCTGCTGGAGAGGAAAACATTTTATTTTCATTTTTCTGTTAGAACTTGACACATGGTCCAATAAAATGTTAATAACTCCTCCAGGGTGAAATGTAACCTACCTAAAAGCCTAGAACTGCTGCATGGATACTGCACAGGTCAGTCACTGTGCCTCACATGGATTAAATTTTTACAGGATCTTGTGTGTGTGGTGTTCCAGCTTAGTTTTCTAACTCACCTGGCTTCAATTATTCTCCAGGAGTTAAAAAAATAAAAAAGCCTCTCTTGGTAAACTATCAGATTGTTTTTGGTATGCTAGTAAGACTGGCTGAAATAATCCAGCATGTCTGGGAGCTGCTGTTGCATTGAAGACCTTCTGACACTAAAAAAGAAGGGAATATTTGAATTAGACCTAGGTTCCAAGGGCTTTCAGGTGATGCATGGTGGTTAAATGCTTAAGAAAGTGATTGTTGGGCAGCAGTGGAGTCAGAGAAGGCAGTATTTAGAAATGCCAACGATAAATAGGTACCTAACTAAGACAAATCGGTACCTAATATAACTCTCAGTTACACACTCTCTTGGAAAGAAGGCTGACTTGTCTCTCTTAGAGCATGGCAAAAGCAAAACTGGATTCATTGCAGTAAATTGAGCAATGGTCAAGTCTTTACTCAGTGGTATAGAAAACCTGCTGGAGGAATTTTCTAAATGCTGTGAAATCTTACACCAGATGTCTGTTCTGTCTTCAGGATTTATGGATTTGTATAAATAAAGCAACTCTTTTTCTTCCCTTCCTTCTTCCCCAGCTTTTTTTTTTTTTTTTTTTTTGCTTACATGTTTTGGAGTTTTTTGTTGTGTCAGACACATCAGAAATGCTGGACAATAGAAGCAAATATATGGCTCAGTCCATATAAATTAGAAGATGAGTGAATTACACTGAAGGAACAGGGAGGCATTCCCTGTGATGTAAGGGAATAAGGTTTGTATCTCCAGTGAAGAGAGAAGCTCTGAGCTCAGGTTTTTAGTGTTATATGTGAGCAAACATAGGTTAGACTGGCTTGGAGAGAAAATACTGGAATATTAGAAAACCCACACTGACTCATGATGTCTGTGCTGGGTTTTGGTGCAATAGAGTTAATTTCCACCATAGTACCTGGCATGGTGCCATGTGGTGGATTTGTGTGGAAACAGTGTTGGTAATTCAGAGACGTTTTGGTTTTGGCTGAGCAGTGCTTGCACAGTGTCAAGGCCTTTTCTGCCTCTCGCATTGCCCTGTCAGCAAACAGGCTGGGAGGTGACACAACCAGGACAACTGGCCCCGACAAACTCAAGGGATTTTTCCATACCATATGGCATCTTATTCAGCATGTCGAGCTGGAGGAAGAAAGAGAAAGAGGGGTTGTTCAGAGTGATAGCGTTTGTCTTCCCAAGTCACTGTTAGTGTGACGGAACCCGCCTTTCCTGGGGATGCCTGAACACCTGCCTGCCCACGGGGAGTGGGGAATGACTTCCTTGTCTGGTTTAGATTGTGTGTGAGGCTTTTGCTTTAACCATTAAAATGCCTTTATCTCAACCCAGGAGTTTTCTCCCTTTTACTCTGCCAACTCTATCCCCCATCCCACTGGGAGTGAGTGAGCGAGCAGCTGCTTGGGGCTGAGTTGCTCCCGGCTGTGGTTAAACCATGGCAATGTCTCATGCACTGGTCTAAATTGCAGCCCCACACCGTCTTGTTGGTTTTTAGTGGTTGTGAGTATTTTAGGTGCTACTTGTTATTCTCAGCTTGAGTCTGCCATGTCTATTTTCTCACACATGTCCCTGAAGTGGCACTTCTCTTGGAGTAGGTGATGACTGTGAGAAAATGGAGATCTTGGGAGGTACATGGAACAACCTTGAAATGCTTTTCTTAATTTGCTAAAACTTTTATCCATAGATAACTTGCCAGATAAATATATTTGGGCATAGGACTTACAGAAACAGAGGGATATCTGGCCACATGGTTGTTTACAAATGGTTAACAAACCCATCAAAATGTTTAAATTGGATGCACAGCTTTTTTTTCAGGTTTATGTACCTGAAGTGAATATCCAGTACCAAGATAGCTCCAGCAGCCCAATAGGTGAGTGCAGATTGAGTATTCTTAATTTGTCTTTTACAATAGAGATCTGATTTTAAAAACTGTTCTACAAATCAATGTAATAGTAAAACTAGAAGAGACTCCAAGCTATCTTTCTGGATTTCGTGTGTTCATGAACTGGACTTCAGCAGCCTGCAGTGCCAGTTCTGTTAAGTATTTGATAACAAAGTAGGCAGTGCTTGCTATGCAAAAGCAGTTTCCCCAGACAGATAAATTACCTGGCTAAAGCGCTAGTATGCTTATTCTGACAAGGAATTTAAATTATTGCCTCTAAAAATGGCGCATCTGTCCAAAGCCATGAAACATCTAATTTTTTTTTTTTTCCCCTCCCAAATGTACATGGGCAAAATAAGTCATGTGTAACTGTAGTATTACCTTCATCTATCCTGGTTTGCTAATTTTTACACTATTCCACAAAAAAATCACAGATAGTTCTTTAGCTTCATTTCAGTGGCAGAAAAGAAAATTATTTAAGCCCTCTTTAGATATTTAACCTCCCTTAGGGGCTAGAATAAAGGATGGGCTTGTGGGTAAAGCACTGGTCAGGGAATTTTTCACTTGGCTATGGCCTTTCTGAGTTACTGTGGGCAAATGAAATACTTTTTTTTTTCCTATTGGGATTTCTGTGATATTGTTACCTTTCTGCCTTCCCTGAGTAGGCTATAACTTGTTTGAGACAGAGACCATCTCTTATAGTGTCCATACAAGACACACTGATGTCAACTTCCAGGCAGCTAGCAACAAATGAGCTTGTTTCTGCTGCTGTTCCTTTTCTGGTGTGTATATAACTGCTCAGGATTTAAGGTTAATTTAGGTAAAACCTTTCTGAACACATGAACATAGTATAACCTGTTAGAATTTTGTTCCCTTTTCAACGAGGGGTTGTTTTATCCAAGCCTGAGGAACATAACTGTAAACTGTAAAAAAAAAGGGTTTATTTTCCTTTTTTCTTTTCTATCTGGTATGGCCTTTGCCTCTAGAAGAAGTTATATTTACCAGTGTAACTCTTCAGTTATCTGCACCCTGATATTAGTATGGAAATTGGTTATCTATTCCTTTTTTTATCTTTTTTCATCTCTCTACTTTAGAAAGATGTAATTTTCCAGCTTACTCATGTAATTCAGAGTAAAGGAAACAGAAGTTTGGTATGACATCCTCAAAGCTTTTTGTTGTAAAAACTTTGAATGTAAAGTTAGAAATATAAATGATTAATGAATTGAAAATGATGGCATACAAGGGAACTCTCTCTCTCTGTAAGGGCAATGTGTAGAAACTTCCTTCTAGTTTTCTGTGAAATTGAAACCTTCTTTTTGTCAGCCAAACTTTGGGACCTCACAAATGATCTCTTAGAAGTTTGACAGTCTTAGAGAAAACTCAATTTCTTGGACAGCAGAGGAAATGGGAAGGACTTGCTTTGCTTATAAATGAAATCCCTTTCTACCACGGAAGACTTTGCGCAATTTTTTTTTTTTTTTTTTTTTGTTACATTTTAAGGTCATGGTATCAGGTACCTAGATTTAATTTATTTTTATGCTATATTTCTCCTAGTTTTCTTCCTTCCCAAAACCCAGCCAGAACCTTGTTCCAAACTATTCATATGAGAATTACTGACATGGCAGTGACGTAGCTACCTTTGGGGTGCTATGTTTCAATCAAAGATCTCTGGGGAGAAGAGCAACAGTGATGACTGTGAGCTGTTGCAAATTTACAACAGCCCTAAATTTTCCTTTAGTCCTTCTATTAGAAGACCCTGATCTCAACTATGCCTTTCCATAACTCACTCCTTTACTGAAGTCTATCTACACTGATTTCACTGCTAGTTTCATCAGGAACAAGAAGAATCTTTAAGACTATCAGCAATTGTAATTTGCTTCCACCCATTCACATTCAGAGGTCCTCCTGGGGTTGCCACAGGCTTAAGGGAAAATACTATTACTCTGCTCTGATTCAGATTTGCAGCGTGAAACCATCACTCCACTTACACACTGCACACATGGCATTTTACAGCCATTGTCTTACTGAGCTTTGTGATTACTGAGCTGCAATTGATTTACTAGACAGCAAATTGAAAAATTATCTCTAGGCTTCTCTGTAAAATTACCTCTGAGAGCAGGTGCATTAGACAGTGCCTTAGTACTAACAGAAGGCTGTCAGGCTGTCACGTTCCCTGCCAGCTAACTCTGCTGGAAGAAAATGAAAGTCCGGCCTTAGAAGCTACAACGTCTGACAGATTGCCTCCTAACGATGGCAAAATATGGGCTGGCAGATTGGGAGGGAGGGAGACGTTCACCTTACTATATTTGAGCAATTGGGGTGCTTGGTTGGCCCTTTAAATAACGGTGATTAAAGAGCTCTTACGTCAAAGTTGGTGGGAAAGAGTCCTTTTTATTTTAGTATCTGTGGGTTGCACACGTATCTCCTGTAGTGAACTGCTACTCATGTGCCTTTTTGCCCCCTCATCAGGAGAAAGAGACACACCATAAAAATCAGACAGCAGCTTTAAGCACAGAAGGCAGTAGTCTTTCACACAGAATATGATGAAGATGGAGGCACCACTGCTACAGATGTTGTCAAAGCTCAAAGTACAAATAATTTTGCATGGATGTGTGAATTTTTGTTTACCTTTTTCAATATGTTCATGGAAGACAGAAAATTAAGAACAGATTTTTAACCCACAGGGAGCAATGTACTCAACTGTCATGATCAAGTCTGTGCACATTTATGAATAAGGATGTAATTGAACAAATAAATTGAGACAAAGTGAAATAAGTTAAACCAGACCAATACAAACTTCGCTAAGGATGATACCATCTGGAATTTCAGGAGGGATTTTGGTGCTGAGATGGATGAAAGCTGAATTGGAAAGAATTAGATAATAAATAAGATAGAGAAATGGCCTTGAGATAGAAGTTGCAGATAACTGATAAGACCAGTGGAGGCTCAGGTTTGTGTTGAGAGCCAGAGGGGAAGGAGAATAAAGTTAAGATGCTTTCTTCATGCTGATGGTGTACTTTGTGGTTTGATTTGGAAAACCAAGGACAAAAACTGAAGGAACTGTTCTGTGTCAGAGGGCCAGGAAAGTTCTTGTCTTCTAAGAGCTATTTTGAAGCTGCTGTTGAGCAATAGGAGGAGAAAAGCAGTGTTTGCTTATTTCCTAGGGTCAATGAATACAGGCTATTTTTATACAGGCTTTTTTTTTTCTCTAGGAGAAAGGCTGTCATTGGTGTAAGGGAAAATGTTGATTCCCTTCTGCAGAAAATTTTATATGCTAGTGGGGATGCAAATGAACACATGCCTTACTCACATCTCATGGAGCTTTCTAAGGACTGTGATTTTAAGGTCTCTAAGTGGAGTCACACCTTTTTACAATGCGTCTTTAGCCTCACAAGTCCATGTATAGCTAGAGTGACTTTGGATCTCACCTTTACCTGTGCATGTGGGTGTGTGCGTGTGTGCACAGAACTGTCTGCTGCTTGGTATGGCCCTTACAGCTTGTGATAGAGCCACAAGCACCCTCAAAAGTGACCTTCCTAAATGTAAGATGACAGTGGTTTTATCATTCTGCTTGGCATGACTGGGGGCTGTAATTCTGAAACGGGAATGTCTGCCTTTCTGTCCTTCCGTTCCACTTCCCACTCAAACAGAGCTCAGTAGCTGCTAATGGGGGCCTGGCTTTAGCAATTTTGTAGTGACCCCTGGCCAATTTATGAACTCTCCCCTGCCCTGGGAAGGAGGGGCTGACGCACTCCCTTGTGTTTTCCTTGAATTCCTTCCACAGTTTCTGCTTTCTTTTCTTGACAGACACTTTGACACCATGACTTATTTTTACTCTTACAGCCACTTTCTGCTGAGAGCCAAATGAGTGCAAAAGGGCACTTATGACCTCCAAACATTGCAAGGCATAATAGTGCTGTGGGGGAGACAATCTAAAAATGAGCAGAAACAGCAAAACACTGAGGGGCAAGCAGGATACTGCAAAGCCATCTAGAAATAACTACATATCCTGGAATGACATTGTCTCACCCTGAAGGTCTGACTTCCCGCCCTCTTCCCTGTAGTTTGCAAAGCTCTGCCTAGGTGTTTCAAGTGTGCCTAAAGTTAGGCTTTAAAAAGCATTGGGGTATTGCTAACACCATGCAAAATCCTTTCCATGTAAGCTTGCTGCTGTATGGTAGATCATTGTTAATGCTCGACAACCTCTTAAGAAACGTCAGCTTTCTCTGGTCTCCAGCTCATTGTAGTAGGTTACGGTCTGTATTTTTCCCTTCCTGCGGAAAAAGAACACAGAAGAGAAATTCTTATTGGCTTTTATCCTTCTTTTCAGATTAATGATCTTATTGCACTCCTTTCAGAGCAGACGGAATCCTTCAAAAACAGCATTGGCAGTTCTTATGGAAATGTGAGTTTAACAGACTGAGGATGCTATTGGGCTGTTTATATTCTGGTCAGGTCTTCCATGTCATCAGCCACAGGGCTCCTTTTCTTGCTGTTATATGGCTAGGATAGAAAGGTGGATATTTGACCTAGTTACTGCTGAGAGTTTATTAATCTGGTCTTGTTAAAGTTCTTGATTTCTTGATGAGACCTGCTTAAATATGGAACTGGAAGAGTTATTTGGCCTTGAGCTGAAGGGTTGGAGCCAGGCACTCTCTAGGTAGGAAGGTGGAAGTTGCTTTGCCATTCCTCTTGGTTAAGATATTGCTTCATCCTTTATGGTTTAGGGTCTGTGTTGTTTTTCAGTTCCCCATCTACATTAAGAGCTTCACCTTCCCTCACAAAGTGACAAATGTGTAGTTGAAATGCTTCAAAAATTCCAGTCTGGGAGAGGATACTGTGGACAAAATAGCCTATCTCTTAATTGCATAGAAAATACCCAGGGCCTGTCAGTGCCTGTCAGTGTGGCAGGGAAGATCCTGAGCCTCTCTTTACAGTGACAAGTCTTGCAAAGCAGTGGTCCTCTGGGACCTTTTGGGACGTGCAAGGGAAAGCGCCTTTCTCCAGTTGTTTCAAACATGAGTCACACTGAATAAGCACACCCTGAAATACAGGAAACATATGGATGTAACAATGCCTAACTTTATTTGTTTCTAAAGGCTATCACAGAGTAAATGTAGAGTAAATGTGGACTAATAAAGCAGACCTGGTGACCTTACAGACCTAAACAAAACCACCAGAGCAAAATCGGTTGGGCCCTTATGAGTGTGGGGACAGCTTTGGGTTTTGCTCCTCTTTTGACATGCTGAGTGCAGCTGCAGGTACCCACAAGCTGCTTCCTCAAGGCTCTTCCTCTAAGACTTTTTACCACAGGCTTCCCAAATGATCCTGTAATCACAGTATTATGGATAGCATAAGATGCTCAGCAAGCCTTAATATGCTTGGGAAGTGAAACAAGATCCCTCATGCTCTGATAGCTCATCAGCTGCTTGTACGATACAGATTTTAGCCTTCCCAGGCTCCCAGATTGAAAGGAAGTTAGTATCACCCCAATATTAATTGCCAATACTTAGGACGGCTGAGGACAGAGGGTGGCAGCACAGCCCTGCCAGAGCTCACCCACACACGCTGCAGAGGCTGTGGCAGTGCTGAGTGGGTGTAAAACATTTCACACACAATTGCTTCTAACTAAATGCATATATTTTTTGTTTTGCTTCAAAATAGGACTAAAGTAACTTCTGTTTGCTTAGTGTGTTTTGGTGTGTGTTAAGCTGTATGCAGTGAAGTTTAGAGCCACAAGTTGTGTGTATAGTGTATGTGTGCAGGGAAGACCTTGCCTCAGAGAATCACCCACTGATCTTTAACTTATTAAGTGCTCTAACTGATACTCTTGCTGATTGTCCTGACAGCAACTAACAGGCCATTTCTTAGTGTAAGGAAGATAAGCAAGAAACTGTGGTACTGATGCTGTAACCAGATCCAGATTGAGGGCAGAGTGAAGAATTTTGGAACAAATCATAGCAGTGAGGAATGAACTACATTTGTAGAAGGAGGCGTGCTTCCAGGAGCCCTAAAATGCTTCATTTTACATTTTCTCTCATTGGAAAAACTGAGATAACGAAGTGCCTAATGTGCTACTGGAATTTTACAGTGCTGAGTGCAGGGTTAAACCAAGCCCAAACCTGCCAGCCCCTAAATCCCCCTATGTACCTCACTGAAAAACTGGTACAATCTTTATTGCACTCTCACATTCCCAGTTAAGTGCAATGAAGGTGCTGGGCAGTTGGTATAAATATATACCATACTGTAAAAATTTGTATATATTGAAAACATTAATCTTGAACCCTCTTTGTTCTCTGATGAAAAAAATAAATAGAATTACTGAAGGATTATTCAGAGTCCTTAGTACTAATAAAAGGTTTCCTGAATGAGTGTCAAAATGTATCTTTTTTCTTAAAAGAAGTCAGCAGAGCATTGAAAGGAAGCCTTACCCATTTCCTTCATTAACAGGAATAGTCTTTGTCTCACATTTTGAATGAGAGGTCAGTTTTGAAACAGCAGACCAAAGTTTCTGGAGCACACTGGTCAAAGCCCGAACACAAAAGTTTTTTGTTGAAAATTGCTGATGTGGTTATATTGTTTTTAGTGCTTATGTTGTGCTTTATTTATACTGTCATGATTTGGTGAAGTGATTTGGACCTGTGCAATACATTAATGTTGCAGCCTGAAATCCTTGTAAATCTGAGATAACAAACCTAACTACCAACTGATGGTTACTGGAACTCTATGAAAGCAAAATATAATTTATTTATGATTTGTGCTATAATAAGAGCTTCTTTGAAAATGAAAAAAACATACAGACAAACATCAGGCCACTTTTACAAATGCCTTTGTCCTCATTCATTTTGTTTAGCACTTCAACAGTTCCCTTAGATGAGATATTATGTCTTCCTTTTACATCTGTTGGTTTACTTAATCTTGTCTTGCTGGACTCTTTTGGCTAATCAGGAAATGCATCACAATCTGTTTATTTGTGCAGATGAAATAATTTTATGTCTGCTAATTTCAGGAGAGGATACTTCAATTCTGAGTTGTTTCCAGAAGTCTTAAGTAGCTTACTGGGAAACAAGACCAATGTTTATACCTATTTTATACTGGTCATAATTTTAGATCAGAAAAATGCAAAGGAATAGCCCTGAGCTGAAGATATAATGTGCCTTTTTCCAGCAGGCAGAACACCTGAGTTTAAAACAGCAGAGGAGAACATCTTCCACCTCAACTCTTTTTGGATGGCAGCTCTCTAGATCTATTTAAAAAGACATTAAAAATCCTTGAAAGGACACAGGTCAGATATGAACAGGCTAATCTATATATGAAAAAGAAAATGGTGTTAGACAAGTCAAGACCTGATTGACAGAAGTCACAGCACACATTTTCATTGGAACTGTTCTTTATCTTTGTGAGAAGAATCTGAAAGATTACTGAGAGCTCATTTCTAGTTACACCTTTACCCAGCAATTTGATAATCTCATGCAGCTGTGCTAATATTATTGCCAGAATTTTATGCAGTTTTTTGCTGACCTCACATTTCTTAATAATTACACTCTGATCCTCACAAATCAGACAAGATGTTGAAAGAAATATTTGCAATGGTCCATCTTCTGTAAATAAAGTATTGTCCTCCCTATGAGCCATTGTTTTAGAAAAGATTTGTCTGCCAGAAGCTGGATGTGGGGTGTGTGAGGGTTTTCATAAGTTAACATAAGTTACAAATTGTATATGATGACACATATTTCATTACCCTTCCATCTCTGCAGGGAAGGGTTGTACAAAGCTGGAAAGCACCTGATTTTGGTCAGGTTTGCTTTGTAACTGTTTGGTAGCTGTAACATTGTCCTGACTTGAAAGGTGGGATCCTCCACCCAGGGAAATGCATCTTTGGGATGGAAAGGGATGTGCGTGACACAGTCACAGGCTGTGATGCAGAGGTAGGGGCCAGGCAGGTAGGTGAATGTGTCATGCAGCTGTCTGTGTTTCTTTGCTGCAAATAAGATTAGTTCTTAGGTAGGTTCAGTGTGTGCTGGGAGCCAGAGCAACTCCCTAGAATTTAGAGAAGTCATTTGAGCCAAGTTCAGGAAGATTCAATAATTGTGCCCTTAGGTTCTGAAGAGCAAGAAATGTTTTGAAATAATTATTCCCAGTGGAAGTTGTAATGAGGTTAGGTTAGACACAATGAATAATTCTAATTCCTTACTGTGTAATGACACAATTTAAAATAGCATTTCAGACGTGGCCCTCCCAGGTAACCGGGTTAGATCAGTAATCTCCTGCTCTGAGAGAAACTCTTCTACTCCTTCCTCAGTGTTGTCTCTTTTGTGACTGACTGAACACAATCTTTCTGGGTTTCAGTGCAGCAATCGGACTATCACGCGTCCCTCTGAGACTGCACATATAGACATGATGCTTATTTGAGGGCAAGGAAGAATACAGTTTTCAATATAAATATTCTGAATGGGGGAGAAAAAAACAACATCCTTGAATGTGATTGAGGGGAAGAGTATCTTCTTGAGCAGCTGTATCCAAAGTTATACAGAATAACTGTATATTCTGTAAGAGCACCCTACCATATTGTCACCCTGGCGGCTGACAAAGTTTTTTTCTTACCAATGCTTTGAAGTCTCCTTCATCCAAGTAGTCTTTGAAGGGAAACCGATAAAACAGTATTCTCTTCCAAGAGTAAAGATGTGTATAAACTTTACAATAGAGAAAGTAAGTTTGTCTACAGCAGTGATGAAATCTACACCCTTAACTACCCCAATGTATGTGTAGAGCTCCCAACATGACTGGATCTTCCTCATACAAGCTGGTTTTTTTTGTATCTTCTGCCCTCTCAAGCATCATTCTGCTAATGCTGGTCACAGACACTGAGCCCAGGCCATGAGAGACTTTATGTTCCAGCTTCCTCTCTCAGCTGTACTTGCTCAGACAGCAGTTCCTCACTGCTCTGCAGGGACTGGCTGGTGCATAGCATTAGGAAGTCTAAAGCTATGAAGAAAAGCTCAGGTGGTAATGGTTCATCCTTCTCCAAAGCAAAACAGCTAGGAATTAGTAAAGGCACCTGGTGCACAGATGCAGCTGTCTCAGTAAATTACACAGGCATGAGGGCCTGACCTGTGTTTGTTCAATACTTGGGAGATCTGCAGTGTCCCTTAAACGTGAATCCAGCTTCAAGGGAAGCTTCTTTCCTTCTGGAAGAGACTGTGGAACCGTTTCTGCTAAACTTGGAGGTAGTGCAAGAGTTGTAAAGAGAGCTCTGTGTGAAGAGAAAAACTTACTTTCATATTGCCTCTGCTGCCCCAAGTATTCAGGAGAGCACCTGTTGATGAACCTTCTCCCCTCTTTCCTGCTCTTGATTTCTATTTGTCAGCTTTGTTTGTATAGACAAAATTCATCTGTGTCCTGCACACCACAGCTCAGCCATGACAGGCAGGCCTGGCCAGCCGAGAAAGTCAGTGATGTGACCTCTCTTGTGCTACCTTGGAGGCAAAACCAATGCCCTCAGGATCTGTAGTTTGCTGCCCAAGGTTGCACATCAGTTTTATGGCAGTGTGAAGAGTGGCACACCTTCTGCTTGGAAAGGCAGCGTGTTCCTTGGCAGGCTCCCCAGAGAGCTCATCTAGATCTGTATCTGTTTGTCCTCGCTGCAATAATCACCTCGTGGTTCCTGCAGATGACTGGCTCAGTCTCCTTAGTGGGGTCAGAGAGGGGAAATGTTTCAGATCTCCTTATTCCTCTGTTTGCCTTGGTTTTCTCAGCTTCACAGGGGAGATAACAGCAGCACTGAGATAGCCAAATATTTGCTTGTATGAGTACATATCTTAATTAGCAGAGTCCTTTGAAAAACTGTCTGTGGCAAGTGCTCCAACAGCAAAGAGGAATCCTTCATGCTATAAAAAGCCTGGATTTGTTTCCTCTAGCGTTTAGTCACCTCTCAGGATGGAGCCACTAATTTCTGCTCCTCCCCCTTTAACACACACGGTATGTAAATAATCCTAACAATAAGATGTCTGGAGTATTTTATTGCTTAATTAATATGGTTTCAATATTATGAATAAATAAGATCACATTCAGATTGTGAGTATAGTAAAGTTAAGGGGCTATGATCCAAGAAGGAGTTTCAAATCCCTTCGCATCTGTTCCTCTATTTTGCTGGATTAATTTTATGTTCTAAATTAAATTATTCTTATGAATCTGTTTCCTCTGATGTTCTGCCCTCCTCCCCCCATCTTTTCATCATCTGTCTGCTCAACACCTTTCCCGCTCTCTCGCACAGGGAAATAAAAGCCACTTGACAGCCCAGCTGGCTGAGCAGGTCTGTTCTATTCCTCTCCATCCCTTGTGGGGCTGCTGAATCTGATGGGTTTGGAAAGCTCTGAACTGATTAGTCTCTGTTTTTAGATGAATGCAGGCTTTCCAACTGGTATTCATTGTTACTGTGATCCAGGTTTTAATTAAAAACTTGGGAATTCAAAATCCATTGAACTGTAGTAGAACTTACTTTTTAGTAAAAGATCCTTTTCTTCCTCTCTTACCTGCCCTTAAATAAAACTCAAAGCCAAACAACTCCCAGGGCCTTGCTTATTTCTGTTTAGCGAAGGGGAAAAAGTTGTGAAGTATTCATGGTCTTTATAGGGTTCTTACAAGGATTTTTTTAAACTTTTGGCTACAGAAATGCTGATGTGTCTATAGTTTCCAAGTTACCAAAAAAGGTGTAAAACAGCCAGAAAAGGTCACAAAACTAAGGGAAAAAAAAATCTCATAGGCATAAGAGATGCTTATTTGGTAATTAAGGTTTCATTTTCATTTTGTTAAATTATAAACTGTCAGTGGAGGGCATCTCCTCAGACTAGGAGAAGGACCTGGCACATTTTGGGCATTCCCACAAGGGAAAAATAACTCGGTTGCAGGTATAGATGCTAAGGAGCTCCGTGCTCTCTTTGGCTTGAAGAAGAGTCTTTTCTCAAAGAAAAGACTTTTCTTCCTTACAGATCTGACCTTGCACAGCACAACCTGCTAAATTCCCTCGCTGCTGCCTCCAAAATGCTGCAGCTCCTGCTGGGGTGCAGCTGCCTCCCCAGTCCTCCCTGATGTCCCTCTTGCTGAGAGCAGCCAGCACTGCTGCCATGAGTTACTGATATCTGGTTGTGTGGTTCCTATTTTTCCTAAAATGAGCAGCTCCGTACTCCCAACTGATTTACCGCCACCACCACATTTGATGGGATCAAAAGCTGTCATAAATCCTCTCTCTTTTTTCCTACTGATGTATTTTTATGGTGTGCAATTGTTAGTGGGACTGGAGTACCTTACCTCTAGAGAAAAACTTGTCTGAAATCAGCCTGAGAGGTCAGAAAGCCGTTGGTGAGGTGCAGACTAAATGACCATTTAGAAATTGATTATAGTTAGAAATTGAATATTTTTTCAGGAGTGTTGTCAGGCCATTATAATTTACGTGCTGCCCTGTCTCATTATGCATAGTGAAAGACGAAAATCAGCATCTCCTGGTTAGTATATCTTTGCACCAATTTATTTATAGTTATTCTTGTGTTGCAGACTCCTGACTGCACCCAACTGCTCGTGGAGCAATCCGTATGGGGTGTGCCTTGTCCTCCTTCCCTCACAGGGAACGCAAAGAAAGGATACAGGATGTGCCCTGAGTCAGCTCCCACATGTTGAGAGACCTGTGCTGTGCTTGTTACTTCATGGTGATGTCTCTTTGAATCTGACTCCTGAAACCTTTTCCCATCTAATGCATATTAGCCACTATCTTTCCACTTTCAATTTTTAAAAAATTTTGTTTGCTTTTACTACGTACTCTTGTCTCTTCTCTGGCAGTAAAAGAAAGAGTAACTTAATGCAAAGTAAATCATACCTGATTTATGCTTGTATGAGCATGGTGTATCTCTTCGTGTACAGGTAAACGGAATTATAAAGACATTTGTGAATAAAATTTTGAGAAATGAGAGAGTTCACTAGTAACTCATTTACCGTGACAGGAGATGAATAGAGGTAATTTAGTCTCATAAAAGTAAAATTGGCTCATGTCTTACATGGGGATGGGAAAAAGATTATTGTTTAGCAGCTGGAAAGCTGAGTGGAGTTGAGAATTGGCAGCTGTGCTGAGGGGGTTTGACTGCCTGGCTTCTGTGACCTCAGGTGAGTCATTTTGTGTGCCTGGTGTACATGCCGCCTCCTGTAAATACAGATCAAATTCTTGGCTAGTTTGTAGAGGGATTTGTTCTCCCCAAGAGAGGCACCAGAAAACAGGACTCTGGTGTGGTGCTGCTCTATTGATATGTTTGAATAAGAGCATTTCCTCCTCTCCTTCTTCTGTGGTTGATATATTTGCTCCATAAGTGTATTTCAGTCTTCACATCTTTCCTGGGGACAGAGTGGAAAGTAATCCTGAAAGAAAAGCAAATATCTTTTGGTTTTAAAATTATATAATAATAAGATAAAAAGATTAGGGCCTGTGGGAGTAGGCATTATGAGACTCAGATGAAGTACATCATCTTATAAGGTACCTACCTCGTTGGACAAATTAGCTGGACTGAAGGCACAAATGAAATGTGCCTGGGAACTTCCTTCCAGGGCTTTCCTATTAAAAATACAAAGCAAAAGGAGACTAGGTAGAACTAGGCAAGTAAAAATTTCCACTTGTTACTAGTGAAAATGTTGTGAAAACCCCTGAGTTAAAAGATGGTCAGGGCTGCTCTGTGGTGTGAGCTGAACAGCAGCTCCCTCTCAAGGTCTAGATATGGCCTGAAATGAGAGAGGTACTTGGGCAAGGATGAGGTGGATAAAAAAAAAAAAAACAACCAAAAAAACAACAAACCCAAAAAATCCCCCAAACCCCCTGCCCAAAAAGGCATGAAAAGTGCTAAAGATGTTGCACAGCTAACTTTGGAGTGCCTTGCTCTGCCACTGTGGAGAAGAAGGACAGCGATGGTGGTGTGTGTTTTATTTTTGAAGGCGGAGCAAGAGAGGCATTATGGATTGGCTGGATTGGCTCAGATGGCCTTTGGCGTTCAAAGGCTCAAGCAGGTGCTTTATAAAAATCTATGGGACTAGCGAAAATGCATTGGTTCTGCAGTAATGTTTGTTTATTGGTGTGAATGGATGAAACCCCACAAAAGGTCTATTTTTTCCTAACCTGGTTACTTTGAGCATTTTTAGGGTCTTAAGAAAGCTAAGCAAGGAGACTGGCTCATTTCTACTGGTGTTTTGTTTCCTAAGAAATGTTTGCATCAGTCTTTTTGAAGCTGAGCTATTATAATATGGAGTTGCTAAATCTTACATTATCAGCAATTAATATAATGACTATGTTTCTCTTTTCATTTTTGTGGGCTTTCTGGTTCCTCTGAGTGATGATGATGTGCAAGCTGCCCTTTCTCAATGAATTATTTACACATTATGGCTGGTAACTGGAGACAGTAAGATACTTTATGCCTCTTTATAACTTCCCCCTAAATTACTTTGTGCCTCTTTATAACTTCCCCCTAAATTACTCCGAAGATGCTTTTGTGTCAGTATTCCCACACATGCAACTTCTGGGCTTTGAATCAGCTCATCACGCTGCAGATCTCCGGATACTGTTGTTTACAACAATTTGGGGCTCTTGGCTAAACACTACAAACAACTTCAGCCTGAGACTCGCTGAAGTCCCCAATGATTGCTTGAGCCTGAGTGCTAATCCTTGTGCTTTGTAGCCTGGGCTGGGATTTGCCACCAGGACTTAAAGAAAGCCAATTC
Organism: Dasyornis broadbenti; assembly: GCA_013397935.1. NCBI lineage: Eukaryota > Metazoa > Chordata > Aves > Passeriformes > Dasyornithidae > Dasyornis > Dasyornis broadbenti. The sequence continues at coordinate 1,147,038 of VZRN01002074.1, forward strand.
CAATTTAGGAGGCTGTACAAATGCGTGAGGTCTAGGTAGGCAGGAAAGAGCTGTATGAGTTCAGGGAAATCTCCATCTCCCCTAACCTTTAAAGGTCTGTGTGCATCTCTAGGTGATTTACTTGAAGAATGCCTCTAGATCCCTACCTCCCAGCGAAAGGACAAATCCAGTGAGGGATTCAAGTGAATGTGAAGTGTAGAAGCTAAGGAGAGAGCTTTAATAAGCCAGGAAAGGAAAGCTATGCACAAATAATTGCAACTTTTCCTGCTGTCACGGTTTAACCCCAGGCAGCCTCTCCCTCATTCCCCCACCAGCAGGATCAGGGAGAGAACTGGAAGAGTAAAAGCCAGAAAATTAATGGATTGTGATAAAGACACTTCAATAGGGAAAGCAAAAGCTGCACACACAAGCAAAGCAAAACAAGGAATTAATGCACTACTTCCTGTGGGCAGGCAAGTGTTCACCCATCCAGCAGCCTTCTGTGCCATGGAGAAGCACAGAGATCATGGATACACCACGATGAGGGAAGGCCGTTTCTGAGTTGTGAGAGGACAGGAGGCCATCTTGCAGAGCAGAGTCACATTTGGGGAATGATTTTTAATTTTTTTTATTTTTGGTTGTAGCAGATGTTTTCAGTGACTGACTCTTAACGTGTGGTTTCCAAAGGCTGCACATGCAGAGCAGGCACACGACAGCTTCCCACTTTAGCATGTCTGCTCTGTGAGCCTCAGTCCTGGAAAGGAGGTGCCATTTTTTCAATTCTTGGCCTGTGTGAAGAAGATTCTTTTCAAGTGCTCAGTTTGTGAAGCATACTGATTATCTCTGATTCCTTCTCCTCCTCCATTCTGAAGTACCTCTCTGTTCTCACAGATCACCTTGCCTGGTGTAGCAGTTCCTGTTTGTAAGTTATGTCATTGTCTCTTCACCGTCCTCCTTTCAGCCCAATGCTTTCAGTGACCCATTTTACCTTACTCTTTTCACTGCTGATCTTCCTATACCCTTTTCATGTTTGAATAATTGCCCAGTGACTTAGATTTATCTCATCTCCTATTGTAAAAATTTTCAGGAAGAGAATGTGTCTATATAACTTGCTTTACCTTTATGGCACTATAGAGTATAAATGATTGTTATTAATAATACATCTCAAAATGGTCTCTTATTTGACAAGTGTACTTCTATTTTAACATATAATATTTATTTCATGCTTGTAAGTACTCTGCAGCATAATTCCTAAAATTAATGGAGTCCCAAAAAATTGGAACTTGCTACTGTGTCTGGCTGTTAAATTTTTGCTGAGAAATGGAAAGAGGCAGCAGGATTTTGTATGCAAATTATGAAAGCTGGAGATTTGGCTTTACATGTATTGGAAGCCAGTGTTGGAAACAGAGTGATATGTATGTAATATATTAAAACATTTTAGAATGATAAAAGAAAGCTTCAATTTTGTTGAAGTTATTCATGTTAAGACATGCACACTTTAATTAAAGAAGCCAAGCAGCAGCTAAATTGAAGTCACTGATTTGCTTTCACCAGGAAAACCAGCTCTGAATGATAAGAAAATGGGGAGTTTGCTCAGTGAGAATAAATTCAGACATGGTGTTTATTGTCTAAAATAACCATATTTGAGAAACAGATCATCTGTAGGATATTAAAAAACAAAAGAACAAAATGAGAAACATAGCATGACTGCTGCCTTTTCCTCAAGCGTTCCTTAGGCTGTATCCACTCCATAAGTCTCCACGTAAAATTCTGTGAAATTGTTTTCGAGTGAAAATTTGACTTCACTAAAATAAACAATTTTGCCACTGACTTAAATTGAGCTGGCTTTCTTGCTGTAGAAGTTATTTTTAGAAGGAAAAATATTCATTGATGCAAGAAATTTTTCCCTGTTAGCCCATTTTTGTGATACCATGGATATAAAGATGGAAGATTGCCCTAGCAAGATGCAACTGTCGCTAGCCAATTAATCCTCTATTGGAAAATGTTCATATATTTCAGTGTGACACTGTTTCCTCCTTGTGTTTTGCTTTGAAACAGAAAGAAATGAGAATTAGATTCTGAGAACTATATTAAAGTCTATCAAATCCTATGGCAGAAGTGGATAGTTGTAAGGTTTGCTTAGATCTGTAAATATATCTCAGTATAAAACACAAATAGAGTCTGCATGTTCTCTCACTTTTTCTTTTTAGCGAGAAGTGTTCACCTTTGGGATTAAAGTAAGATGTGGACAATACTATTTTTTCTGGACAAGAATGTTACAGTACATTAAAACCACACTGACAATTGGTTTTTTTCTTTAATTTGAGGTGCTCAAGACTAATAATAGCTCTGTGCTACTATGACTGATGGTGTGAAAGCAACACACAATTGAAGGGATAAAATATTAATAATGAGAGAGGTCCTGTAAAATGTCAGTACGGGAATGGTAAAAGGCAAACAACCTTCCACAATTTGGCCACAAAGTGTGCACAGAGCATGTGAAAGTTTGAGAGGGGCTTCCAGTGGGAGGGTTTATTATGGTGAATTTACAGGGTGAGTGCGAGCTGGGGCAGATAGAGGAACAGATACCTGAGGGTCAAAAGGTTGGCCTTTGAATAATGCTGAATGCTAACAGTCTGCTGGGCTCTAGCTGGATTCTGCAGCTGTGGGACTTATTCCATCCACCATTCTGTGCATGTATGAATGCATAAACCCAGGAGAGAGCAAAACCCTGTGGTTTATCTCTTCTTGCAGTATTCAGAGCGGAACGCTGAGTCTTAGTGACCATTTCCTGGGTTTGGCAGTTTGCTTTTTGATGTGTAATCTCTCCTCCTGAATTTGAGATCAACCAGGACAGACTAATCCCAAGATTAAGGCGGATCAGATGAAGGGCTGTTTCCATAGCAGATGCTGTCATGTGAGTGCTGAGTTCCTCCTGTGATAGAGCAAGGCCATAGGGCAATGCAGATGGGGCAAATCCTCTTTGTCTTGACTAATTGTCAACTCAGTCCTAGTTCCTTTTTCCCCTGCAGAAAACAAACCACACTAAGCATCCAGTTAAGGAGACTGAATTGGTCGAAATTCTAACCCAGGCTTGCATTTACATCTCTTCTGAATCACGATCTGCAGAAAGGTTTGCATTAGTTCATGTTTGCCTCGTTAAGTAGCAGTTTGTCTAGTCTTGGAGCCAGCTGCAGGATGGCATTGACTGCCCCAAGGGCTGCACTGTGCAGCTGCACACCCCCAACTGCTGAAAAATATCTCAGAGCTACCCTCAAAAATGATTTAAGCAGGTCTAATGAGTAAGCCCTTTCACAGAAATTGATACTACTGAGACTGTTCTGTAAAACCACGGCAGTTTATGTCAGTATCGTCTGGGGATGAGGCTTTCTACTAAACAGAGAAAACAAGGTTATCCAGGAGGTGTAGCTGTTATTTCAATATTTAGATTGGCAATCTTAATGTCCTTCTGAAACAAAATATAGTTACAGTTCCTATGACAACTGTTTCCCTCTCCTCTGGAGCATGGGCTAACGACAGGATTTCATTACATGGTCATGTAACACTGGGCACCCTGACAGCCTTGTCATCTCCACTGTGCTGTTTGCTCCTAAATGGCATTTAGCTTTACCCACTTGTATTGTGCAGAACATGAATTGTAGTGACCGACCTTCACTGTACTTATTGCCTGTCACCTCCTGTCTCCCAGCTTCCTGCTCACTTTCCACCACAATACATTCGGTATGCTGAATTTTATTGACGGGAATTGCTAGAAACTTACTTCAATTGTAGAAATCCTATACACTGACATTAATTAAGAATAGCATCTTAACAAGTACACAGAGTACTGACAAAAATTCGTGAGTACAGCAGCCAAACCAGAATATGCAGCAGATTCCTGTAGTTACTTCTGCAACACACTTAAGAAAAACTATAACCAGTTGAACAGATATATTAAAAGACTTTATTCACAATAGAGAATTTTTTACAAATATAAGTTCTTAAAAATTAAGCATCTTGATCTATTATGTATTCCATAATTTCAGTTTATATAAAGATGAAAAGACTAAATGGAATATGTACAAATCAAAACCAATTTAAATACATGATAGAAATGGATATGTATGAAGTCACCATAGAAACAGTGAGCCATTGGGCATTGCAAAATCTGTGTACAACCAACACGTATGCAATACTTATCTCACAAACAATAAAATTTTATTTTTTTTTCCCTGTGAAACAATGTTGGTGCCATTTAAAGTGATCTAACTCTTGGGACTCAACATATGCAGATTTAAATGCATTATTATGCTACAAAGAAATGGAAAAAATGTGGGCAGTGATTTTAAGCAAAGATAATGTGCCCATGCCCCTGTCTTCTCTCCCCCCTCAACAATTTCTTTTGCTTTTATGAATGACTAGGAACACAAAGTCTCCATCACTAGTCGCTTCCATGAAGTTAGTTAAGTGAATGGGAACTAAAATGCTTGTTATCTTACTGATCTAACAAGCCATGGTAAATATAGACTGTTTCAAAATGATTGCTCTAACTTTGGTGTTTTGGGGTTATTTAAAAAAAAAAAAAAAAAAAAAGAAACATTGATATACTCTCAGTTTATGAAAAGTTTTTTCTTACAGTTGGCAGATCTACACGTTGTACAATCTTCTCGTCTACTTACATTATTTTACAAAAAGTACAGTATAGTGCAGTTTGTACATACAACCTGAATACCAATACCAGTCACAACAAATTTGTGCTCTTTCAAATCATCCTAACTCCCACACTAAGAAAAATTGGTGTGAAATGTCTGTATCACAAGGAAACAACCATGGTGCTTATATTGAAGTATGTAAGGCCCCATGCATACAGAGCTGATGATTGGAGCCTGTGTTTTGAAATATGGAGAGTTGTCTGGGTGTCTCCTCTTCCATCCAGCTGACTAAGTACAGCTCACTACAAACAGCTGGGGGAAGCAAATCCTGGTTAGGAAAAATCATGTAGAAAGAGGCTTACAGAACACATTTCTGAAAAACTGTATCTGTCTGAGCTTTTGTAGTTATTTAACTGAGATGAGGTCTAAAGCAACACATGCAGCTGGGAGGCAGCAGCAGCAGGTGACCCAATAAAAGTAACTAAGAAAAAAGTAATTATTGTTACTTGTTAAAAAGGGAAGAAAACTTTTGGTTTTATTCCACAGCTATAATTTCTTTGTGGTAGTTCGGGGGGAAGAGGGGATGGTGGGAATCTCCCTTAGGAACGCAGTTTATAAAGAAATACAATGAAGTATAATCCTCTAATGATACAAATTTTGGAGAATTGAAATCAGCAGAATTTCTGCTTTTCAACAGAGGAGAGAGCCACAACCTCATCCTTGCTTGGTTGGTTTCAGAAACTTGCTGTGTCGTGAGGCAACCCATACTTAAAAAAAGAAAATAATAATAAAAAAACAGTAAAGCAAATAGTTTTGATCTGCTATGCCACGTAAGCAGGCTTTACCTGCAGATCCATTTCTATCCATTCTCCCAGTGCTGGGTGGCCCAGGATCACCAGGGTGCCCCTAATAACTCCCATGTAGGAATGCTCAGCTGTTCCAAACCTGTGCTGGAGGATGAGCAGATCCTCACCTTGCCCCCACACCAATGTCTTTGGCAGCTCACGTGGCACACGCCATCTCCTCTGTCAGCAGGGGAGGCAGACAGGCAGTGCTCTCTTTACAAACTCTACGGGTCAGCTTCCGGCTGCTATATATAAAAATGTAATTAGTTATTTTTGGCTTCTACCTAAGAAAAGCTCCACTGCAGAACTCTATCAGTATAGAAAAAACGTACTCTGTAAAGGCTAAGCAAATGTGTTCCCTCAGCTGTGATCAGCAATGCTGGACATGTGAGCTATCTTACTAAATACCATTCAAGAAGGTCACTGTTCAGAACCAGATTTGTATCGCTGCAGTCCAATCAGTGAATAATGTTCTTTCTCAGAATGGGAAGCCAGGTGTTTCCTACCTGAAATGTATGGAAGTCATCCCATCACTAAACAAAAACACAAGTAGACTTAAAAATCATGTAAACCACTTCAAACCAAGTAGAAACAGGAATGAATCATGCCTCATTTCTTTTTCCCTTTGGTTATGCAACAAAGCAAAACATTTTTGGCAAAGCTGTTACCTTTGTTAGTAAGTCAGGCCTCTACTCTAGGGAATATTTTTTGAGCATATTGCATTTCTGTTACTTAAGAAAGACAGTGTTGTCAGAAAGTTTTAGTTCAATGCAGGATAACTTCCTCTCTGAATGACTTCTTTAAAGGAGGCAGGTTTTCTTCAAGGCATCTGAACTACCTTTATTCATACAGATACATGAAATTGCTCTGTGACAACTATCAAGTATGGTGTCACATCTGAGCCTACCTAAATCTTTGCAAAAGTAACAGAAAAACAAACAAATTGTATCAGCTATAATTCCCATCTTCCAGGAAAATGTCATTGCGTATTTTTTTGTCAACCAACCAAATGAAAGTTACTGGACTAAATATATAAAGAAGGTTAAGACTCCCTTTCTTAATATGAAATGACTACCTTATTTTACTCCATAGTAGCTTGACTAAAGACATGAGAGTAACACCACTTAGAAAAGGGAGGAAACAATTTATTCTATTACAATATTCTAATCAAAACCTGAAAAACTAAGGTCTGCTAACTAATGTGCTAAATCCATACAAACTAGTTAAATCTAACTTCAACTTATACTACAGTTTCAGAGTTGTGTCTGCATGAGATGAAAATACCCCTATGTAGACTTCATTGACAATGAAATACACCAGATACTTTACCAAGTAACGATAGACCCGCATAAGAAGAGGCTGTCACAGTCACAAGATTTGTCCTGGATGACACACAAAACAAATTAACATAGAACAAAACAAAAAAAACAAAACAAAAAAAAAAAAAAAAAAGGAAAAAAGGGAAAAAGCTCTTTATACTTAATTCAATATGGCTTTTTGCAACATGGCAAAATATTACAGCTTAAAGCATACATCTCCTCACAGAGGAGAAAAGAATTTTGCAGTCAAATTAAAAGGATAACAGGAAACAAGTAACATGCAGACCCTCTGCTCTTTTTGGCCAAAATGACACTGCAGCCTAACAGAATCTGGGGAGATATCCTATTTAATTTCAAAGAAGTTATTAATCTGGATTAAAAGATTGAGGTTTTATCATAATTACTTGGATCCATTCATAAATATTTACTATTAAAGAAAACAGACTGCAAAACACTTGATTTAAAAATTTAGCTCAGGAATTTAAAACCAAATCATGTGCCCAAGTCCTGGAAAGGAATGTAAGGAATGAAACAAAGTAAATAAATCTTCATCTATTTCTGGTTTTCTTCTTTATTCTGATCATCTTTGTGAAGAACAGGGAGAGGATGAGCCTCTGTGTTGAAGACCCAGTGATCAAATGGAAGAAGATCATCTTCAGAAAACAGCAAATACAGGTACCTGGCAAGAAAAAAAGCAGGAAATGAGAACACATGAGGGAATTGATTTTCAGGAAAACATAGTAATTCATATTTCATTTACATGAGTATTAACCTTCCTGTTGAGATGGCATGACTGACTTACGCAGCAAAAAAAAAACCCAAAAGTGAAGAGACCAAGACAAAAATTCGTTTATCATTAAAAATTTAGGAGATGATGACAGATAATCATAAGCCAAAAGAGTGAAAGCTTTTGGTTTTTTCTCTTAAGAGGCCCTGCAAGCTTTCCATGGAAGTTGACTTTTTCTTCTTTTTCTGTAGTTTTAAAATGAAAAGTGCGTAATATAAACCTGAAAAGTTCTCTGTCTAGTCAATTTGTTTCATTAGTACTGGCACATATAATTAGATCCTATCAAAGACAGGAGGTGCAATTTCTCAAAGACTATTAAGCACCTTTATCAGAAGTAAAGATAATTTCCAGAAGTCAGGGAATTTAGTTTATTGACACAGATTGGGAAAAAATCCTGCAATCTGGCTTCCTGTCACCTAAGAAAAGCTCTGCTGTTTCACTCAGATTTTGTACTGTGAGTGTCAAGGGATACAGATAAGTATTTTATCAGTAAAGATAATACATAGAACTGTTTCATATTAATGAAAGCCAACTTTCTTAACTTACTTGAGTGTCTCTGAGAGGAAGAAACTTTGCTGCACATCGTCATGGCTTTCATGGTTGTTATAAACATCTCTAATGCCAGAATAGCCACCGTCTACTCTGCAGTGTTTTTCCAGTGCCTGAAGCAGGGAAGAAAACACACAAATCGGTGGGATTAACAAAATGAAACATTTGTCAGTTTTAGTTTGACAATAAAAGTAGCCAAAAACAATTGCCACAGTTTTATTGATAAAGAGATGAAAACTCGGCAAAAGTCTAGACTGAAAATGCTTTAAAAAAAGACATAGGCACCTGTCTAATTTTACATTTAGGAAGGCAAGCAAAATAATAAATTAATGAAAAGTGAACACAAACCAGCTTTCAGAAGGAAAGATATACGGGTATAAGAATTTAAAGACATATGGATTTTCACTTATATTTTTTTCTTCTTTTTAATAGGAGTAACAATAGCCTTTCTCTCCCAACCTCTTCACCTTTGGAAATTGTGTTACCTATACCTTTCCTGGTCATATTTTAGTACTTAAAATGATTGTGACATAATTGAACACCATACTAAATATCAGTCTTTGCCTTACCTCCTGCAAGACCCTTCAAAAAATAGGAAGGTGACTCTCCATTTTCCGTGCAAGTTGTATGGCTTGTTCTTTGCAATTATTTAATTTTTCAATGCGAAACCACTGATATTGGGCTCTGACTGAATTTATTTTCTGCAACGGTTGTATTTTCCTTTGCTACCCATTCGAAAAAGCTTTGTCTGTTACACAGGAGTAGACAGAAACCCAGGACTCAACATAACATAATTTAGCTGTAACAATAACAATGTGTTTTTCTCTAGCTATTTCCAAACTCTGTATTCAGTTAAAAGGTGTAAAACAGATGACTGATTCCTATTTCACAATAAAAAAGGGTACACGGGCCACCTAAAAATACAATTTTGTTTCTGCCCACAGGAATGTCCTATATTTTGAAGGAGACATATTTTTGAAGGAGAAAAAAGATCAGATAGAGAGTGTAAATAAAAGGGCAAAAAAGATGCTGGAACTATAGAAGGTACATGCAGTGAGACTATTTAATAATAAGCTTTGTTGCTTTTCTTTATCTTAGACAGGTGTTTGCATTAGAAAGGTGGTACCCATATGCCTATGTATGAGCCATAACTTCTTTAAATATACTGCTATCCAATAACTTATTTGAATATTGGTTATCTTATCACTTCTATATTAAAAAATATTAATTAATCTTTTTTTCTTCATAATTGACCTATTTAACAAGGCTACAAGTATTCTTACCCTCTTAATTTTTCTTATTCTGTTTTACAATAACCCTCTGGTATCACATAGGATAACAAAGGAGTTAAGAGAATCTAAGATGATTATATTTAGAACAACTCATTATTCAAAAACAAATCCAGAAAATGTTACTTAACCCTAAATGACTTCTCACAATGATAACAGTAAGGATGGTGGATTACTACACTCACTCAAGACCACACTACTGTGGAATATGGTGTTTGCTGTGGAGATGGTATTGGAGCAACAACATTCAGGCAGAAATACCTGGGGCTTTATCCAACCCCCAACAGAGAGCCAGGAGATAACTAATCCCTCCCTTTCTGAAGTTACTACAACTATCTCTGAAGTGCGTACAGGATATATAGATTTTACTTAGGGAAAAATGCTGCACTTCAAAACACACAAAGGAAAAAGCAAGGCAGAGGATATATCTAAACCAGGCACAGTAAGTATTTTCTGATGATAGATGGGACTAAAAGTCACTAATAATTACTGAGGTATTCATCACCTTCCCCTGCTCTGAAGACTCTTTAAGATCTGTGTTTTGCTGTAGTAGATATCCTAAACGTCCTTGATTTTGCTGGAGTCCCTGTAGCTGTCTGCACACATTTAGCTTGCATGTCAGGCTCTCCTTACTTTTCACTGGAGAGTAAGCTGCCTATTGTATATTTAAAAGGGATTTTTCTCCAGAAGAGATCCTTCAAAATATAACAGCCTATTTGTCTTTTCTTATGTGTCTTTAGGTTCTTTAATTTTCCTGGACACTTTTACTAAATGACAAATATACTTAAGTTTAAAGAAGTAATTTCCTCTGGCTGGTTCTTGTCTACTTCAACCTGCAATGAATTCAAAATGCTGAATCTGTGTCTGGATTTTCAATGTCAAACAAAAGATGATTTTTTCAAGGCACAGCAGAAGCAGAATTTGAAGGATAAGGCTACTATGCAAGGAAATACCTGCATTCTAAATAGGGCAAGGTAAAATAAAAGCAAATTGCATTTACCATTTATATGCTCTAATGTACTCAGAGCCTTCTCTGAGTTGAGGCATCATAGAGGTAGCAGAAGGCACCAGCAGAAGGTAGCAGTTTATGATGTAAACTAAGGGGTTAACTTGCCCCACATTGGCTTTCTGATGGTATCCACTTGATGCAAATATGAAGCATCTCATCCCTCAAAGCTACTTTCCACCCAACTAAAGGAACAGGACATCCACCTGCAGGATTAGTAGGATAAAAAGGCTCTAGGTTGTCAGCCATCCTAGCAGTGATGGGATTTTGGCCCTTTCCTGCAGTTTCAGAGTAGTGATGTTCATAGTGACAGGGGGTAGTGATGGGCAGGAAGAAACAATCAAACACATTTTAAATTAGTAGTTTTCGGAAAATGAGGGTGGCCAGGATCAGTTATGCTGCAGTAATGGGAAAACATCAAGCACAGTGAAAACTGGCTGACAGTCTCCAAGCATCATAAAGGGGAAAAACAAAGCAAGTGCTACGAATTTAAAATATATGCCACGTTTATAAGGCAGAAAGGGAGGCTTTCATGAGCTAAGCTGATAAAACCTTTCTGACTCAGTAACAGTGGATATTGTTGGTGGTCATAACTGCATTTTCTCCAGCTGCTGAAGTACATACAAAATTATCTTGGACTCAAAGCAGCAAAGTGAATTCACAAAGAAAAAAGGAGAGGCTATAGCATATTTTTAGTCTATAAAGTTAGAGGAAGACTTGATAGACTTGTCAGAGAGTTTAGAAGTCATGACTCTAAAGCAGCCTCCTTTTCTACTGCAAGGGCACTGGGAAACAAACCTAGTGAGTTCTTATCGCTACAGTAATGAGTTGAAAATGGACATGAAACACCTGAAGAACAACTTTTTTTGGGCAAAACCCAAATGGTCTGATCTTTCCTCTTTAGTCTTGTTTCAGTCTCAGATTCCTCTCTGTACAACAGGTGCTGGTAATTAAACCAACAACCTTCAGTGGTTTGGGACTTCCCCAAGGAGAGAAAGGCTGATATGCTCTTTGGGGCAACATTAAGGAGCAAGAGGGAATTTATGAGATAACTATGATAAGCTGGCATGATACATGCTGTAACAAAAAAATACTGTATCAGGTGGAGCTGTATGGCTATGAACACCAGGAGAGAACAGGAAGAAAAACGGAAAAAGGATTTAAAACCTACAACTGACTGTACAACTTCTGGAAAGCTGTAAGGTCTGTTTTTGTGAAAAACTGAACTGCACATTAGGACAGGGGAAGATGGGCTCTGGGCAGAATGGGACCAGCTGCATCTCCCACACACAGGCTGTGTTAGAGCCAGATTGAGAGCAACCACAAGAATGTTAAACAAGGAACACGTCGGGAGCGAGAAGAAGGTAAACAAGTGTACCAATTTGAAAGAAACACAAACAAACTGAACCAACAGGGTAAAGAATAATAATAAGGAAAACATTTCAATTGTTTATAACAATGTTATCAGTGTGGGCAGTAACAATGAGTCAGGAAAAACATCTCCTAGAGAAGGAACAGTTGGCATTGCTGAAGCCTGATGGGATGACTTCCATAAACTGCTATTGTAAATATGCCAATTATAATCTGCCTGGGAAGATTCCAGTAGTAAAATGTGTGCCTATGGGTGGTGTTAGCAAAGAAGAAAGTAAGGGAACAGCCCTCTGAATTAGAGGTTTTAAATCCCAATTGCTTTGGAATCATTAACTCAGAAGCACATTGTTTCAGGACCACAGAGCCAAGACCTGAGGGAGGCAAATACAATGGCCTAAATAACTACACTCTGAATACATTGCTCACTGCAGGTATGGAACAACTGTGAATATTCAGACATGAAGTTTGAGAGTATAAGTACAGTTAATACTACTATTCTTTTTTGGAAAGCAGATTTTGCCTTAAATTTAATTCCTCAAGGATATCTAATTACAAAACTTGAAACACCCTTTTTTCACAATGCTCAACAGCTTTTGCACAAAATTTCTGATTCGATTGGTATCTATACAGTGAATACTGAATACATTTCTAGATCCTGGCTGCTGTGGAGAGAGTTGGCTTTATGGGATCATAACCCAGTAACAGCTCTCTAGTAGGTTCCCTCAGGAATGAGAAATTGTAGGACACAAGTCTACATGTTCTACCCTTAGAGTAGAGCAACCTTCTATGACTATTGGTGTAAGCGCCTCCAAGAAGGTTGTAATCATACACTTCTAGAAGCAAGAGGTGTTGGGTAAAGTGACAAACAGGACATTTTTGAAATCCTGGAAAGCAATACCTCTGCCCAAAAGTGGTCACTGTGAACAAAACACCGCAGAGAGTTTTGATTTTTTCCCCATTTTTTCTTGAAAGATAATGTTCTTCAGCTTCCTGTATTTCCTATCAGACCTCAGACAATTTAGCAAGGGCAACATCAGTGTGAGGAGGACACAAGTGAACTCCAGAAATGTAATAAGGACCCATATTTGGAGGATGAAACATGGTAAATGTAAATGCTCTAATCCTTAACAGTAACAGTGATTAACTGCTGAAAAAGGGGAAACAATGGATTTGGCAAGCCAATTTTTGCAATGCAGACTAGCTATCCTTTTGGAAGGCTTCTGCTACACAAACAAATAGCTAGGTTCAGCATGACTGGTTGAAGCCCAAAGGCCAGTGGGACACAAAAATTTAAATCTAGAAGAGATTGCTATCATTTAGGGAGTTTTGTCCAAATAACCTCTGCTACTTGAAAGTGACACGGTGTTTAAAGGTTTGGTACTACCTAGTCCTTCACCCTGGTCTTTGTCAGCTTAATTAAAATCACCTTCGTACAATTACTGAAAATACATTTCATAAAACTTATTTCCATATCCAAGGCTCAAATCTGACACGTTTGCACTTTCCATTCACATGCAGTAACACTCAACATCTTGAACAGTATATGCAAATGTGACCCATAATCCTAGCAGTATTTAAGAAAGAGAAATCACAAGGTACTTTTTTATTATACAATATCAGCAGTACTTGGTTTTGTCAAAATGATGTTAATTCATCTATTTAGTAAATGAATCTCTTGAAATTTGAATTGATATCACTGATTCAAAATAAATTTTACTCTCCAATTGCTGAACAATATCCAGATATCATTCAACAGGTCACTTCACAAGATTACTAGCATTTAACAACAAAAATATCCAATAGAACATTACCTCAACAGCTTCCCATCCCCACTCCCTGTACTTTGGATCATGAGTAAGTCGCCACATGTACATGTAGGTCTCTATCACTTCTGGTCGTAGGATGTAGTATTTTTCATTTTGTCTTGTAGCAATGGCCTCAACACCACCATCAAATCTGAAGGCTTCTGGTCCCAGTTTCATGCCTAGCCAATACATGAAAAAAGGTTTCAAATTATGCAACAGACCAAATCAAACCCACCAAATTATCAAATCAAACTAGCCTTTTATGTGACAAAAAGCCAGATTACCCAAAACTATATAATTTATGAAAGATGCTGCAACACCTCCTGTTATTAATATTTTATAAAATTTTGAGTAGGAGAGAGCTGTTCTTCAGCAATGTCTTAAACGGCAGTTACGGTTTGAACAGTGACGCTAACATTTGCATTCTGGAAGTCTTCATGCAACTAGCAACAAGTGAAATTTTGCCTAAAAGATGAGGATATTTACTTTCCTATATCAAACTGGAAAATACACTCTGGGACCTGAAATGCTGCCAGGGTTATTTCTATAAGAAGATGATAAAATCCAAAGAAATTTCCTGCACAGAAATCCACCTTTGTGCAATTCTATTGTTTGCAGCATTGTACCAACAGAACTTAGTGTAAAATATTCTTTTGTGCATAAAACAGGATTAATAGCTATACTGATGCATAAATGAACAGGATCTCTCTCTTACTTGTATTCAGCTATACAGAAATTGGCACAGTGAAAAAGGCTGTCAAATTAATTATTATAGTGAGGAGATACAATTCAGGTGCACAGAAATTATTTATAAAACAGAGCAGCCATGTTAAATGTTACTCCTAAAGCAAGGCAGCATCTGCTCACAAAGGATGAACAGTTCTCACCATGCTACAATTTCCATTCAGCTTTAAGCAAAAATACCAGAGGCTGCCTTCACAAAGCCAAGCTGTGCAGCCAAACTCTGCCACATGGTACTCACGTGTACGATCATAGGATTCATGGCAAGTCTTGGCAATTTCAGCACCTAGCTCGATGTGATGGCCAGTCTTGTCACTGGGTGCTCCGTCTGCTCCCAGAGCAAACATGCCTCCAGCAAAACAAGTGAGATGCCCCATCTTGTGTTCCAGCAATCCGCCCTTCCACTCGGCGATGTACGTCAGCCCCCCGCTCGACTTTCGGATGAGGTGGGTCTCTATGGCCTGCAAAAAGACATGATTTCAAACCAAAGGTCTCATTTGGTACAAAGTGCAAGGGACAAAGTTGTCTTGTGTGTTGGTTGTTTTTGCTCTGCATTGCCTTTGCTCATAAGACGCAATGGATAATATGAGCCAGCAGAGCTCCAAAGTGCAGCCAAACCAAGGCAGATTAACATACATCAGTAACGACGACTAATTTTGCTACAACTTTGAGCAATTTACAGGGTACATTTTATAAAAATGTTGGAAATACCTACAAAATTCAAATTTTGAATTATTTTATTTTTTCCCCTTTCTACATTGAGCAGTTTCAGATAATTTAACTGTCAATAGTGATTACCCATCACTTCAGCTTCTGTATTTCCCATTTTAATTCTGACTTCAAGGAGGTGGTTATTGATATAATTTCATGTAAATTATATGCAGTCATAACTCATATTCAAAACACTTAGTGAATGCACTGAACGATGTTAGGCCTCTGACTCTAGATGGCATTCCCAAAGTCCAATGGATTTCCTCTCCCAGACTGAATTCCTCTACTTATCAACCAAGAGCAGGGTCTCACTGAGATTTCTGGAAAAAATAAAATCTAAGCAGAATAAAAATATGCAAATCTAAAGGGAACTGGAAGTTGGTGATGTTCGCAATGTATGGTCACTAATTACAAAATCCGGGAAGGCAACCTTCCCTTGTGCGAGGAACAGAATTGAAACAACAGAGGAGATGCAGAAGAGCACATTAATTAGAAGCCCACAAAGGAAGTAAGGTATCACTCTTTAAAGGATAATGGACAGGAGAAAAACAACTCTATCATACATCCAATTATCCATCAGTGCTCTGGTTGTTTTGCTGAAATCATCCAGAAGCAGTACTCAACATGCATTATACAAGAGAAAAAACCATTAATGTAATATCACTACAGACAATTATTAACAAAAAAGCCAGGATTTTTTTAAGGTGTTATAAAGAGAAAGTAGTGATTGTAGTTTGTGCTCCCCATTTAAACATTTGTAAATGTTGTTCCTATAAGCATAATCTTCTCTAAATTAGAAGCATCAGCAGAGTAATTGTACAGTTTTTACATACTGAGTATTCTTTTTCTGCCAAGAACGTCACATTGAAAACTCTACTTTATTTTCCAGTAATATTAGTGCAAAGCACTTAGCAAGGATGTTTTCTGCCCAGATCCAGAGGCACTATTAGCTCAGAAAACTCCTCCACCCCTTGTTTCCTCCTTGATTGTGCATTTTTAGTACTAGGTACCTACTAAAAAGCATACCTAGCTTTTAAAGCAGCAGTAAACAATGAAAATTCCCATGCTTTAAACAAATTCCACCTTAAAAAAATCCTACATAATTTAACCTATAAAAAGAGGAATTAGATGTGAAAGGGGAAAGGTGAGAAAACACACAACAATTTTGTGGGAAACAGCTTTCAGATCTACTTAGGCATTCTAAAAACGAGATAGGTAAAACCAAGTTCAGAAAGGAAAAACTTTAACGACGTTTAATTTAACCTTTCATCACAGTATCTCCCATCTCACCAAAATAACAGTTCTGACAGCATGTGATAACTCTATTGGTCACTTTGCTGTTGGGTCAGAATTTATTTTAAAAATAAACAACTATAAAAATAGATTGATGACGAAATTTACCTATATTACATTTTTTAGGAAGCAATTACTGAAAAATGTAATTAAGTATTAGTGTATCTGACAGAAATAACAGCAATGATGCACTTTTGAACAATATTAACTAGACAAGAGTTGATTCCTATAGTATAAAAATGGATTTTGTGATACCGATTAGTCTTTGTGAATTTTTTCCCCTCTTTCGGCTCAAGATTAAAGTTCAGGCTGAAAAAAGGATGACTTCGACTTGAGAAGTTTAAAAATTACTCTAACAAACTGGTGTTAAGAAACTAACAAATTGATGTTGATTGATACCAAGAATGTCACAAAATAAAAATATATTTCTAATTTAAGTATTCATGTTTAGTAAAGCAAATCATCTTGGTTTTATAAATAAGGCCTATTAAGAACTAGTACATATGTCTATTAAAAGTTACTTTATTATGTAACCATCTTATTTAAAGCTATTTTTATGATTAGCTATAGGTAGGTAGCTATTTGGTATACTACAGACTCTCAGATTGCCTTGTCACACTTTGTACAGTCCTGGGTCCCTGAGTGCTAGATAATACCTGTACCAATGTAAATGTCTTTTTCAATGGCATGCTAGGTCACTAAGCATTTTTGCCTAGACATGAAATCTGAAGTTTAATAGCAGGATGGAAAGGAAGGGTTGCATTCCCATAGGGAAATGCTACTTGCTATCTGCAGTGCTGTGGGTGCAATTCTGGCAGGGAAATCATGTGAGTAAAGCAAGTTATCATAAAAGGAGAATATGTAGTATGGTGACAAAGATCCACCCAAGTGAAAAGCTCTGTCTGATACAATTGATTCTGAATTTTGTGCTTAAAATAAATTTATTTTTGTTTTGATATAATTATGTACTCAGAGGGACACATTTATTTGAATTGCACCTCTATTACAACTTGCTCCCCAACTACAAATAATTCCTTCCTGCACTGTTTACTGATCAGAGGAGGGATGGAGCACCTCTCCCATGGGGAAAGGCTGACAGAATTGGGATTATTCAGCCTGGAGAAGAGAAAGCTTTGGAGTGACCTAATTGTGGCCTTCCAGTACCCAAAGGGAGACTACAGGAAAGATGGAGAGGGACTATTTACAAGAGCATGTAGTGACAGGACAAGGGGGAATGGCTTCAAACGGAAAGAGGGTAGGTTGGATTAGACACTAGAAAAAAATTCTTTCCTGTGAGGGTGGTGAAGCACTGGAACTCATTGCCCAGAGAAGTTGCAGATGCTCCATTCCTGGAAGTGCTCGAGGTCAGACTGGATGGAGCTTGGAGCAAGTGAAAAGTGTTCCTGTCCATGGCAGGATGTTGGAATGAGACGGTCTTTAAGATCCCTTCCAACCCAAATAATTCTATAATTCTGTGACATTTATCACTACACAGATTCTTCTTGCTGTAATTAATATTCTCAATATAAACCAATATACAGTATCTCAAAACAATAAGAAAAACTGGAAAAATGTGGTCTTTGATTAGGTGAAAATACATTACTGATGGATAATTGTTTGGAGCTGGTACAGTTTTTCTTTTAAGTAAATGAAAATATCATTTCATCCCAGAATGTGTTTCTGCAATTCAAGTAGTAATTTCTTTCTTTCCATCAAGGTAGGGCAGAGAGACAGTGCAACAGAAAAGGCTGGAAAGAGAAAAAATGGCTACAAATATATGTTACCAAAGGGAGCAATAACAGATGCTACCTCGGCGTGGAAAAAAACAAAATTGAAACAAAAAAGTTGAGACAACCTGATTTGAGGCTGTAGTGGACAAAAAAAGGAGAGGGAAACTAAAGGTAAATAAACATTTTACAGATATTTAAAGAAATAAACTTACAAGAGGTAAAGCTGGTATGGCATACAGTATGTCATGTACCCAAAAGCTCTTAGAGCCAGAGTAACCTTTTATGGCTGATACAGTTCCTGGTGATTTTTCTCTTTAAGCTTTTACCTAAGGCTCTGCTTACAGACCTCAATGCAGTAAAGCCTTCAGCCAAATTACGTTTTTCTTCATCTTGTGGGAAATTATTCCTTTGATGCAACAGCTGTAAAAATGCTCGAGCACTCAATTAGAAACACTAACAGTCCCTTTTACAGTTTGAATTGTGACTCAAGTGCTCCTTCTATTACTACTGGCATCTTTCTCATGAGTTTACATGTTAAAATTATGCCCTTGCCTATCTGTCACAGTGAATGAGACATCAGGAATTGTTTCAACTACAGGATTGTGAATTGCACGTTTGTGTAATCTCTGATATTGACAGCATAAAGGAGAAACTCTTCAGTTTTTCTCAACCTGATTTCTTCCCCCTCCCGCCCTCAATGTTAAGGCAATATGTTTTGTGCTCCCTGCTTATCAGCCTGTTCCTTAACCTATACATTATACTGCCAGTTCTTACCCTTGCAAAACTAAGCAGAACTGGACCCCCCTAATAAACAACCATTCTCCCTCATTCAGTTCCTCACTTCTTTAAGCTTTTCACACAGCTTAAATGATGTCTTCACCACCCACTACGTCCATCCCTAACTTGATTTTGTGATTGCAAAGCCCTTCATTTACCCTTTGAGTTGTTTAGAATGTTGTGTTGTTTATAGGGAAACACAGAAGACCCAGTACTGAATCATCTCACTGTTCAAGTGAGTTAAAAACTAATCAATAAGCTTATTTTTACAGGTGTTCTCTTGGTGGATTACACTGACTGGTAACAAAACCACTGAGATGCCTGCAGAGCACAGGTGGAGTCTCCTCAGGAAAAATGATCTGCTCCTCGAGGCTGCTCAATTCTAAATAAACACGTGCCGCAAAGGTGTTAACTCTGCAGAAGGAGCAGAGATAACAAATTACAAACCTCAAATTGCAATGTGATCCCACAGTTCTGCTACCTCTAGCACTTAAGCATTTTACCTCTCCTTTTACATTATCTTCTTAATTATGATCAATGAATTTCAATGATTAGTGCTGTTTTAACAAAAACCAGGTGGTTTCATTTTCCACCTGAAGATGTCACTGTAGCTGGAGATAAAACTGCCCTGCAAGACAGTCACATATTTCCATACCTTAATAAATCTGAAACTTCAAAAATATTATTCTATTTCTAAATTTCAAGGGTTTATAATATCTGTTTTGGGGATAATTACAACTCTGCAGGCATCTTCATAACAAAGCACTATAAATTATCTCAGTTCTAACTTTTAATATATTTTCCTTCCCCTAGGAATTTTCATGAACAGTATTTTGATGATTTGAAGCAACAGTGAGGATGAAAGAGAATTCTACCATGTGGTATTTGCAATAATTCAAAGATGTATAATGTCAATTGCTTACTTATTTATTTTAATATTTACAGCTTGCACCAGTACATTTTATTGTTTTGAAACAGCACACAGCAGCAGGTCAAGATTATTGTGGGTTTACATTCTGTGAGTTGGTAAGTAAATTGTCTGTTTTCTTGTGACTTTGTCACTTCCCTTACATTTTCTCTGTTAAGTTGATATAATGCAATAGGTACTTTTCTTTCTCAAACTTTGTAATTAATCAAATCTATCCTTTATTTAAAATTCTAATGAATTTATTACAAAAAGTTTATTGCTGGAATAGGAAGTTCAAGCCCTTGTTACAAATAATTTAAATAATTCTGCCAAAGAAAATGGCGTCTTATCCTGAGATCCTCATTGCTTACTAAACTGAGCTTTAAAAATCAAAACTGAAATCCAGACACAGAAGAACTTTCATTTGTTCAATGAATACAATCAATACAATATCTAAGAAACATTTTGAAAGCACTAAAGCACTTACTACTTTTGGACCTTAGATATGATACGTAGACAAGTTTACATGTGCAATGAAATGTGAGTGCTTTTAACAGAGGTACCTAAATTTTTAAAATGGAATCAGTGGCAAATATTTAACTACTGTGATACCTATTCATCTGATCATTAAAATATAATTAAGTTCTATGGGAAAGCTGACAATTTACTTTTGTCTGAAAATCACTATTTTTTTTTTCCCTCTACAGATCCATTAGTGTCTCTCAGAGCACCAACGCTCTAGCACTAAATGTTCTAAATGCTGTGTGTTACCAGAAAGATAAATTTATTCATATTTTTAAAACAGTACTAATGGTCTGGCATGAATCACATCAAGTCACTCTCAAAATCTTACACTGTGCATGTTCTGAGTATTCTAGGATAAATATCTATTGGTCCGGACAAGTTTTTTTGTTATCAGAAAAGGAAAGGAAAATAGCACGACTAGTAGGGACATGGCTGCTCTTAAAAGACCAAATTCATGAGCAAAGCCCATACAATTTCTCTCTAGACTTTTCTAGTTAAAATCCTCCTTCAAGAGTTCTAGCAACATTATAGCTTGCTGCTTCTCCTGACAGTCCATAAATAAGAAAAGAAAAAAAAAAAAACCCCAAAAAACCAAAACAAAACAAAAAAAAAACCCCAAAAAAAAAACCCCAAAAAAAACTTTCTCTAGTCCAAAACATAGGACATTGTGCAGTTATAAGTAAATTATTAACAATTTAAAAATCTGCAAAAGCCTGTCTTTAATCTTGATACTTTCTCTATGCATTTTTAGAGAGTCTCAAAACTCTTGCTAAGAGGGGAAATACAGTGAAGAGAATAACAAGAAGCAGCGAGTCCTCTGGACATTCTCATCTGCTAAGTGTAATGAATCTTGTGTTCCTACATAATTCAGCCATACTATTGCTATGTGCAGAACACCAGTGCAGCTGGGTGATAAATATTTTAAACATGACAGCTGACAGAACTCCCTACTTATTAATTTTAACATATTTAAGATACATTCAGTTAAGTTGCCTCCTGCCTCCTACACCAAAAACAAGCCCCAAAACAAAGTATGCAGTGGGAATGCTGGGTACCAACTGTTGCATTCTAAGATGGGCTGCTATTGCAGCATCCTGCCCACCCCATTTATGTATTTTCTTCTATGTCAAGAAGCGCTCAAGTATTGAATGCTCAAGCCATTAATCACTTTTAGCTTTACCCAGTATGACAAACCATTATATTTGAGTTGTTGCAGTTCTCTCATTGTTCACATCAGCTATGCAGTTTTTAAGATCACTATGATCACAAAACGAATCACTTCAAACAACTTAATGGAGACTGCAATCAGCACAAACCAGCCACCAGACTATCGCCTCAGTTAAACAGATCCTCATGAAACTGCAGAGATGAAAAAGGCCTATCTGACAATATCATGTTTTCAGTTTGCTAACAACACTTTGTTTTCGCTTTCCTTTCAATGAGAAAGGAGTCTCCAAGGATTTGTTTAATTTATCTGAAAGGCTGAAATCAACAGCTCTGAAAAATATTCACTACTTAATGCTGACAGTTAAATATACCCAAAATCCCCCAATCAAAATCAAAGCTTCCTTTGGCAGTGTACAAACTGAGTATATATCAAAGATAGTTTCCAAAGTTAGCAATGTGTAAAAAAAAAAAAAAAAAATTGAACTCCCCTAAAAAGTAATTCTATATGTTTTCTGTCTGAATACTCAAAATCCTGAGGCCAAAATTTACTTTTTCCTCTTTTAATACCCACAGGAGTTTACTGCATTTACTGCATTGCTTAACTGTGCAACCCGACATAGCAGCAAGCTGACTTTCTGGAATGCTGCTGAAATCTGGCAGAGTGGCTGTGGCACTGCTACACACCACATATTCTTCTTTTGGCCATTTCCTTTGTTTCCACTTCCATGTACTATGTTCTGCAGAGATCACTCGTTTTCTTGTTAGGATCTTCTGAGCAGTTCTTATCCAGTAAGAAAAAGCAAACAATCTAAATGTCTAAAAGTGAACTAACTACCTTGACTCAAGGTAAAACTGCAGACAGTAGCTACTTTACCTCAGTGACACCACAGGGCCACCAAGGGCTCCACTGAACTGAGCTGCTTGGAAAGTGTTGGTGAGGGATTCTCCCTTTTCCTGTGAAGTTCTGCTGGGATGAGTTATCATTCTCTTTACAGCCTCTATATATGCTACTTCTCTAGAAATACACCAGGAAGGGGATGAAGGCAGCATCAGAGAGAGAGATAATAAATATATATAAGATGCAGAAAGATTGCAGCAATGGCCATAAACACATGTAATGGGAAAATTTGGAAAAGATACCTGACCATCAGACATCAAGTGCGAGACAACCTATTTACAGGAATAGAGGGAAAATTGCCCCTCAGCATAGAAAATGAGGGCTGACACATTCAAGAGGGGAGGATTTGATGCAGTTGCTTGTGACACTGCTGTTGCTAGACTAGATATAAGTGAACCCACAAGGTCCATTTTTTTTTTAAACTGTCATATTCTCTTCTAAACCTACTCAATTGTGTCTCAGAGATCAGCTTGTTAGCTCAGAAGAATGGGATGATTCCTGTCCTGGATACTGGCAAAGAGTGATAGATTATTCTATTGGCGGTTATATCCTCAAAATGCACCTAAAAACTGGATACAGATTTGTTCTGTAACTAAATGTTGCATAATATCCATTGAAACCAGTTTAAGAAAATCCCTTACTTCATGAATTATGTGAAACAGGATGTTATTTGTATTACTTTTCAAAAGAGAAAAAATATCTTATATTAAAAATACATTCACTTGTCTTTTTGTGTGAATTCAAGTGTTTAAGAATCCCTCTGATGGCCTTATACATTCATACCATGCTCTGTTGTTCCAAACAAAACTATCATGGTCCCTTTTCCCATTAGAAAGAAACTCTTCTTTAAATGGCTTCAGCCACATATGCATCTTATTCATGGCAAGCAGAAGCAGTTTTTAAATCTAGTTTGGCATCTTAGTTATTGCTTTTAACTTAAGCCATTATATAATCTATAGGTGATACAAAAGTTCTAATGGGAAGCATTCCTTTTTTTAATATGATTTACAGAACAATGTGAAAAATAACCCCTAAGCTCTATCTAAATAGATTTCAGCTTTTCACAGTGAACTATATAACTCACCATATATTTTCATTTGTGGTTTCTGGATAGCAGAAGATATTGAATTAGGCATCAAACCTTCACATCATTCTTTCAGAATCTGGTGGGTATGTGCTGGACTGAATGGCCAGGAATAATCATGCCATTCCCTTTGGCATAGTCTTAAAAAGATTCTGAGAGCGCTGGGGGAAATTTCTCTAAGAAAATAGAAAGCAGACTCAGAATGCCCAAACTGTGCAGCCTTAGTCATAAAGAAAGACTGCAGCTTGTGCAGACACTTAAATCAGCTTTAATTTAGATAAGTAATGGATCGATAGCAATGAAGCCAGTATCAGGATGGATTTCAAATCAGGATAGTTACTCTGGTAAAGAACCTTGCATCTCAGTGGGGCCTGAAGGCTGAAACTTTGCTGCTGCTTTCTGAAGAAGCCACTTTACACTTTATCGAGCTGCAACTCCTAACGCTTCATGTACACTTCCAGCTTTGGTACAGGTGTGTCTCAGTACAGAAGACAGACAACAGGAATGCCATCAATCAGAAAATACTGGAAACAGCATACAGCCAGGAGCAAAAGGAAATCTGCTTATAGTCATCACTTGGTCCTCTCAAAAACTAACACTCTGGTCAGACATGATGCTCAGACTACTTCAGAGCTAGTACTACTAAAAAATATTAAGAAAATAGGTACTTTAAGTACAGACATATACAGCAGAGCTCAGACCCTGTCACTGATATTGTCACATTTGGTGATGCTGCTGAACAGGCAATTCTGCTGAAACCTGAGCAGGGAGAACAATTCCTTAGTGCGGGGGCTGTCACCACTCCTGGTCCCTGCTGGGACCTCAATAAAAACCTCAATAAAAACCTCAATAATCCAATTAAGTAGAAGGCTAGAAGTATCTTTGAGGTGCTTCAAAATGCCTTCCACGGTAAGATGAATTGATAATGTATTATCAGACACTTTGTTCTCTCTGTTTGGCTGCCAACCCAATGGCTGAGCTATTAAAATAGCACTGTTATGTTACAGCCTCAAATGCACTCAAACCTAATTTAAGATCCACCTTTTGCTCTGAAGTTGAAACCATGCTAGCAGTGAAAATGAGGCTGACTGCATCCAAATCCGCACTTACAAAATTAAAGGCAAGATTTCTTTAGCAGAGGATACCTGGTTGTCAAATTTACAACCACCAGAGATCACACCCTCCCTCAAATCTTCACACTTGACTTCCCTCTCTAATGAGAAAAAAGATGGTTGCAATAAGCCACAGTTGTATTTTTTAATGCCACCACTTTTTGTGTATGGGAAGTAAAAGGAGACTTATGACTTCCCTAGGGACAGAGCGTTTCCAGATATATGAAAGAATAAGCAGATATTGCTTAGCATCTCAAAGCCTTGTCTATAGAGGCACTGCAGATACACACAGCTAACAAGAGAGAAAAGTCCTGGCCCTAGACAGCTTCCAGTCAAAACAGATGAAAGGACAGGGGTAAAAAAAAGTAATATTATCCTCTTTTTTTTTAATATATCTATATATATGAAAGCAAAGAACTGAGAAAATAGGTCATTTACCCAGGACTGGAAGAAAAGCCTGTAAATATGAATTTAAACTTCATACTTCCCAAGACTCAATCTAGTGTCACGAACACATTATTTCTCCCAAAACAGCATATTAAGGAAATACCATAAATAACAAAGCAAAGTGCAGACCAGCAGGATCATAATAAAATATCATATAGAAATGTAAGTAAGAACAGTTCTCATTTTATAAAACTTTCTCTAGTGTCCAATTTGGCTGTTTCGCTGGCAAAAATATGCTCTTGTACCAAAAAGTCATCGTGAAAGAATCCCCCTATTTTCATTTCTAATTATCTACCATATTACATTGATCCATGTGTGGACCACAGTCAAAACACTTTTCATGGCTCAAATAGGAGATTGAAACACAAGAGAGGAATTCCCTCCTGGATACAAAGGAAAAGGACAAGACTAATACATATCTAGAGAAGATTCAGGAAAAAGAGTTGAACGTCTATCTGAGAGCTACTTATAGCAGCATTTTTTGATGTATATTTGATACTTTTCTCCTCTAGAGACAATTGACTATATTGCAGTAAAAAAAGTAGTTATACTTCTAAATTCTCCCATTTCCAATAGTATCTGTTTTCCTCTAGCACTTCTATTGAAGAGATCTTTTTAAAAACAAGAACAAATTCATTCTTTAATAAAACACCCTGTGGAGGCAAATACGTAAATCTCTCACATTGTCCTCAGAACCTGTCTCTTTAGGATGATTATAGATTAGATTATTATGGAAAGGAAGATTTAAATGTCTTATTTACCTGAACAGCATCATAATACATTTTCTTGCCGTCTTCATCTGTCTTGTCTGACATCAGCCATGCCTTGAGCAGATATTCATAAAAGCTATCCCCAAGCCCTCCAATGGAGACATGATCTTAATAGGGAAGAAAGAGATTGAACAACAATTTCATCTTCAGCCAGGACAACAAAATACAATTACAGTTTGAAACAGTGTATTTAATGATCTATTTCTACACCATCTTTAATAAACACAAGCCTGGAACCTCAGGAAAAACTTTACTGGTATATACAGAGAATTATTTCTTTTGTTGCTAAATTTTTAATCTCACTAAAGCGTCAAAGTTATTGAATATCCACAGTGTGCCGCAGGAGCTCATGGCAAAGAAAAAAGAATTTATATGTGTTAATTCTAATTCATGTAGTCTATTCCATACCAAACTGTGTTAGACTAAGTTCTTTTTTTTTGATTCTATAAAGGGAAAAGAGCAGAAAGTGCTCTCTGATTTGATAAAGGCTTTCCCTGTTTTATGTGCAGGCATTGCTCTTTTAGTCACTAACTTTCCATTTAAGTCACTTCATAAAAAAGGCTTTTAGCTCCTTACTGCAGAGTTGAATTTCAGGTTATTTAGTGGTATTTCAAAATGCTGAGCCATATGTTTAAAAATACCACCTCATTTTTGAACATCTGACCGCTCTCAGAACTTAGCAGTGGTTTGGAAGGAAAAAAAGGACTTCACCACATCTACAGAGGATTGTTACTGTGACATGGCTTTACTCTGCCCTATGCTTAGTATGTGAAACAATCTGGTGCTACAGATGCTGTGATGAGTCAATTGCACAATTTAGGATGTGACTCTGCAAACACTAACACCACACAAGCCAGACATGTGACATCAGTTGCACCAGTGATAGGAAATTTAGAGATGCTCTCAGCTGCTTGTACAAGATTGTACCCACTTGCTGTCCAGGAACCTAAAAGATTCTTGGCAAAATTTTGATGGGTTATCATGATTTCAGCATACATCCCCTAAATACACAAAATATTACAACTATATCTATATGTAAAGTGTTTTTCTAAGCTCCATTAAGTTAAGAACAGTAGCTAGAGGTTTGTTTTTGAAACTTGGTGCTGCCTGGTAAAATTAAGTGACTTGGCATTTACAGAGTCTGCAGTGAAAAGTTTTCAAAGTGCTTTACCAGGACTATTCACTTATAACTGTCAATTTTCCAGCAAGGGAGGGATCTGCTAATTCCACCCAAGAAATCCAGTATGAAGATGTTGTTACACAGATGACACAGCAAGTCCCTGAGCCATACCACAAAATTCTGGGCATGAGAAAAGCAAAAAAACCTGCATGGGATGCTCCAGACTCATAAAGCGAGATGCAGAAGGGTAAGTGATATTGAGCTCACACTTCCTGACACCTAACTCTGATCTTAGTTTCAAAGTTATGCCCCTGTTGGTGGAATTCAAAAGAACATAGAGAATTTCTTTTTATACTCCTTTGTATCTTCTCTCCAAAGAAAACTTCCTTTCACCTTCCAGACAGGTTGCAAAGACATGCAAATGTAGAAGATACATATTTGTCTATTCAAACTATATTAACAGTGTCCTTTACCTCTACTAGCCTGTGACATACAAAAAACCCCTCAGTTTTCTGAACATATCCTGTCCCTTTGCCTACCAAATATATTGTACCATCAAATCTGGGTTTTAAATGGCTTTTTTTTTCCTCTCCATCCTCTTTTGAATAAGATATATTGAAATTCTGGAACGACTACACCATTTTTTTTTAATTAAATGTCCACGTTCCAAAAGGAAAAGAGGTTTCTTAAAACAATGGGAACATTTCCTATGATCAAACACTGATCTTTGAACAGCAGCATTTAAATGACCTTTACAGTTTCCTAAATAAATTACCATAGAAACCTCTGACATTTGCAAACTAAATAGCACAAGCAGAGTTTCATCAATAATAAGCCCTGTTATTATATACATTATTGCAGTAGACAAATCCAATTGACGCGTGATGCAGCAAATCACTGTCAGTTTACTGTCAAAATAACAAGGGCTAAATGAATTT
This sequence comes from Dasyornis broadbenti, assembly GCA_013397935.1. Taxonomy (NCBI): domain Eukaryota; kingdom Metazoa; phylum Chordata; class Aves; order Passeriformes; family Dasyornithidae; genus Dasyornis; species Dasyornis broadbenti. Next base: position 1,174,860 of record VZRN01002074.1, read on the forward strand.
ACAGGAACAATGGCAGAGATCCAGCAGTGGCCTTCACAGCTACAGCACAGCTGGAGAAGAAACATTCAGAAACCATTCCTCCCTCTCCACTTGATGTTTGAGAGAAAATATTTCTGTCTTGTACCAATTAAGGGTCTTGGTTGTTTGGTTTTTTCCTTCTGTTGTAATCAGCTGAAAACAGCCTAGAAAAAGCAATCTCAAAAAACACATCTTTCAAGTCTCACATTCTGATCTTCTCTGTGGGGAAAAAATGAGTTAATCAGTGTTGGCAAATGGAGGCAACTGATATGGAAGAGGTGCAGCAAGATGGAACTTGTCTTGCTGCTTCAGCATGCCAGGGATAGACCTGCATCAACATCTGTGCCCATCATTCACATGCACAGGAAGCTATTTATTTGTCAACATTGCATGCTATTGGAAAGCAAAGCTCGTATGTGCTATAAATTTTCTTGTGTACACCAACAAAACCTGGCATTTTGTGTGAATGAAGAGTGCTTAAGAAACAACTATATTAAAAATACGGAAATAACAAAGGCTGTAAGGCAGACTAAGTGTTTTTACTCCTTTAAAATATATAAGGCAGAGCCACTAACTGCCTCAGCCACTAGAAAGATCTACTCTCATGAAGCATCAAAAAGCTGCTTCTGTGGCTAATAGAAGCCAGAAAAGGAGTTAACTGGATCTGGCTCACAGGTGCTGAGATTGTCTCTAACCAAATCCAGTGCCTATGGCTGTAGGATCAACATTTCAATTGGGAGGTCTGTATGTCTTGCAAAGCTGTGCTGAACCAACACGTTACAATTGGGCACATGTGTCAGATCTTAAAGGGATGCCAGGGTTTATACCAACATGCCAACCACAGTCGATGGTCATGCATGCTGAGCTGTCACAGTGGCACAGTGGCCTGAAGAAAGCCTCATAGCACAGCAGACTAGGAAATGACAGGTGTCTAAGTCATAAAGAGAAATGGCATTTGCCTTGATGGGAAAATACAACTTTTTGGACATCCTTTTAACTCAGAGTGACACAAAGGTTTCAAAATTAGATTTTAATCAATAAAATCATGGAAATCACAGAACGGGTCAGGTTGGAAGGGCGCCACAATGGATCATCTGGTCCAACCAAATCCCCTGCACCAGCAGGGTCATCCTTGAGCACATGACAGGGGCAATCTGTTCCAGTGCTCTGTCACCTGCACAGAAAAGCTCTTCCTCATATTCAAGCAGAATTTTCTGTGCATCATTTTCTTCCCACTTGTCCTATTGCTCAGCAACATGGTGAAGAGCCTGGTCCATCCTCTGACACCCTCCTTTCAGATACTTGAGACATTGATAAAGTTCCCTCTCATAGTCTCCTCAGTGTTGAACCAGTCCAGCTCTCTCAGCCTTTCCTCAAAGGAGAGATACTCCAGTATCCAATCATCTTTGTCACAGTCTGATAGACCACTCCAGGAGCTCCATGTCTCTTGTACCAAGGAGCCCAGAACTGGACACTGCACTCCAGATGTGGCTTCACTAAGGCTGAGTAAAGATTCAGGATCACCTCCCTTGACCCACTGGCAATGCTCTTCCTAATGCAGCCAAGGATCCCATTAGCCTTCTTGGCCAAAAGGGCACTGCTGTCTCATGAACAGTTTGTGGCCCACCAGGACTCCCAGGTCCTTCTCTGTAGAGCTGCTTTCCAGCAGGTTGGCCCCCTGCATGTGCAGGTGCCTGAGGTTATTATTCCTCAGGTATAGGACCCATAATTTGTCTTTGTTGAGTTTCAGACAGTTCCTCTCTGCCCATGTCTCCAAGCTGTTGAGGTTCTGCTGAAAGGCTGCACAGCTCTCTGGGGGATCAGCCACTCTTCCCAGCTGTGTGTCTTCAGAGAAGTTGCTGAGGAGGCATCTGCCCCTCCATCCAAGTAACTGATGGATAAGTTAAACAATACCAAGCCCAGTATCGACCCTTGGGGGACACCACCAGTGACAGGCTTCCAACCAGACCCTGTGTCACTGATTGTGACCCTCTGGGATCTGCTGTTCAGCCAGTTCTCAATCGACCTCACTGTCCACTCATCCAGGCCACACTTCCTGAATTTGCCTATGAGGATGTTGTTATGGACAGTGTCAAAACCTTGCTGAAGTCGAGGCAGACAATACCCACTGCTGTCCCCTCATCCATCCAGGTAGCTGCCACATCACAGAAGGCAATTGGGTTGGTCAAGCAGGATTTACCTTTAGGGAACCAATGCTGACCAGCCCTGACCAACTTCTTGTCATCCATGTGGATAGAGATGGCCCCAAGAATGAGAGGCTCCATCACCTTTCCAGGGATTGTGTTGAGGCTGACTGGTCAGTAGTTCCCTGGGTCATTCTCCTTGCCATTTTTGAAGACTGGGGTGACATTTTCTTTTTTCCAATCCTCAGGCACCTCTCCTGAACTCCACAACCTTTCAAAGATGATCGTGAGCAGCCTCACTATGGTGCCTGCAAGCTCTCTCAGCACTCATGGCTGTATCCCATCAGGTCCCTGGGACTTATGCCAAGTTTGCCTAGATGTTCTCTAACCCAATCCTTTTTGACCAAGGGAAAGCCTTCCTTCCAACATTCCCTTACCCTGGGTGACCCCTCCAATCCGATGGGCCTTTGTCCACATTCTCATTTCCCTAGTCCTCAGATTCCAGGGCCTCATAGCTATTGTATGAGGACAGCTGGGACAGTGAGGTATATCGGGAAGGAATTTTGCCAGTCCGAGCAGAAACCTCTTTCTGCTCCCCTCCATCTTTAAGGTCCCCTTCTTCTGCCTGTGGTGAGAAAGTAGGGGATCCATCACTTTTCATGAAGAGTATGGTGGGTGCATTTGTCTAACGCATGGTAGAGAGCAGACACTTGTCTTTGCCTTTGTGAAAATTATCTCATCTATCCAGACTGTGGCCAGTCCCATGAGTAGTCCAGAACTTCACTTTCACCTTAGCTACATCCTAAACAAACTCTTAGATTAAAAAGCCTCTCCAGTCCTTTCCCTCTGTTTTACTGTCCAACCAACTCATACACTGATAATTTACAGGACCAGTTAATCTGCTTGTATCTTTTCAGACCATGACAGTGTATCTTGCTTGTTTTCACTTGATAATGTAAGGAAGAAAAAAATAGAACACTGAGTTGCATGAATAGGATGGTGGCAGACTGAACAGAAGTAGGAAAACTGGGAAAAGCAGTAAGGTGTCTAGAATCATGATCCTGCACACTGTGTAGGCTTTGGACATGTTGTAAATATCAGAGAAAGCAACGAACATCAAGAAAAGACTCATTTATCAGGAAGAGGCTAAGAAATTCACGTAATTCAAATATTTTATACTCTTTTCCTTCTAATTTTGGTATCTTCAGTAATGGTTCCAAGGGGATTAATGCCATGACACATTTCTGTTTAGTTTGCTTCCTCAGTTGGTGGCATTAAACTTCAACAGAAATCACAGCTGGTATTAACTGGAAAGACTTGTCTTATTACTTTTTTCCTTCAATGGAGCCACACAACTCTAAAAATGTGGAATTTGATTCAGACAAGCTGATAATGTTTCCTTATACAGCTACTTCAGAGAGCACTTTAGATTTTTGAATAAGAGACTTCTGTAGTCCACAAATTCCTTTCCAAAGTCATACATATTCATACATTTCCCTGTTTTCATGAGCCATACTGAAAGCTCAGAAAAAGTCTATTAAAATACAGCAAGATTATTATTTTTATATTTGTAGTAGCTTCTACATTTTATAGAACCTCAGATATAAAGTGAGTTTCTATACTTTATAAAGTTCTTTATATATAAAAAACACATAACAGTGACTGAAAGAAGTTAACGACTGCAAAGAGCAGACTGATAGACAGGTCATAGTACCAAAGACTTCAGCTACTTACGCTGGCCCCACTGGCCACTGCTGGGATTCAGGTAGTTGGGGTAAAGGCCCTCTGGTTTATCCAGTCGATTTAGAACTTTTCGAATATTCATTACCTATTGGAAGGCACAAAACCACTGAGCACCGATCCATTTCCCCCACAAAATACCAGAGTGTAAATATGCCTAAAAATAACCCCCATACCGATCTTATTCGACACATACACCCAAACACCTCTGTGCAATCATATCACTATTGAAAAAGCTGGTAACATCATGCAAGCAAGTTCCTGAAAACCTCTCGATTTTCTGTGCCAACTGCCAGCGATGAAACAACACAACAGGAGCAAGCTCCAAAGCTCAGGACGTGCCATGCAGAGTATCTCCCTTCTGCACAGGATACTGAAATTCACTAAGCCTATTTGCACTAAGCTCAACTATGTCAGCATTATACTCCTTTTATACCTAAATCAGAAATGCTATTAAATATTAAGCTTATCACCTAGTTCAGATGTGGAAGTGAACTGTAGAAGCGTTTTCCCTGGAAAGGAGAGAGAGCACGGCTGGAACTTAGCTTTATACAACCAGCTTGCCCAGCAGCAGGGAGCCAGGCAGCCCTGAGCACTCTGCCGGCACTGCTAAGGAGCTCACTACAAATGAGATGCCCGGGGAAACAATTACAGTCCAGATGCTCTGCAGCTGGAGCCATCCAGCAGCACAATCCACTCCAGAGCACATGAAGTGAGTTATACTGAATTTTAGGATTCACAGAAAAAGAAAATGTAACAGCTTGGGAGAATGAGGATCCTGAGCCTGCAGGCCAGAAATTGTAACAAAAAGGTACTGACAGCTTCATTATAAACCCCTGAGTGCCTAGAGACTCAGTGAAATAGCTGCTGAAAAAGAAGATAAATTAACTTATACCAAGCTGCAGAAGGATTTCTGTTGCGGTACACAAACTGCCTCCTGCAACTTGACACTACTCATTGGCCAAATGCAGGCTGCAACGAGTCCTAGACCTCAATGAATGAGTTCTTCTATGAACTTTGCTTCCATGCAAAGCTTATTCCAGCGTTTCTTCTTTATCAAGTGTACCAGCCCTGGAATGGTTTGCCTTGGGAGGTTTTGGAATCATAATCTCTCAAGGGTTTTAAGAAAAGCTTACATAAACAGATTTCCAGCATTTTGCAGCTAGAGCACAATGCCACTCTGTAGGAGAACCATAGGCTAGGATTTTTAAGATACACACTTTCATCGTCTCTCAGTAGAACAGATGTTATGCATTAAATTACCATAAATGTCAAAAGATAATTAACTTACGTTGTCAATTCGTTTCTGGCTATTCCTCAGTGCTGCCATCCCCTCCCCATCCACCCTCCCTCTCCCCCAGTTCAAATTTCTTTAAGAGAAACTGTCCTTAAATTTGTCTCCAAATATGTGACAATTGCTAGAAGCTTGCCTCACAAAATTCATTCCAATGCTGACAATTGCAACTGACAATGCTGACAACTGCAGCAAAGCCATGCAGTCCTTACCCAATAATAATTTTAGATTTGACTATTGCTTTTAGATCTACTGCTAAACATTTGGAGTCTCATTGTTAATTAGATTATTAAATTGATAATATCAGTTTTAGCTATACACAGTAGTGGGTGGGCGCAGTAAGAATATAAAATCAAATCAAGTGTAATTAAAACAAGTTTTAATTAGGAAGTAAAAAGAAGATAAATGATAAAGTGTATTATAAAGAACAGGACTTGCTGGGTACTAGTACATCAAAAAGCAAAGCAAAATTGTTCAGGTGGGAATTGAGGGAAGGAGGAGTTCTTTCTATAGCTCATGTAAATAAAAAGTATCCATAAGACAACGTTATCAAATTTTGGAGGAATTGGTGTGCACAACTCTTTTGTCTAAGGATGGGATTTTGTTTTTCCTTTCCCTAAAGAGAGTTCAAAGCATATTTCTTACAGGTCAGTGCAATGGAAGGGCTTTCTGACCTCGCTGACAACAGTGATATTATACAGCATTTTTTTAAGAATAAACTTGTTGAAATTACCATGGCTCTTTGCTTTCTCTAGACATCAATTATTATCCCAAATATAATGTCAGGTTTTGTTTACACCCCATTAAGTAAAGTACTGAAGAAAGTTCTACAGTCTGATTGTTTAATGTGATACTAATTTAGAACATAAACAGAAATTAAATGTTTTATGGGGCCATACACAAGAAGTTATATCAGAAAAAATTTGGAAGAGATTTTTGACTTTTTAATACAAAAACATGCCAAGGTAACTAGAGAAAATGTGACAAATGCTTACAACTGAGGAAAATCCAAATCTCTCCCCATTCATATTAGTCTCCGAATATGTGATTTATCTTTTACAATGTGATTTTGACTGAGCAGTCTAACCTTTTCAGCAAAGACAGGGTTTCCAGACAGGTGGCTCAAATGTACAAACTCCAGATGTAAAGTCCCAAATTCTGCCAAAATGCTGCTTCCTCCAGAGGCCCACGGCCAATTTCGACCAATTCCACTAAGATGGGGGAAGAGAAAGACAGAAAATAACCATGAGTATCTATAAGGCAGCACTAATAAAATATAATAGGCAGTAGCTATACTGTTATCATGAGAAGATACTTAATCTAAAATGTACTTTATATATATGTATATATGAGAAAAGATTCTTATACTTCACCTGTTTTCCCCTGTACTTAACACAACCCTCTCCAATTCTAACTCTTATGTCTAGAGTGCAATTGTTTAATCACTTAAAATAATGCATATATACAGAATAGGCTTTAAGTTAAAAATACTGCATGCAGCATATCCTTCTTAATACATGAGAATTTAACAGGGTAGGATAAGTATGTATTGTCTCTTTGGGCACTCTTACCAGGATGAGTAACTTCAGTTTTAATTAAGACCTAAAGATACTTCACAGCAAAATTAATCTCAGGATTTGTGTTGAGAATAGAGAAAAGTACATATATTGCTAAATCCCCACTAGAAACTAATGCTGGTTGAGACTCAGGACAGCAAGCCTACCAAAGTTTCGTTACAAAAAGCTGGTTTTGTTTTTCCCCTTGAAATTTTCAGCAGCAATATTCAGAAAAAAACCCTGAAATTAAAGAAAAGCTAGCCAATGTTCCAGAGCATCTAGGTGAATAATGACATATTAGACTGGCATATTATTAGGATCAATGTTACATATAAATACGCTTATTTGATACTGGAATGTCTTCCTCATTTCCAAGTTGTAAACAGCATTAAACAAAAATGCATCCATATATAAATAAAATTTTAATTTTACTTGCACACCTTAGCAGCCATTACAGTCATTAATTAGCAGTTGCAAATCCATGAATAAAATGTGACTCAAAAAACCCAAAACCAGCCAAAAACCCAGTAAATCATGATGGAAATTCTCAGATATATTAAAATCTCTAATTCAAAAGATCAGCTATAACTGAAGTTTAACCAATACATGGAAATTTCCCCATTAGTTATATTAACACATTATTTCTGCCAGACACACAAAATAAAACCAAGTCATTAAACTTTAAAAGCAGAGAAAAGACTACAAACAGAGAGTACAAAGCAGAGAGATCTGATGAGGCTCCCCTGGTTGACCATAAAGGTGCAAGAGGCTGGGACACATAGAAGTAACATATGGATGTAAGTAATTGTCCAAAAATTGTTAATAATCTTCATAGCTGCAGACCAAAATCAGTGACACAATGAAACCAGGGTACTGCAAAGATGCACACAGCCCAAATTAGATATGGTATCTGTGCGACTGGATCGGAAGACAAGTTTTATGGGATCTAAATATCTCATTTTAAGATCTATCTTACAAAGATTAAAGTACTTTTTACACAGTGGAGAGAAAAACCCCGCCTGGTTTACAAGTTGTCTGCACTTCAATCTATTGTGGCATGGAGTTTTTTTGAGTGGTAACAGAAAAGCACCAGATATTACAGAAAATAGGATCAAGGTGAGTACTGCAGACAACATCTGGAAACCTCGTCTCTACAGTCTGAAAAACTTAGACTGGTTATTCACCCAAGAACAGACCCCATCTCTGGTACACACTATCTCAAGTTCTAACTGCTGACTTCTAGATGAAAATGTTTTAGCTTGTTTCCAAATCATCCAGATTAAAAAAGCTGACATAAGGTTGACAGGAAGAAAAAAAA
>VZRN01002074.1:1182990-1293767 GCA_013397935.1 Dasyornis broadbenti
AAAAAAAAAAAAAATCAGAATTTTGAAAAGTTACCACACACTTGCTTTTTTTCTATCAAGTTTCTCAGTCAAGCTCAAGGTGAAAACATCGAGCAGTTCCTGCAGCAAGGCATCAACCAAAATTGACAGAAAATGTAATAGAGCCCCTACTTGCACTCCACCCCTGTGTCTGCTGATATCAATACAACCTGCCAGAACACTTTGATGTAGTGTGTTTTGTTAACCAGGGAAATTTCCAAACACAGCTGTCAAAAGGTTTTCTGCATGCAGCAATGTGTTTTGTCATAAGTGGAAGATTCTTCTTGTTTAAGATGGTTTGAAAATTACAAACTTGCATTCATTACTCTTAATGCAAAAAATAAGTAGAAATAAAGATCTATGTTACATCTTATGCACTATTTAATGTAGCTTTATTTTTTTTCAGTTGGGTCAGCTGTTTAGAAAAAAAAGTATCAACATATTTCTGGTAAATCTGCAAAATAACGGTGCTATGTGGTGGTTTAGTCTCAGATGCGAGCTCTGTCAAAACTGACAACCTCATTTCAGTAAGTAGTAGAACCCAAGATCTGCACTTCAGTCCCTCAACTATTTTTCATGCAACCTTCAGCTGTGGATGTCTGGTATTCTCTTATATCATAGAATGGTTTGAGTTGGAAAGGACAGTAAAAATGATCTGGTTCCAACCCCCCTGCCATGGGCAGGGACACCTTTCATTAGACCAGGTTGCTCAAAGCCCTGTCCCACCTGGCCTTGAACACTTCATGCCACAGCTTCTCTGGGCAACCAATTCCAGTGTCTCCCCACCTTCACATTAAGAAAATTCTTCTTAGTATTTAATCTAAACCTAATCTCTTTCAGTGTAAAGCCTTTTCCTATTACCCTTTCCCTATTACCACATGCCCTTGTAAAAAGTCCCTCCCAGCTCTCTTGCAGACCCCTTTAGGTACTGGAAGGCTGCTGTGAGGTCTCTCCAAAGACTTCTCCAGGTTGAACAGCCCCCAGTTCTCTCAGCCTGGCTTCGTAGGAGGGGTACTCCAGCACTCTGATTTTTCTCACAGCATATATTTGGGAGCAATGGAACAGGTAAGTTTTCCATATTCCCTCACACTAACTAGAACAGCCACAGTATTGCTTCTGATTCCATTTAACTCCATCCTTATTTTAAGATGATAGACCAGTGTGCACTAGGCAGCCAGCCAGCTTCTGAAGAGACATTACCAGAGACCAGAAGATATTCAACAAAGCTTTCAGCATACAGAATGTGAGAGATTTCACACTCTGATTATTTTTGACTCGGAAAGTAGGCTTTGCCTTTTGTTTAACAGTTTTGTTTAACAGTATCTTGGCTTTAAAAAAAAAAAAAAAAAAAAGAAATGAAGAGGGTAGTCTTTTTTCACCCCCCCAACCCTAAATTTTCTATACTTTTAAACAGAACAGGAGTTAAAAAAGAGAGAACCTGAATAGAACAAAGGAAATGGAAAAAGGACATCTGTGTCAAAGATTATAAACAATAAGTACATTTATAAATTACTTGAGGTACCCTAGAAAATAACATGCAATAAATAAATGTAATAGCTCAGTAAATCTTAATAACTAGCATAGTAAAATACTGATTTCTGCTCATGCATGAGACTACATAACCAGTGCTCCCAACTCAGACATTTTTCAAGCTCTTCACCATTACCATTATCAGGGTGAACAAAAACTTATGCAAAGTGAAAAAAAATCTGTGCTAAGTACCTATTTACTCTTCAGCCATGAAGTCAATCCTGGGTTTCTCATTACTCTTCAGTTATGAAGTTATGCACTGTCTTCCTGAAGTCTTAAGATGCAAACCTGAGTCTCTGGTGAAAGGTTTTATTTCTACTCCCAAGCTTTAGCAAACCCATGCAACGTTGCAAGTTCCTACTTTTTTTTCTAGGGCTGCCCATTACTCAAGCAGCAACCTGAACCCAAAAATGATCAGGACATTTGGGGATTCTCAAAAGATGGCTTATGACTGTGCCAAACTTTTGTGCAGATTACTCCTCCCAATCAGAGCAAATCCTGTAAAGCACTGAAAACTTTGTGCATCTTATTTTCACTCAGTTTAATAGTTTAACGTCACAAATGTCTTGTAAGCTGACAAATGCACTTTTCAGAAAGAGATAGAGGACAGCAAAGGGGGCCAGGTTTGATACTCTTTATATTAGTAGCTTTCTGTTATTTTGTTTTCCTTTTGTAATTCACTTTGCCACTGAATTTTTCAATTTTACTATATTGATACTCACTACAACCTGTACGAAGCATCAGTCATGTACTGACATCAGAGTTAGGAAGTTTCCTTCCTGCTCACTTCAGGAAGGAAAGAAGGGAAGGAGACACACTACTCAAACTTCTTTGAAGATCCAGACGAGTACTAAAATAATTTCAGTTTACAGGACACTATTTTAACCTATCTCAAATCACTGTGTCTAAAACCATACATTTTACACTGCATAAAACACACAAAATATTGTGTGCAACATATTGTAACATTCATAAAAACAGGACTTATTACAACTAGTATTATGTAAGAGAAATTTGAAGTGAAGATCTGTATCAGAGAAGGGGGGTCAGCACCGGTTTATATTTCTCACTTAATTTATAAATTTTGTTTCTGAACACTGAGTGCAACAGAATCTGAAAACCAGTTTTTGTAATCCTACTGTCACTCATTCTTGGGAAACATGAGCCTGATTGACCTGGGCTGCTGGTAACTCAACTCAGTATTTTTCCAGCAGACCATTGTTGGTCCATCTGTACATAAGAACACAAAGTATGAGATCACTAAGTCTTCTAAAATGTACAGAGTGTACCAAGAGGGGGAACCACAGAGGAAATATAAATATTCAAAGGTTGCTTTTTTTTTAAATGACTGAAATTCAGAGGCACAACAATATTTTAAAGAGTTTTTTAAAATTATACAATATGTCCAATATATATTTAAACCAGCGACTATCTTTCAGCTGAAAGGAAAAGCAAATCCTCAGGGAAACTGCACAAATATTTCAAAGGGTCAAAACACTTATCAAAATTCTTGTCATCAGTGAGCAGAACTGTTTGTCTCTGAAGACAACTTGTTTATTATATCCCAACCTTTCCTGGAGGATGCCAGGACAACTCTGCAAGCTGAAGGCAGAGCCAGAAGTCAGAATTTCAATATTTAATGCAAAATACACCAGCACAACAGAATAGTCAGTATCCTCCTGCAGACTTAGTCAGTAAAAAGGTGAAAGGCCAGAAAAAAAAAAAGAGACCCAGCAGCAACAATATGAAGTGTCCAAGTACCGCTGTGGAGAAAGGTTTTAGGATTGAATATGAAAACAACTCCCAACAGCCCCTTTGGACTTTACTAATGCTGATTTTTTTCTGTAAGAAATCACCCTAACTATGCTTCTGGGTGAAAATGCAAAATGCTACAGAGAAATGAGAAGATGGCACTATGAAGGGTCCATTGAAATTTACCAGAGCTGAGACTCAAACTGGAGCATGCAGGTTTGTGCCTGGTACTATCAACAATGCTATGGGGGGCCGAGGAGGATCTGCCTGGCAAACACAGCTTGGGACTGGAATTGGTTGGGCTTAATTCTGTTTTAAGAGCAACCTGCAGGAGCAGAGTGCTGCCCAGCCCAGTCTGCAGAACCTGGCCTATGTCACTCCACACCACCAGCTGCTCCTTAAGACGCTCAGGATGGAGAGGGACCTTCCCAAATGGAGGTCAAGAAATACGCAGAGGGTGTTGCAAAGGACACACAAACTTTCCTGCAGCTTTTTTTATCCTTCTTCCCCCTCTCAGCACCCTAGGATGCACTTCGTGTTTCTCCTTGAGTCTCAACCCCCAAGCACATGTGTCTTGAAAACAGAAGTAATACAGAATTATCAGAGGTTTTTTGTCAAAGAAAACCACAAATCATCCCCTGCTTTTTTCCCCAAAGGAAGCCTGTGGTCCCCAGACAATTTTGAAAGCATAATATGATCACTTTTCCATGTTTTAGCCTTAAAATTATAACCACATGCCATTTGGCTGCACAGCTGAAATCCCACACTAATTCAGCAGACGGATGCTGTGTGCCAGCTACAGGTCTGACCACAAGAGAAGGTGGGGAAATGTGAGAGCACTGTAACTCCAGCAAGGGTACTCACAGAAATTAATCTCTTCGGGGCTCCCCTGATAATCAGTACAGGGAGATAACAGAATTAAATCACTTCACAGAGGAGATTAAACTGAAGATGGAGACTTTCTTGTTACAGAGTAAACCCAGGGAGACCAGTCTCCTACAGTTACCCCTTGCCAGGTGCCCAAATCTCAAAATTTCAATTAGCTTCACAGGTACCAGATGGATATTTTAACTCTCTACAGGCTAATACACATAACAAAAGGGAGGACTGGAGATAAACACTCTGTAATGTTATATTTTAAAATCTTTAATTCCATAAAAATTTTTTTCCTATCTCACAATTTATCTTTAATGATTTTTTTAGGAACTAGATGATTTTTAAGGTCTATTCCAAACCATTCTATGAGTCTATATTTCAATGCAGTATGAACAATCCCCAAGGGCATAGTCCATTTTGGCAGAATTCCTACGTCTTCATTTTATAAAAAGACAGTATAACTACATAGTGTCCAGTCCCAGTATTTCTAATAAAGGGTGTATATATTGCAAAAACCTTCAGTCTATACATTGCCAAAGCCTTCAGTATTTTCTTTTTCTGCCACTACCAGTCGTTCATAATATTTTAATCTAATTAAATCAACTAAGTCTCCTTACAACAAATGAAGAGAGGTCAGTAAACCATCATGTTTTTCATTTACATACTTGGTATCTATTTGTGATTTTTAAACAAAATATATTTAAAAGATGAAGTTCCTGTAGAGCCATAGATGGCACAAAATACATCAAAATGCTAAATAAAACTTAATTGCTTTCAGCACTTCCTAGGCAAATGATTGAACTCAAACCCCAACAATTAATATATTCTAAATATACACACACACTCTTAACATAAAAATAAGCAAATACTGGGGAAAAAATATTTTATGGACACTACAGTGGCATACTTTAGGAGAGTATGCCAGGATAACCCTGCTTGGGCAGGGAGATTGGACCACATGACCCACTGCGGTCCCTTCCAACCTGACCCACTCTATGATACTGTGAAGGGAGACAAGTGGCAGCCGAAATGACAATTCTCAGAGGCCATTTTCATAGAATATCGAATATTTCATGCATTATTTAGGATTACTACATCTGAAAATACTTTCATAAGAATAATTTTTTGGATTGCCCTGAATGGAATCATTTGTCAATGTCATAAAAAAAAAAAATGAAGAGCGGCTTCTTCTCTTCCCAGAAACCAACACTGATCATTAGACACACATTCCTTCCTAACAACTTGCTGAGAGGCTAAATCCAATACCACAGACCACACTGGAAAAGTTAAAGGATGGTCTGCTGGCAATACTCTTTGGAAAAGGTTCCCTTCAAACTCCTGTGCTGCATCTTTCTCCTTTTAATACTGCACCTAACTAAGAATGCTAATAAACTAGGGTGTATGATTTGATTTATTAAGAGGCTGTTAAGCAAATTTTTAATTAGAGGTTCATATTTTAAAGCAAAATTAAAAGCAAACCCAACTATGGAGTACACAGGCAAGACTTGCTAAAGTTTCAACTGCTCTATTTGATAAATTATATGCTCATTTTTTTTTTTTTCATTTATTTCTTCCTCCCCCACCCCCAAAAGTACAATATGTGGGATCTTGGTGTAAGAGCCTGTCTTCACAAGCACTGAAACTGATGATTTATTTGTTAACGCTTCAAAGATATTTAATGTGTTTTTGTTTTCTGCATACCTGGCAAATCATCCTTATTCCTGTTTGAGAGAAGAAAGAAAGATACAGAAATCCCATGTTTGCACACACCACTGGCACTGAACTCTTCCATGCAAATCTTGTGGCGGGAGCTGCCGAGGCAGGGTCAGACTGGGGAACCTGTGACAGGACTAGCACAGTAACTGTTTATTTCTAGCCCCAGTAGCAAGTGTGAATATCTTCCCATCTAACTTCCACTAAATAGCAATTAACTTTATGCAGGTCTAAGTGGTCCCAGAATCACCCAAGGCATCCAGACTCCTGCTGGAGCTCTGACTTTTTCACAGTATCCCTTCTCTGACACTGGAAAGTGATTATAATCTGGTCAAGCACTTCTCACTCACTGTCTCGACAGCTGGAGACAGCTGAAAAAGAAACTGAAAATCAGCTAGGTAGCCTACAGGGTAGTTTTTGATGTCTGTTTTATTCCTCTTTGTAAGGAGGATCATGTAGGCAAATTCTAACAGCTGGTTATGTTTCAGCTGTGACAATAAATGTGTTAACTACTGCCCTTGCCTAACCACTGCCCAGCTGGCAGCTTCCTGCTCAGCCCAGCTGTCCTTTCTGAAGACTGAATGATGTCAGCTATTACCTGGAGAGGCGATCTCTAGGGATGCTGATTTAGCAACAGGAGGAAGATAGTGAATTAGTACCATCAGCAATGCCAGTAGGAAGACTAACAAAAGTGGTTACTCAATTTTATGGTATAACAGGGCATAAAACAATTTCTATGCTGTAATGTCAGACAAAATACAAATGTTTTTTACTGCAACAAGTGAGATAATGCAAAAGTATAGGCTCAAGAGCTATTATTAATTGAGAACATTAATTTTGTCTATTTGCCTATTCATATGCAGTCTCAGTATTAATATATGCTGATCTCCTTGCCACTTCAGTGATGCCAATGCAGGAGATGCATCCATTTGTACTGGAGACACAAACACATCGTCATCTGTCTGGAAATGACAGTAAAAAAATCAGGTTACTGTGGCTAACTTCATAATTTGAGAAACTACCAGCACAGCTCCAAAAAGATGCTAATATGAAACATTTTAAAACAAGATTCCTGCTTTTCTCTGTGGAGTTCATCATGTTCTTCACAATGTATGTGGCACACTTTCCCACCCAAACATTACAGAGATGTCCATTTGTTAACAGGACAGGATAAGAACAGTCTCCTTGCTCCTCTTGTCAATTTTAGGAAGATGGGACCAGTCAAAATAGTTCTGTGGTTCTTGAAAATTAGCAGTTGTTTCAGAGATCCTACACTAGTTTGGCACATCAGTTGCACTGTCTGTGGTTACATTTTTCAAGAAGTAAAAGCACCTTCCTCCCAGCACTTTTGCCTTTTATCTTTATAAGGAAACATACCTAGAGACCTTTAAATCTGCCTAGAATGGTCACTGGCTCTTTACTGTACTTTCAGACAAAAGGCTAAAATGTTCAAATGTTATCCAGTGGACTGATCTGACTGAGGTGACTACCCAACAGGCAGTTTCTCTTGAAACTGGATGGAACAGCAACAGGGACTGAAGAGCACTGTTAGTGTAAAAGCAGAAAGTGAGCGGGAGGTACACGAACTACAAAATTTCCAGTACCAACCTGTGCTATAGCCCCTGCCAGGACAGTTCCCCACCCCCCAGAAGCATCAGTCAGCAGTGGCGGACACAGGGGAGGTGAGAGAGTTCTGCCTGCTCCATGTCCAAGTCATTCTACGTGAAAGCCCACTTAACATTCTCTGTGGTGAAATGTATCTGCTCATGATTAGGTCAGAGTAGTGATGGCTCCTGGGGAATATTGGTGACAGAACACTACAGCAAATGGAAACAGCAGACAGAGAGCAGGAGGAGCTAAGACGCAGGTGGAGACCAAAATTCCAGAGAGAACCAAGACGAAGAGGAAACAATCTCATCTGCCTCTGGAGAGCAGCAGAGAATAAGCTAAGGCCAGTGAAATTGCCTGTGGGAAGACCATGTTTTACTGTATGCACTGAAGTCTCACAGCTGCTGAGAATATAAAAATAAATCACCTCCTCCATGGGCCCCCAAAACCACCAGATACCACTGTATACTTCTTTTGTGGTCTGATGCATGTTTTTTAGGCATCTGGATGCAGTGATACTGTGTCTGTTGCTGCTTAAAATAATCAGAGTATCTTATTTTTACAAAACAGTCCACTCAGACTCTTGGGCTGCTTTGTTTACATCAAATTCCTCTAGCATTTCTCTGTGCAAAGAGACTGAGGTTCTTTAGGATTTTATAGGCAGGGCTTGTACAACCCTTTCCTTAAGGCTGTCTGCCCCATGACACTTCTCACGTTACTGGTGCTCTAAAGGGGCATCAAAGCTTGTGGAACTGGCACTCTGTGGCAAACCAACAGAGCACTAAGCTCACATTTACATGCCCACATGGAGCAGCATGAGAAAGGGAGAGACAATTAGCAATCAGGCATTACATGATCTGAAATATCACTATGAGACATGTCAAGTGTTTAAAGGTAATTTTAAGTGTCACCATCTAAAACTGTACTAAAACTGTACTTGTTACCATAATAATTTCTGATAAAAGTTATCTGGGCACAGCACAAACCTGCATGTCTCCCACAACACGCTAATGAATAAACGAAACAATTCATGCTTCCTATTACTTTACGTGCTAAGGTTTAATTAATCAATTCCAAAAGCTAAAAAAGCAAGAGGGAATAGAACACAACAGAGCAACACTAGAGATAGTAAGTACTAGCATGGACTACTTTTAATCAGGTCCCCAAAGAGAAGTGAAAATAACAGAAAATGAAAGAAATGAATGGAATTTCAGAGTTCTGCCGTCCATGTGATAAGTTAAGACGGTGTACAAGAAGGTGGTATTAGAATGAAATTCTCTGCTGTAGCAAGTGGTGTAACTCAGTGTTACTGACAGTCAAAAAACTTACAAACCCAAAGAAACAACATTCTAAGCAAAGCAAGAAAAAACTAACTTCTGCTTCTGAGAAGCCAATGGAAAACACCTTCTCAACAGACTCACTGGGCAGAAAAATAATTAAGAATTTTGGAAGAGTCTATGAGACACCATTTATCTATGTTCTTGTCCTCTCTACCATGCCTTTTAATACTAAAAGACAAACTAAGTGCTTAACCTTAAAGCTTATTTCAGAATTTAACAGTTTCCATTAATATTGCTTGCTGCCTTAAAACCACTGCAGCCATGGCATTCAGCACTCTTGCTATACTTTAGTCAGTACATCCCTCTGTAAGACTCTGCTCTCAGTTCTACATCACTTTTCCAACATTCAGCTTTTAGATTATCCCTTTTTTTTCAGAGGATTTGCTATAAACCCTCCTCTACCGTGACTAACTTCTGACTTCAGTTAGTTTCTATCCCACATCTGAATTCCTTTACTAGTAACCGATGTTCAGGTTTTGCTAAATTATTCTTTTGCCATTTCAATTGCATTGTCCAAGTGCAAAGAAATTTCCTTTGTCTGTAAAATAATTTGTTATGAGGATGAGTGTTGAGCAGTTTGCATTTGGAGGTGACTAGGTAACAGAAATAGGGTGGAGAATGGGAGCTAGAACCCAGAATTTCCCTATTTCTTTTTTCTTCTCAGTGTGTTTGTTGGGCTTTTTTTTTTTTTTTTTTTTGGCTGCTCTCTTCCGTTCTGGCTCCACAACCCTCCTCTTGGTCTTCCAGTCGACCTCCTTGTTATGAGATATTCTTTCTTTTCCGGCCAGTCTCTAGAGCTCAAGTTATCTCCACATCCTCAAGTGGAAGGTAGGGAGATGTGTTTATCTGATGGAGATCCTGCAACAGCAGTCCCCTCCAATTCCAGCTTAGGACACTCACAACCCTATCAAGGATACCAATGCACTGAAATATTGTGAAAACAATGGCTTCTCTATCAGAACAGCTGTAGTCACTTTTTCAAGGAAAGCCGCTCCTGATCTTCCAGACAGGACAAACTCCTGATCTTCCAGACTGTATTTGGTCTTTTCCATCTGATGAGGACTTAAAAGAACAGGTGAAGATTCAAAGCACCAAAGGACAGATGGCAAGTGACAGCTCTATGTCATTTCGCAGCCACTAATTTCCATTTTCCCACTTCCTAGCATTCATTTTCAATACCCTAAATAATTCTAGTCTCAGTCTCAGTAATTTAAAATATATCTGTATCACTCTTGTCTATACAGTTCATATTCATTCCTTATCATCCAATAGTAAATCTAAAAAGTGGATTTAATCTTTTGCTTCTCTGAACTCAATCAGCTTGTGTTAGCTTGTCGTGTCATGAAAATATTTTATGTGGGTTCACAGTCATTCAGGTTAAAAAGTCTTTCAAAGCATCTAGTCATGCTTTTATTGTGCTTGATGCCACATGTGGTGCCATTAAATGTTTGAATCATAGAATCAAAATCACTAACGGTATGGCTCTGTTATTAAAAGTAATGGGCTGACAAGTTGCAAAGGTCTGTTTCAAGCATTTTGTAGCTACCAGTCATTGCAAGGAGCCTACGTCAAAGGCTTGCTGACTGACAGTCAATTATTTCTCCTTTTAATACAGATGCTGGATCAACAGTGGTTTCAGATACTGGACAGCTTGTCACAGGACTTGCAGCTGTGATATTCATCGGATGTTAACATTAACTTAACAAATGTTGTAAATTACGCTTACATATGCATTTGCAGATATGTGTATCAATCTAGACATGTACAATACAGAGGCACCACTGTTGTTGAGGGGAAACCTCTCTTCAGTATCTGCTGTCACAGATGCTGTGACAGCTGTATGAAACTCTACTGAAATGCCATTCTGGTTCACCGAAAGGGACAGCTTCCCCAGACTAAAAAATGTGAAATAGTCTTTTTCAGACTAGTATTGTGAAAGACATAATCTGTTTTGACAAATGCTTTAAGAAAAGTATAAATGTCCTCTTCTTCCAGTCTGCTTCAATCTTCTTGTTTCTCTTTAACCACACATTGCTGTGTCATACAAATCCATTTGTTTTGGGATCAGATAAACATTTGTGTTTCATGGTGCCAGTCACTATGGCCTTGATCCTTGCTCACAGCCAATAGAAAGACTCATGGTAAATTCAACAGGCACTGATTGAGCGTCAAAATCCTGTAACTGTCATTAAAACTGTTGCAGACAATAAGTTAATACAAATGCAGGGAATCCCAGACTGAATCACCAGCATCACTGTATAAATCCTCTCCATTAACACCATTCAGATTCGGGAACTGAGAGCTGGTTCTCTTTCTAGAAATCAGTAATACCATGTAAAAGAAGTTTCTTTACCCAGCAAATGACACATTTGCTTATGCACAGCTTTGTCCTTCAATGCCTACTAACTATATAAAAAAATTGAAGTCAACACTTTAAAGAAGTACTTACGTGCAATTTACATCCTTTCCCTCAACTTTCTACATTTATAGAAGATACATTTATTCAGTATAATTCAGGCAATTTAGCAATAAAGAGCCATCCCTATTTTTCTCAAATGACATTAGTTTCAGGCATATCATTAGGCTAGAGGAAGGTATACACGGTATTTATCAGTTTCTGATTCTGAATGTTATGCTTTTTCTCCATGTTTAATAAACACCAAATTTTATTTCATTGGATCACATACAAGTGAATCAAGCCATCACTGTTTGCGTCATCAGAGAAAATCAACCAATGGCTAAAATATGATCAAATTCATTAATTAAGGCATGATCAAGAAAATTTCCTACTATATAGCAGGCAAATGAAGAAAAACCCTAACAAACCTACAAATGACACATAATCTAATATGCATCTGACTTTCATCTGAGGAAATAACCCTATTCCATGTTTCCTGTGATAAGAGTTTCTATTATTAGTTATTCAACCATGTTTCACCTAACCCTGAACTTCATCAATAATCTCCTTATTATTACTTCAAACAACAAAAACCTTTACACAGCTGCTGCTCATCTTATAGATGAGCTATTTACAAGAAACCAATGATGCTGACTATCTCAGTTGACAAGGCACAACACAATACAGCTTAATTCCCACATAAGCACTAAAAATTATGATCCAGGACAATCTGAATATACCATAAAGAAAATAAGAAGAAAAGAAGGACAAATTTTACCTCAGAAATTTAGGAAAGCTAGATTAGTCAAGACTTGTATTTTTAAAGAAAAAATAATTTTGTTCCATAATCTTTTTGCAGTATTAACTTACAACAATACCTCACTATAGTAAATATCCTGAAGAAGAAAAGGTGTTTTCCAACCAGTTACTTAACAATCCAATAGAGCTGAAAAAGGCTGAAAGACATTTTTTACCTTGGTAGAGCATAAGATGAGAAGTACCAAACATTTCTTCTAAAAGTACTTAAAAAACATAATCACAGTCCATGCACTAATACTCACGACCACATTTAAGATATTCCTTGGAGGATTTTGTAAACCAGATTATCAGATAATAAAGGACCTGGCATCGAGTAGTCAAATAAGCTTTTCTTACCAGTAATGGGATTTTAATCAATATAATGAAAATAATATAATAAAGGATGAAGTGAGGTAAGCATGAAGAGATTTCTATTTAAAGTAATAGAACAACAAAAAGACTGAGAAAAAAACTCCACACTTCTGGAACCCTGCTGGATACAATATGTACGTTTTGTTCCTGCACTAGCACACAGTGTTTTGCTGATCACCTTGAAAAAGCTTCTGCATATTAACAACATACACAGGCAAAGTACATTGCTATTTTTCTTTCATAAATTATCAGTGAGAACAATGATGATACAGTTTTATAAAGTATTTAAGAAAATTGGGTTTCTGGTTTTAAATGTTTTTTTGTAATCTCTCCCTGCTCCTGGTGGCTTCAGTGAAAGAATCATTATTTTAAGCCCTTTTTTTTTTTTCCTTTTTTCCTGCCCTGCTTCTCCTCTTTTCTGTATTTCCAGTTGTAGACTGGAGTAATATACCGTGGAATATCTTGCAAGAATTGTCACATAAAAAGTACCATATTTGTTTTTCCACTACAATGAAGACCATGTCTGGAATGCAGTATATTCTGGATAGATATGGCATATTGGTATGTCTTTTCGACACTTCTGAAAGACAATGTCAGTCAAAATAAGTACTTTTGGTAAAGTGCACAATTGTCTTTCCAGTACCAATGAGACTTTAAACTCAAAAGCCACCAAAATAAACTATCTTTAGGTCTATTATGAGTAACTTCTTGACTCATTATATTACATATTTGGGAATATGAGAGCAACACACTGGCCCAAATCAAAGTGATCAGAGTAAATAAAAAAATTGAGATGACTCCCCTTTCTCACTTCTGCCTCTTTCAGGAAGGCAGTTTTCAAATGGGGTGTCTTCATGGGCCAGCAACCAGAGTCCAAATTTTCTTTGACGAGTCGGTGAATGCAGGGACAAAATATAAAATGCCATGCTCCCTTCTACGCCCTTACATGCAAGCATGAAGAACTATCTCTTCTACAGCTGGGTCTCTATGGACAGCAGCAGGTCTTTTTCTCATCATCTGAAGTACCTAAGACATGTTTAGCCAATTCATGACCGATTAACAACAAACCAATCTGTCTCACAAACAAAGTCTACTTACTCAAAATTAGGCCTATGAACTTGTACTACTCATGAAAAATCTCAGATGCCTGCAAACATTATGCATACAACAGGCTGAATATTCAAATGACATACTTAAGCCTTCAAAGACCAGCCCAAAAGCTATTAGCCATTTAAACAATGCTGACAAAGTTAGTTAAGCAAAACTCAATTAATTTACAAAAGGAGTTTTGGGTAAAAGATAGAGAAAGCAGTTTATTTATGGCTTCAGTACAACACTATGACATGATGTGAAACAACATTGCTGAAAGACTGGATGTTCTAACGCCCGTTAGAAAATGTTCATTTGAAAAGAATTAAAATCAAAATGATACATTTTTAAAATCTCCATCCCAATAGTTATCATTACCTAGAGAGGTTGCTGTATGACATGAAATGGACAACCTGAAAGGTCAACCAGAGAAACTGTCAGAGTCACTGCACCAATCACAATTTGCTGGGATATATTTAAAATACATGAGCCTCTCCAAGGCTAAGAATTGAATCAAGACATTTACATTAATGGGCCTTTGACAGACTAATACTCAATTTTCTTATACTTCAGAGAAACTGCACAACATGAGCACCATTACAAGATATATAGCATATGGATACCATTAAAGCTCGATTATAAGGAATACTTGCTCATTTATTTTTCTAAGCACTACTGCAAGGAATGCAGCAGCAGTTTCACAGATGTCAAGTGGAAATAGTAGCCTTTCATTTAATTTGCTGAAAGATTGTTCCCTCCTATTAACTAATTTCCTCCTAAAGATGTGTCAGTGTTATAACAATAAAAATGTCATTTTAACATGAAGTTTAAACCAGCGAAGGCAAATTGCTGGAACAAACTACTTAGCTGTCTTGCTAGCCTCTTTTTATTTCCTTCTCAATAGGTCTCAAACTAGCCCATCATTGTAGAAGTCTCATTTTGTCTTTACCCTCTGCTATATGAATTCCTGCAGTGACATCCATGTATCTACGGCATTTACTCCTGGGGTTTCATTACTTCTTGTTTAATATAAAACAACAGACTATCCTGGTAAGTCTTTTAAAATTATATTCAGTTATACCAAATCCTATAAACCAGGTCTACTCAATTAGGTTATGGTGTGCTACAGTGTCAAGGTCTGCTCATTAAAAAGTAGGAAACACAAGGACACTCAGTTTTAATGTGAGATTAGAGCGAGAACACCACATATTTTGGATGTTGTCTAAGTGCATCCACCTAACTCAACACTTAGAAGTGAGTCCACATCTGCCCATCTGATAAGAAGTCAGGTTAAATGTTTTCCCCAACATAAAGACATGTCAGTGAGCTCCTACTCTTCCCTGTCCTTACAAAAGTCAGCCTGTAGTGAGCTAAAGGTCAGTCAGAGCAGAATACAATCATGAAAGTGTTGCTCATTGGGTTATTCATTTTTAAGGTTGACTTGCCAGGCATTAACTCTCTGTTCTCTTTACTACTTACTCTCTACTATAGTAATTCCAAGTTACATGGCAATATGAGGGAGAAAACCAGCAGAGTCAGCCAACACAGCATCAACTTGGCCCTGTGCTCTTCTGCGTCTTCCTAAGTGACTTAGACACAGGTCTGGAGGGGATACTAAGCAAGTTTGCAGATGATACAAAACTGGAAAGAGCTGTTGATAGCCTCAAAGGCAGGGAGACCCTGCAGAGAGACCTAGACAGTTTAGAGAGATGGGCAACCACTAACCAAATAAAGTTCAATGGAAAGCGCCGGATTCTGCACCTGGGATGGGGCAGCCCTGGATGTAGATGTACAGACAGACTAGAGAATGTTATCCCGGTAAACAGTGCCATGGAAAAGGACCTGGGGGTCCTGGACAATGGCAAGCTAACATGAGTCAACAGTGCCCGGGGCAGCCAGGAGGGCCAACCGTGTCCTGAGGGGCATCAGGCACAGCATCGCCAGCCGGGCAAGGGAGGAGATTGTCCCGCTCTGCTCTGCACTGGGGCAGCATCACCTCGAGTGCTGGGGGCAGTTTTGGGTGCTACAATATTAAAAAAAACCTGAGCTGTTAGAGAGCATCCGAAGGAGGGCCACAAGCATGGTAAGGGCCCTGAGGGAAAGCTTATGAGGAGCAGCTGAGCTCACTTGGTTTGTTCAGCCTGGAGGAGACTGAGGGGAAACCTCATTGCAGTTACAACTTCCTTGTAAGGGGAAGAGGAGGGGCAGGCACTGATCTCTCCTCTCTGGTTCCCAGTGACAGGATGTGAGGGAATGGCCTGAAGTTGTGTCAGGGGAGGTTTAGGCTGAATATGAGAAAAAGGTTCTTCACTCAGAGGGGGTGGTTGGGCACTGGAACAGGCTCTCCAGGCAATCACCAAGTCTCTGACAGAGTTCAAGCAGTGTTTGAACAATGCTTTCAGGCACATGGTGTCACTATTGGAGATAGTGCAGGGCCAAGAGTTGAACTTGATGATCCTTGTGGGTCTCTTCCAACTCAGCTTATCCTTTGATTCTGTGAAATAATCACTCTAACACTGTCAGGCTCCAGTAGCAAAAGGAAGACTTGCATCAAAAGCTTGCCCAGCAGTAATATTGATACAATAATTCTATACAGTTATTTTGAATGCACACAGGATTTTTAGCATCAACTCTCTGCAAAACAGTAGATACAGATTCTTTGGTAATCTGTATTTCTCACAATGGAAGACTTCAGCATCTTCTTTTACAGTTTCTTTCTCATTGTGAATATCATGTTGGCCCAAAGATATGACAGAGGAGCAGTGTTCAAAGTCATATTTACATGTAACTCATCAGCAAAGAGGAGAATATAAAAAAAAAACCTAAAAGCTTTTCTTTAGAAAAAAAACATTAAACCACAAACTATCTCTTCAAACCGGACAGAAAAATCTAAGTTTCGCAGTTAAGATTCCATAGCTTTTAATGCCGTGAGGAAAAATCTCAGATAGCTACAAAAAGCCTTGAGGCATTCATCTACATGACTAAATTTCGAGGAGCTCTTGGACTTTACTACCCATGCCAGTTCTGCAACCACTCATTTTGTCATCACAGCTGAAAGAGTTACAGCACTGGATATAATTTAGGGTTACGTTTTATCCTACATATCTACAAATTAATTCTTTAATGTGTACTCTTTGTCTGTTGTAATCTCTTGTAGTACGTGAAAGCACACACAAAAACTGAAAGTTACAGTGTGATCAAACTAATTTACAGTACTGGAGTGCCTAATCCACCACAGAATGACTTCAAAGAATACAGAAGACACTTTCTCCAATATCTCTTTCTCCAAACAGCTGCATGTCATGTAACTACTCTTATTTTGCTATGAGCAAACTAAGCTTTATTACTTCAAATGCTCATGAAAATTGTGTTACATTGGTGACTTCAAAGAAAACAATTAGCAAATCTGAAACTAAAACAATTTAGAAACTTTGGATACTGACAAAATGGTTTGAAGCAGATTCAAACCACTAAATTACTTGAACAATTAAAATATGAATTGTTTGCAACCATGTGTCTAAATAGAAAGCCAAATTCACTATATTCTTTATTCATTTGATTTGTTCTGAAGCGATTTGTTCACTATAACTAATGTGATAAACTTCAGTGCAGCTCAGTTGTTAATTTTGAAATGCAAAACACAAATCAATAGCTAGCATAAGGTAGTGACCTTGTCACCACAAACCTCAGACAACTTTCAAGTTCCACACTTAGTGTTTGAATTTTTGTGATTGTTTTGTTTGTTTGTTTCCATTTTTTTGGTGTATCTGAGAGTTATGCATAAAGCTGACAACTGCATCAATCTTACTCTCTACCATTAAACCAACAGAATTTCCTAGTAGGTCCTTTATAAAATTCCAAGAAAGTTACTTGATTAGAACCTCTAACTCACTCCCCCCTCTCCCAATCCCTTATATATTTTATTGTCATTATAGAGCAGTCAAATCTTTTAATTTCTGCTTAAAAAATTTGATTTGGTTGGGTCTCTGCTCAGATTGAGCTAGATCAAACAAAAGACATAGATGGCTTTGCTTTACTTAGTTATCTAACACCAGGTTTGTGACTCCCACATGTCCTGAGAACAGGCAGGTCAACAGTGCCAAGCAAATATCCACTTGTAGGCACTTTTGCATTTACCCACAAAACACATCACAGCAAGTGGGGAAGACTGAGAGAGTTACTTAAGAAGTTCAACTTCTGAGTTGAACTAACCTGCTAATGAAGACACCCACACTGATTCCTCGATCTTAATTATTCATAAGCCCTTAGGCATAACCTGCCCACCATTCAACTATCAGTAATATCTGATTTGGGCTCTCCAGCTAGTGCTTTCTTTTAAAGGAAGCTATAACCTAGGGAGCAAAAGCAGAGAAGTCTTTCTGTCTGAGAAGTGAAAAACACAAGCCTGCGAAATTCCTGGAGAATGTCTCAAGTACTAGGAAAAAAGCTATTCTGGCAAATGTTGCCCATTTTTTCTTCTGTTGAAATTGTGTCACAAAAGAAGTGAAAGGACAGAATTCACTGGACTGAAAACTCCTGGCTTTTGGTGCCCCAGAATACCTTCTCTAATGCATTCCTAATGAAAACTTGACCAATAGCAAAATTCCTTAAACAATACAGGCATACTCCTCAGAAATCTTCTGTAAATAAATAAGGTGGCTTTAACTATTTGTTCACTGACAGTGTAAGGATACTGAATAATTTTAGACTGTCTTCAGCATCTACATAGATGTTTTTTCCCCATCACTTGTTAAAAATAAGACTAAATATAAACCATACTGAAAAAATTACAATTCTTTGTAGATTTTAGTAGATCAGATTTGATAGTAGAAAAGCCAGGCAGTCTGCCTAAGAGACTTTTCTCTTATCAATTCTGCTAGGATCCTAGTTGTAATTTTAGTGCAGTACCATTTGATTTTCTAATAGACAAGAGGCTCTGAGCATAGGGTGACCCACAATAACCTTCATGCCTCATAAAAAAAGGTAAGAAAGGCACAAATACTCTCCCCCTCAAGTCACCTTGTCATGCTAATTCAACATACCCAGGTTACGAAAAATGCAAACTAGTATGACCATTAGCAGTATGACCATAATTGCATTGATTACATTTATTAATTTGTCAAAATTAAGGCAATAAGAGTTTTAGTAACACCATTATATTACTTGATTAGTTTTGAAAGCGATTATCATAAGAACTCTATTTAATTGGAAGCATCTCAATTTGCAGGATACATTAAATTCTCAGTAGCATTTTAAGATGATTCAACATATGCAGGTCAATTACCAGTAATCACTGTTTCATACAACCGATTCAGAAGAAACTTCAGTACGACGCTGGAAAAGAATACAAGAGGGTTGCAAAACACACAACTGAAGCTCTGTTCCAAAAGATACAGCTGAACTTCAGCTCACGTTATTATGGTAAAAGGCCCTATCTAACATCTATGCTGTTAAAATCATTCTGAAATGCTAAAGATTATAAAAATCTGAGCAAAGATTAGAGAACAGTTGTCTACCTTAAAATGGATGATGATAATTTGTCAGGACTGCCAAATTACTGAAATGCACTAACTACACTCATGCCCAGCTGCACATTAATTACTAGATTAGAAAGTTATAATTAATTTTCTTAATATCACTACACTGCTTTTCTTCCTTGAGTTAATAAAAACAGATTGCAATCAATCTTTGTTAATTCATGCTGTAGAACATAACTGCTGTAGCTATTTCCATATGCGAAGAACACCGTATACACAGTTCTTGTGGTAATACCCTGCCTAGAAGCTGAATCTTCTGACATTTTAATGAAGTGTTGTAATAAGGCCAATCAATTATAAATTATAATTTGACTTAGTATAGTTAGTAGAAAAACTACAAAAGCTTAAAAATGAATTCTTAAAGATTCTTCCTAATGACAAAATTTAGAAGCGGATACTGTGTTCCAATATATTTTGAACTGGAAAAGAGGGTTGGAAAACTCATAGCTGCATTAGTGAAAACCTTCACTGCTGAGACTTTTAAAATTTCTTAATCAACTGACTTTGTCATTAGAAACCATCAAAAGTGCTCCAGACCTTTGCACATATTGCAAGAAATGTTAAGAACTAGTAAAGGAAAACAACTTTATAGAGATACAGAGCATAGTTCATCGAAGTTCACATCAAAAGTATTCAGTCATAAATACAGCAAAGATAATTAACGCAGCATTCAAACAGCACATATTCTCCTGTGTCCATATCTGCATTAGCATCAAAAGATGTTTTTATAAGATGGAAAGGATTATTCAAGTAAAATCAGTGCACTCTTTTTTCCTTTTCCATTAAGCCCAAAAGCTAGTTTATTTCTCCAGCATCATTACTACTTAAAAATTATATTTTTTTTCTCTCCTCATTTCCCTTCCTTTGTAAAAGATAAGTGTAGAAATATGAGAATTATGACATCGTGGCATCCAAAGTGTGGTAGCCTATTTTATTTTGATAGAAGTCTCCACACAGTCAGCTTAAGCGTCAGAAAGGGAAGAACAAATGTCAGCAACAAATGAAGGTTGAAAATATCTTTTATTTGGGTGTTTATGTTTTTTAATGTTTCTAAAGTCTTCTGGGGAATGGTAAAAAACAAGCAATTTTGTATTTGTGAAAGACTAGCGATAAGAAAAGGGATTTTAGGAGAATATATAGCCTTCAGCAGCAAAGGCAGGCACAAGATTTTTATTATATATATTTTTTCTCCCAAACTTCCCTACGGCAGCCCAATTTGCCTTACACTGCTAAATGTTATAAATATGCTTTTTATATATAAATATGTAAAACATCTGTAAGTTTGTATTGAGGTATACAAACTCCCTCCAACCCCGATGTATACCAAAGTAGACATAGGCTTGATTGTCACTCTTTCTAGAATGTTCAAGTATTTTGATATATTTAAGACCTTAAAGAACAATGTATTAGATGATACACTAGGACAGGCAGGATTTATGGATCAACTCTTCCATAAAGCACCATACCTTAAAGCAGTAACTTTAGTATATGTCCTGTTGGGGTAACTGCAGAGAGCAGATCAACTAGTGACTTCAAGAACACTAGGGATGGAAGGAAAGAAGGAGGGATAGAAGGAAGGATGGAAGAGAGGAAGGAAGGGAAATGAAAAACAGTTCGCCCAGAAGTTTCAGAAGACCTATGTGGGACAACACCTGATACATTTCCCAAATATTAATTTTCACATGCTATCAAACAGAAACATCTGAAAAAAGACTCAGAGAAGCAACTCATATATCTGGAAAACATGATACATCCAGGATTCACATTCCTTTTGTGCAAGATGTGTGGGCAAGGACTGAATCACAGTTCAATAGAAAAAACTATCAGAGCTGAAAATGATCACCGCTGTGCTTCTCCTCCAAAATCAAGATGAAGAGGTGAGCAAGCATGGAAGAGGAGTAGCAGGGTTAGAAAATACACAAAGTAGGATAGGATCAAAGACAGAGTTCAACAGTTTTGATTTACAGAAAACATACCGCAAAAAGGCACTGGATGACCTCAGAACCTTGAACTAAAAACTTCAAATTAGATTAAGAGTATGGATGTTTAAGAGAAACTATGAGAAACAAGGTAGCTGTTCTCCAACTAAAAATTGTGCTGTTACATTGTTCAGCACCTAGAACACTAAAAGTAACAAACACAGCACTATAGGCACATGTATTTAATGCTTTAAAAATAATTAGGTGTTCTGTATTCAGTTGGGTGCATGAAGCTGGTCATAAAGCTGAGAAAATCCAAGTAATGATCAGTAATTATGCAAGTAGGCAAGAAATTAATACTTCAATCATTTTAGGATTCCTGAAAAGACAGAAACCTCTGCAATTCTCACCAAATCTTAAACATAACTGAAGTATTAATAAACTTTTGTTTCTGTTAAAAGCTGTAAAAAATGAATGCATGAATGTTCTTATTATTCTGATATAACAGACTGTTTTTTAGGGGAAAAAAAGATAACCTATTTTATGCTGATTTGTTATTTTCATGTCAATCTAAAAGATTAAATGGAAAATTGCACTGCAAGAGTATCTGACATATCCATAAAAACACATATGCCATGAATTTCAGAATAACAAAAGGTGTCAGAAGTGGTTATGAATAGTCATCTTAAAATTAAACATTCTTATAAAGATGGCATAACACACACCCCTCAGCACTGGTATAATGAAACTGAAAACCACAAAGTTCAAGTTTCACAGTATTAACAGGATTATGAAGTGCTAAAGGGAGAACTTAAAAATTCAGATAAATAAAAACTGTTGCTTGTGATATACATGATGCACTGGAACTGTGTCAGTTACAGTGGGATTTCAGCTGTCCAGCTGAGAGGTTATAGCTTGGTGGAGGTTAAGGAGAGAACCTCTTGTACCAGCAGCAGTAAGAAACCATAAAATGATGAATAAAGATTTACCAATATTAACATCCATCTATGTGTTTATCTGAAACAAAGTATTGAAGGAAATTGCTTTTTCAGCGAGGAAAAAATACACTATTCTTTGTAGATAACCACAGAAGCTGTTCTCAGTAATGATATCTGAAAAAATGTGGTTAACAACTCTTGTTCAGACTCATCATTTTAGGATGGTAAGAACACAGAGTAACTACAAACACCAGACAGCTATTTCCTTGGTCGATCTCAATCCTTATTATCTACCACATCATGGAGATACTTAAACCACTATAAGAAAAACGCCCAAACAAGCCCACATAGCTGAGAATTTAACCAGGTAGAAATAACAAAATAATTCCAGCTAAAATACACAAGTAAAGCATTTCACAAATGCCCCCTCTCTCCTTCTCATGGTCATTTCAGGATTTCCCTGATGAGAAATGAGTCATGGATTTTGCAGGCAAAATCCTGCAAATGTGCATAGATTGTATCAAATATACCAAATAAAAAATTAATAAATGGCTTTATTATTTGCCTGTTGGAAAATTCCTAGGTGAAACAATCCTAACACAACTCTAATTTTTAGATGATGTGTTTTTCTGATGTGACTCGAATTGTGGTGGAAGTGACTGAGAAGTACTTGTGCTCATTTTACGCATTTAATGAGACCCGAAATCTCTAGGACCTGATTCCTTTCCCTTGAAGGAAGCCTCTTTCACAGTCACATTCTGTCTACTCTAAGATTATCATTTACTACACACAGATGAAAATTAGGTCATACATGATACAAGCGATTGAAGGGGAAATGATCTTTAACCAAGTGTAAAGATTAATGTGCCTACACTCAGGTGTCAGCATTCCCAGCACAGTCACTACTGGCCAAGGAAAAGGAGCCCAGTGGGCCAGGCCCCAGGCATTTGATTTCAGGGCAGGATAGCTGTGCCTCAATTTGCTTCCCAGTGCCTTTGCAGTGCCCCACTCCAGTGGTAGCTTGTTTCTGCTGTGCCGGTGACCACACAAATGTCTCATCTTCAACTGAGCCTTCATCCTGCACATCTTCACGATCAACTCCAACTCTCAAATATGGTTGGCAATTCAATACTAAGGGTTCCCTTGCAACTCCTAGGTAACGGGAAGGTATGGGATACAAATAACTCCTGATTATCTGCCAACATCGAGGCGGTAACAGCACTTACCCAGCTAAAGCAAGAGCACAAGCAACACCCTCAGCCATATGCTAATTTATACAATCCTATTTCCAATAAATGAAATTTCAAAAAGTTGCAGGGGAGCAAGAGTGGTTTGAACTCCCAGGAAGCAAACTGAGGATCTGATGCAACTTTCCCACCTTATATCACTGCATTTCAGTGAACAACTGGTTACAACCAGACTGGTAGGAAAATTGATGTCCCTGCCTGGTACATGCCACCTATTGGTATATGCCATGGGTGACTGGGGTGAACTTCCTAGACTTGATTTCTTCTAGGGCAAAACACAAAATAGTTCAACCTGCTTATCCTCCCCCTTTCTGGCACAGAAAATCTTTACATCTTCTTTATAAATAATATACAAAAAAAAAAGCAATTTCCCATTTTATTAAGCCATCAAGACAAAATATTATGACACCTGGGGAAGGTTTTGGTACCCTGAAGAGTGTCTGCTGAGGATGGGGGCAAGGTCCCTGAAGTGGAGCCTGTGGTAACCAGTTGAGTTCTGTGGGCCTGTCTGGCAGAAGGTTTGGTTTGTTTTGCAGAAGAACATTACCTATTGTTAGCACCACAGAGATCTATGAAGTGTTTGTAATCATACATTTTATTCTGAGGAATACCATTACTAATACTCACATAGGCTTTTACACAGATAAGTAATATGATAATTATGAACTTGTAAGTATCTATACTCATTTTACATTGCACTAATAAACTGGGGGGAAAGCGTGTTTGAACTTAAAATCTGAGACTAGAATCTTTCTTTTGGCTATAAAACAAGCACTTAAACAGGGAAGGATATTTTGCAGTAATAATAGGTCCCAAATTCTTCCTGTGATATTGCCAGAGGGCAGCCTCCCACACAAATTCAGCATTACAATATTGAATTGAAGCTGCTATTTGAATAATACAGCCTATCATTATGAGCTATCACCAAAATAATATTTTTCTTGGTTCTTTTCCTTCCTCACCAAAGAGCTACATTCCTTGAATTATCTCATGAAATTTTTTGTGATATTACTATAAATTATATATTTTTACATTGCTTAATGGTAAATCAGACATCACCACAGGTCAAACAGACTGAATATTGAACATAATGCACTCGTCACGCAATGCAGAACTAGCTAATCATTTCAGGCAAGGCGATGACACAGCAAAGAATTTCAGATGAGGCAAAGACACGGCAAGGAATTTGTTTCCTGTGGTGTTCTAACATGTCCTAAAACAAGGAAATTTCTAATTTTCTGACATTTAACATGCATAACTGTTTTTCCAGTTTGTTTTGCATTCAGTACTGACTCAAGAAATGTAAACTTGTTTATGAATCATGCAATGAACTGAAATGGTTGTGATGAAAAAAATGTAACGGGCTGAAATCATCCTTGCCAGTAGTTACTTCAAAATTAGGATGGAATTAATTTTCTCATCTCAAGATGTTAGTGGTTTCAATTAACTGTGTATGGTCTCCTTTAGACAATGGAAAGAGATAAGTATATTCAGACAGCAGATCATCCTATGCCAAAACATATGTTTAACACAAAACAAATAATTTTTAGAGAGGTAAAGTTCAGCGAGGATTATCTCTTTGCATCCTGTGCTAATACAAATCCACACTGTGATCCAAATGCCTGAAGGCAAAAGTCTGCTTTCCATTGGTCTGTTTTGCTGCAGAGGAAATCTCAGTGTTTAATTCAATAACCAAATCCTTTTTTGTTATTATTACCACTTTATTACATCAGTAGAGCTATTTGCCAAAACCACATGTACAAAGCCTTCATAAACTATGTCTGCTACTTTTAGCTTTTTTTCTTAGGTAGTTTTGATTTCTTCCTCTAAAATTATGCCAAAATTAGACAGAAGTGATAAAATTAAAGATTTAATCTAAACACAACTTCTGCATGATAGTACAATAACAAACTGTGCAGACAGTTTAAGTTTTTCCTCTCTAAACTCCCTTTAAAAATAGGTTTATTTTTGCCAAATACAGTCAAATTTGAAGAATAAGCTTTATTTAACTCTGCAGTCTTTTCTTTTTTTGATTTTTTTTTTTAAAATTTAATTTGTACACTAGAGCTAACAGTGCAAACCAGAACAATTAAATTATCCATCCTGGTTAAATCTCTGGAAGAAAGTGCGTCTTGTGTCATTGGACAAGTAAAATCATGAACTGTTAATTCTGTTAAAGAATATGATATCATACAAACAACTTGCCACAAATGTTGCAAAATAATGCAACAGTCAATCACATTTCAGGCATTTCTGACAGTGCAAGTGGGAAAATCAAGCTGTCAAAAAGGTTTACTGAATTTACGTGTCTGGATCCCTTCTTCATTATATTTTCAAACTTTCTCAATGCATTAAGATTCCTTTACAAACTATAAAGGGATGTATTTTTCAATGCATTGCCTATGATGTTTTTTTGGAAGCTGTACCAGAACTCAAATAGAACGGTTCTGTTATATGCTAAAGTCTTTCCCTAAGAATACTGGAGTTTTTCTAGTGAGGTACCACACTAAAGACATTTTGAAGACCATGAGACCTCAAACATGTTTTGAAATTAGGAATTTGAAACTTTCAAATATTTTCAAACAAGTTCTGTTATCTGAAGACCAACATTTCACACCTCAGTGGTTGGTTTATTGGCCACATTTCCACCTAGATGGAGGGTGCTGAGAGAGAAGCTCCTTTATATGCCTCCAACTTAAAACACTGCCACCAGCAATCTCAAATATCAGAATGAGTGCCCCATAAGAGACCATCACCTGTGCGTGTGTCATCCTTGCAAACACTGTGGCATTTTAGCATAAAACCCCTCTCCAAAGCAGTCAGGTTCTGCTCGGCAAGCTGAGATGGTGGGGAAATCCATCCTATTTAGCACTACTGTCACAGATGGGTGTATTTTTTCCTGCTATTTTCATTTTTTCCAAGTGATGTGAGACAAAATACTGTTTTTGAAGCTATGCTATGGGTGTATCTTCTTACTCTGAATCCACATAGTGGCTGTGAGGGCTCAGAAGCACCAAGAAGCTCTTGTTCAAACTGAACGCTTTGAAGACTGGAAAGACCTGTGGCATAACTGTACAAAATGTAGCAATTTGAAAAATAATAGTAATTTTAAAAGTCAAAAAAGGACCCTGCATTAAAATCATGCTGACAACATCCCCATGACATAAATATTGCAGCTCTGTCATTTCCATCCTCAGTCATCTCTGAATGAGTAACTATTTCGTGCAAACAATTTAGGAAGGCCTCATCTCACTTCATAAAATGTTGTATTGGATTCAACTCAGATCCACTATTAATCTACAATCAATATTAAATTGTAAAAGGCAAAGAATCCTGAGCTGACATCAGACACAGTAAACATTCTACATTTATGTCAAGTAAATCTTACCAGTCCATGTGGTTTGATTTCAATACAAATTAAACACGAGTATTTCAAACTCCTCTTTTTTAACTTATGTTAAGCTTGCCTGCTTTGACGCACTCCAACTACATGTCACAGCTTTTCCTTCTATACAACACTTCCCATGGTCCCTAAAGCCATAAATGCTTTCATAATTTAGGTTTGACAGTGAGCCAGATAAGCAGGCACAGTATCCCCCCTTAGCCACAACAACACTTATGAACAGGTTGGACATTAAAAAAAAAAACAAAAAAACAACAAAAAACCACCCATTTCCAGTTTGTTATGTTTCCAGGAATAAAAATATTATTTACTCCAGTTGAAACTTTTTCATTAAGGCAAGGCATAACTATTTTTCAAAGTTTCTGGTGCACTTAAAGGTTATATGCCACATTGATTCTTCATAAAATGGCAGGCACCTTAATGCCTAACAATATTGCTACATCACAGCACACAAGGCATAATAAATAACCTTAAAACTACGCAACCGGTCGATGCATAGAGAGCAAACATTTCATAGAAAATATATTGTTTCATATAAGAATGCTTCTGGGTTGCTTATTAGCAAGTAGTAATGTAGTCTTACTTGAAACAGTGACTAAAAATCATGTATGATCTACTTTCAAAGGGGGAAAAAGTGACATAAATACAAAATTTCCATCTGAAAGAAAAAAATATGCACAGACTTTTATACTCAGATATTTATTCCGGGTTCATTCAACAGAATAACAACAATGTGGGTTCTTCTCTATATTTGACAGCTTGGCATCATCATATAAACACAAGCCCCATACAGCTTTCCCTTTAACAGTTACAGGGGTAAAACTAAATAGTTATGTTGAAAAAAATTACTTGATCCTCCAAACTTGATGCAAGTCTGGGTGTTTGTTAAGATTATTTAACTCACGAAGTTATAATTTCAGATTTTTTTTTGTTTCTATAAATCTGAGAGATGAATTACAGAAATACACAAGCAATATGATCGATCAGTCATAAATTACTTGAAGATTTTAGAGAGAAAGAGAAATGAAAATTTTAGCATGGAGAAGCCAGATTGTCACATCTCACTGAGAAGCAAAAAAAAAAAAAAAAAAGGATCAGGAACTAGTAGTATTTTAAGAAACTGTTACAGTTGGTGTTTTAGAAGTACTGAAGAGGAAATATCTAAACAAAGGATTTGTGTGAGGGAGGAAAATAAGTAAGTAAATAAAGTGGCTTTGTCAGTTTGTGCTTCTTATCCCCAAAAATAAGACTCAAACCTGTCTGTCAACCCACCACTGTTTTACAGACATCTCCCTCTGCAGCCTTTGTATCCCTGTACCCCAGAAGAGTCCACTAGTGCTACACGACACTGTTTACTTAAATAAGCATGTGAGCCATAAAAGGAACCTGACATTTTGCAGTACAGCAGAAGTGAAAAACAGATGCTGAAGATGAACTGAAAATACAGAGCAACATCAGAGATATGGAAGTGCAACTGAAATCTCAGAAGGAAAAGGAAATCCCAGTACAAACCACTGATCTAATTGCTTAGATGTACTTTAGAGGCAAAAATACTCAAGAATTGGCAAGTATTTTTAGCTGAAGAATAGTACAATGAAGTTTTTATCATATTTGATAGTAAGAGTTCCACACACAAGACAGTAAGTGTCCCATTATCACTAAGTGGTGAGGAAAGAAGCAGGATGAACTAAAACAATGGAAAAGATAAAGAGAACAATACTTCAGGTGGATGTCTTTAGTATGTGAGGAGAGAAGAGCATACAGCTATGTTAATATACAGAGACATGCAAGGAGAGAGCAAATCTGGCTACGATGATATAGGACGAACAGAGAAAACTATTTTGTGAAGAACCTTTGTAAAGTTAAACAAATATCCAGCTCATCTCTTAATCCAGAAACAGTAATTTAAAAATAACCACTGACACCCATAATCTATTGTGAGTGTTTTCCAATTTGAAGCATAAATAAAAGTAAAATCAAATAAAATACTAATCAGAAATGAGGCATATTAGATCCACAATGTATGCAGGCTTCAGTGGCTTAGCATTTCCTAAGCCTGGACGACAGCATATTTGTTTACTCACAGTATTATGGAAGAGTCATCTACTGAAGGTCAAAGCTAGGCAGATGTGCAAGGATTCAGAATGAATAACCAAGAACCCAGCATTTAATGTCAATTTTTCTGCTACAGCAAAGAAAATTATCTCGGCAGAGATCCTCTTTCACTTTTGTGCCAGGTAAGAAACAAATCCCTTTTGCGTTACCACCTTGCAGGGTTTGCAGGAGACATCTATAGTGCACCAGAGCAGTTGCTGTGAGAAGGTAGGAACAAAACCATAAAGATCTATCATATAATTTGAATATACCCAAAAAAACCCCATTGATACAGTAACAGTTAAGGAGGGATTTAGATAAGGACTACATAAAAGACATGTTTTTAGCCTGAATACCTCCCCAGGTACGCTTAAATATGCTATGTAGAGCAAGGTATTTTTGTGTTGCAATTACAAACATATGCTAGACTTTTGTATTCAGAAGTTTTTCTAACAGCTTAAAAACAAATAACCAACACAACTTAAGATGCTGTACTACTGAACATGTGTGTTACTGATTAAAGCCTGTTGTGAAAAAATTATTAGCTTGCATAAAAGTAACCAGCCAAAGTCCAAGGATCATCACCAGGCAGCTGTTAATGAGCCACTTCAGTAATGAGAAAGTTCAGGGGTCACTAACTCCCTCCTGCTCCTGCACACAGACATGCTTTTTTTGGCCTTCTACCTCACTGCTGTTTGAAAGCAAGGTGGAAGATAAGCCTGCCTGAACTGACATGCCAAGGATTTCTGTAGGACTGGCCCTGAGCAGTTTGCTGTGAAGCCTGAAGCAAACACAGCCAAACAAACAACGTGTCAATGTCCATTCCACCATGGGGAAAAGGTGCACTCATAAATACAGAGCAAGCAGGGAACAGTGGAAGATGCTGACTGTCAAGGAGGCAGTCATACAAAAAACCACAATACCAACATACACACGTGAAATTCTTCTTGATTCACTTTCTTGTGATGAGTGAAGCTGAGGTTTCTTATCAGTATGAAGGAATCTGATGTATCAAATATACAAATACATCCCAGAGGTGTAATTTTCAATATTCTTTGCTGACAGTGCAAAGAAACCATTTTCTTTACCAGCACGGTAACATAGGTAGCAGTCCTGAGTTGGACCAAGGAATTGCTGGCATGTCTGGAGCAGATGCTGGAGGCAAGAGTGACTTCCGGAAAGCAAGCATGTCCTACAGAAAACACACAGCTCCTCCAAACCACGACTGCCCAAAGCAAAACCACTCCTTGGGAGAGGGTACAAAACAGTAAGTCTCTTGTAGCAGGTATTCCTCTTGTTTCTGGATTCGAAGGACATGCTGATACCACATTTGAGAACAGGTAAAACTGAGAGTACAAAGAGGCTAGAAAACTTTCAGAGTAGCACACATCCTTTTGCTCTTACCCCACCTAAACCAACACTAAAGGGACTTCAGTAAGAGTGATGAACAACAAACTAAATGACAAAAACACAGCCTGTTCCGAGATGAATGAATATAGTTTTGTATGCATTCTTCTGTGTGCAACATATATCCACTTAAATTTCCCAATTTAAATTGTAGAACCAGAGAGACAAAAACTGTGCGGCAATTGTAATAGTTCTGTGGCAAATATGGTTTCAACATAATTTTTTACATGCTCTAGTCATCAAAACGCAGTTGTTTTACCTCTTGATATTAAGCAATGCCCAGGGTATCCCAGTGGGAGTGTTGAAAGCAGGTAGCAATTTCTCTCCAAGCTCCACTGCCTTTCTTCGGAAAACCTGAAAGTTAAGAAGAAACCAAGAGTTGGAAAAACGTACTGTTACTGCAACTAAATCAATTTCGCTAATACCATTATTGAGCATATGGTACAATCCATCTCAGCCCAATGAAGCATCCCTGCCCTTTTAGAGTGACGTCAAAGGAACGAAGCAGCACGGCCTGTTTTCCATCGCACCTGGTAAGGAGAGAGCTCACGCAGATCCTGGTAAGCAGGATCACACAGTGACAATGCCCAGACGACCTGCTCCTGGCACAACCACCATCGAGCTGGAACCACCAGTACAGCCAGACTTGATGTTGCAGAGCAGGTTATGCACTCCTGGCTGCCCCTGCCAGGTACCCTGTGCTCAGGAAAGGGGCCATGAGCCAGGGACGCTCCTGCATCCTGGCTGGCTGGCCAGCAGCTCCTGCCCCAAGAGCCACGTCCTCCTGGAGCGTGGGACGCAGCCGCAGGAAGGGCACCTCTGCTCTCTGTGAGGTTTATGAACAGGGGCTCAGCATGCTCTGGGAGCCTGGGCTGCATCGCCACAGACCTGCTGTACAGCAAATCTGCTGCACTGGAAGCCTGTGGCAAAAACATCCTTACATACCTCTGAAAAAATAAACCCCACAAATTTTGCAGCACTACAGTCATTATGGACTCAGCTGGCTTATACCCAGAGAGTGTCAGTACCACAATGAATCAGAAAATTGGAATATACCCCTGCAGACAATTGAGACTTGACTGATATTTAGCATCTAAAGAGTTTCAGCTTTCATTTCAAAAACATGAAGCAGAAAGACCCCAAATGCTTACCATACGCCCACAAGAATGACAGACAATTTAACAAGAGGAACTTTCATGCCCAGGGTAATAGTTAAAAAGCTGGAACAAAGAGGATTTTGCTTTCCTTCAACTGCCAGCTCAGCTCAGGTTACATTAACCTTACTGTTTGTGCTCTGAGTGCTCTACTAAGAGAGTTTTTAATTAGAAGCAATATTGTTCCAACTTAAATATAGAAACCTATTTAGTGATTTCAATATGTGGATGTTCAAGGCCTATTTGCTTGGAATTACACTGGGATCTTGCGCAACACTGAAAGGGATTATCCCAGGTGTAGTAGTCAAAATAGCAAAGTCACCTTCATTGTTCTCTCTTTCTAATAATGGTTCCTTTCAATTCATTTTTTCTCCTCAGACATACTTATGATGGATTTATATTTATTTATGTATTAGAAATTGGTTTGTACAACTGATGCATCTTGCGGTGTAGCCATGCATATATGTTTATGTGAACATACAAAGACATTTGCTGGGCAAATCAAGGTAATGCAGAAATTTCTTCCCACAAAAATAAAATACAATTTGTAAAATACCACTTTCTAAAATCCACATTGAAGGAAGGTTTTTATGATTGAAAAATATGTGATCAGAAGTGAATATAAAACTCTGGGAGAATCATAAAGAAGCTCCAGACTATCCCATCCCACGGTCTCTCCACATGATACAGATCTCAAGATTTCTGTGGCAACAGTCCAAGATTTAGAATTACAGTAAAAGATATTTTAAGGAAGGTTAAGTAATTTCAAGTCAAATTATATCTGGAGTCAAAAAACTTTCTTGAGTGGATTGCATGAGAGTACTGGCAGAAACTTGAAGCAAAGCAGCAGGAAAAACTATTTCCTTGGAAATCACTCCATAATCCATATTTCTGACTTCCCAGTTTACCAATTATGTGGATTCTGATAAGAATTAGTTATAGATTTGTGATCTTTATCCAGCACACAATTCAGTCTTCCCAAGGGTTAAAGCCTTGAGGAACACTCAGAAACAGCTGGTGTAGAACATAATCACCTCTTAGTAGAATTCCTTGGGAGGAGCAAGGGACTGTAATCCACCAGGAGCGCACAAGCTTTCCCTCATTACACTATGCAGCCACGTTTATCACCTTGGTCTGCAGAAGCCAAACGTATCCTTTGCTCTTTTAGCACAAGGGAGGCCTCCCTCAGCCTTTCACAGCATATGGGGTGATCAGCTCATCAGTCTCTCTGCTCTGAAATATTGAAGTATTGAAAGAAGAGTGGCTACAATCATCCTCCTGAGCAATGGGCACATCAGGACCCAGATTTTCTGTAGAAGCATCTGCTGCACAGCATAAAACCCCACCTTTAGCTATATGTAAAAGGGCTAGACAGACATCTTATGGAATGTTGTTAAAGGTGCCATATGTATTCTTTTTAGGCGTTTATGTAAGGACATGAGATCTCCCCTTCAAAACACACACACACACACGTACTTAACCACAGCAGAGGCAGCAAGGCTCAGTACCTGCTGTACCTTACAAGCTGTATTAATCCTTCATCATTAAAAAGATTACATGCCAGCTCAGAATGAGGTCTTTTACAATAATTGCTTCTGGACAAAAATGTGACATTTTAGTACCTTAATTTGATGTAGAGCAATAATGCTTTACTTTCAAATATTTCTACCAACTCTAACATATGTCTTAAATTCTGCTGTATTTATTTCATAAATTAACAACACAAATTCTTTCAAAATAAAAATTGCCTACGTTATGGAAATGACATGAACAATGGCTATCAAAAAATAAGCACATGTGATACAAAGCAGTAAGAAGTATTATTCCACATATGGATATAGAAGGAAAACGTAATTCAATCCTGACAAATATAATGCCCTAAACACCAACATTAGAACACACAGTGAAGCCAGGCATTTGGGCTTCTTTCTTGTCTTGCACCTCTTCCAATGCAGTAAACAATTTTCATAGTAGGCAATAAGGAAAAAAGAATAAAAAAATATTTTTAAACCATCATACAATTTTGAAACAAGTGCTGAGGTGAAAATGCACTTCTTGTTTACATGAGGATTTCAACAGGATGTTACTAATGAATGCTAGAGATTTTCCTTCCCCTTCCAAAGGTAAAAATAAAAATCAGCTATGGACAGTGTCTAATTTTATCTCTAAGGTTAATTTAACATGGCTGAACAACTGACTGCTAAATCGCTATCTATAAAGGAGAACAGCATAAACAAGAATGACAAGAATACAATGATACTGAATGAGCACAATAAATAGTATTCTCATGCAGTAAAATTATATTCTTTCAGAAAGGGTAAAAGGGTGAAGATAAATAAAGGAACCACTTTATTTCTCAATTTGCAACTTTAGCAGTTAATAATAATAATAAAAATAGAAAAAGCAGGTGCTGCAATTACTGCACATCATCCACAATGTTCACTTTTTTTTGTCCGCAATTTTTGTTTTGCAGAAACTTTAGTATCGTACAAGAAATAAATATTGTGCTGGGTAAGGTACTTTTTTGGGTAATAGAAGTAAATAAAAAACAGGAACTTCAACTTATTATCTCTACTTTTGACATGAATTTCAACTTTTGCCAAGCCCTGATACTTCCCCACTATCAACCAGTAAAGTGATTGTTTGGTAAGCACAAATTATGACAGCCATTACTGAGAAGCATAAAACAAAGGCAGAAATGACAGAGCACAAAAATGAGAGACATTATACATAATAAAGGAAAATATCTACAGTAAAATATCCCATCCCAGTGGTTATCTTCAGAGCACTGAGGACTTTTCCTGGTTTTTCCTCATGAATGCTCATCCAGCACTAATGAAGGATTACTTACATGAAGTACTCCAACTGGGTCTGACCTGCCCGAAGCTGTCACAGTCCCATATCTGCACCCACCCTTCACCCCAACGCTTAGTTTAAATATTCACCCACAAGTCTAAAAGTCTACAAACTACTGCTGAGGCCTCCATCACTTTTTCCAATGCTCTATCATATCTAGACAGCATACTTTTTAAAGAAGAGGGACTGTGGATTTATTTACCTGGCACACTGGCAGACCCTTTGTCAGGTGCTGCACACAGTAAGCCTCACTATCATCAGTCCCTTCTTTTAAACTGAGGATTCAGAGTAAGAGCAATGAAGTCACTAAAAATCGCAATTATATTTAACTCACCTAAACGCCATACTACAACGAAGAAAATTATTCTAAGTGAAGCACTGTGGTTCAGGAAGGAAAATGATAATTGAAACCAGTCAGAAATACATGGTCAGTATGTAACACTACAAAGCTGGGCAGGATATGAAATGCTTTCTCAAGCATTTCTCTCTAACTTAATTTTGCTAGTAGTCAGACTTTGGATGTGAGATAATTCTCTTTTCAAACTCTAATGTGTTACTTACATTTTTTTAAAGTAAAATACTGACTCTCACTGTGGAAAGGTTGTGTGTAAGATGGACTCCTCCATGAAATAAGTAGAGATTCCTTCACGCTCTGCAGTCCTACTCGAAATCAGCACTAAAGCAAATTAGATACTTACTATAATCATACAGTAGATTATAGAGAAGACAGAGTTACTGCACTTTCTATTTCAATCTCTGTTTACGTTAGTAGGCTGTGAATCATTAAAATAAGCTCAGGGCTAATAAAGCAGCGCCTTTATTGTCCTTTGACTTACTGATCTTGAGTGTCTTACAAACACAAAAGTGACGCCAAACCACCACCATTACTCCAAGCTGGCAATTCTTTGAGCAACATTTGAGTAAGCACTAGTACGTAAACAAGAAATCCACCTCACTGCTGCACACACTTGCCTTCCATATTACTGTCTGTTCATTCCATAGGCAACACACATACCAAGCCAGGGAACAAGACATCATTTTCTCACTCATTAGATAGTCTTAGACATTTCTTAAGTACATTTAAGTATGTTTGGTCTTCATAAGAGAGAACAAACTAACTAACTAAAAGATCATACATCCAGAGCTGCGATGCTCATGTTAGAACACCCAATGCCACAATCAATCAGATCTTGCAGACTCTTCCGTCCATTAACAAATCTTATTAGGGAAAAGAGTGTTCCCACAGAGAAACAAGGATGTGCCTGCAAAGATGCAACCGCAGGGAACCGCGGGGCTAAGACCAGACCTGTCATCTGATGAGCACTGGCTTTCATTATAGTACAAGAATGTTACCTCCCCTGGATAAACAAAAATGTTTCCTCTGGCTGGAATGACAAATCCCTTTGAAAATGTCAGATTACCTCATTGTAGTTTTAATTGCGCTTGCTAATCAGGAAGAAAAGCAAGCACAGGAAAGAAAGAAATATCTCAGAATTGCGTATGAGGCACATCTAATTTTAAAAAAAGCCTATCATGATACAGCATCATAAATTAAAGAACAGCCAGAATTCTGCCTTAAGAAGTCCTCCACACGAAGGAAAGCAGAAGTTAAAATTTAACACCAAAGGAAGCAATACTATATTTT
Organism: Dasyornis broadbenti; assembly: GCA_013397935.1. Classification (NCBI taxonomy): domain Eukaryota; kingdom Metazoa; phylum Chordata; class Aves; order Passeriformes; family Dasyornithidae; genus Dasyornis; species Dasyornis broadbenti. Next base: position 1,218,685 of record VZRN01002074.1, read on the forward strand.
AATCTTTTTTTCAATTGACAAAGACACTTTCTCAACATTTCTAATTCTGTCAAATTAAGCACTTCTCATTGTTGTTTTTATATTTACAGATAGAAACTGACAAGTCACTAAGTAAGATTTATTGCTTTCTTTCTTGTACCTGACTGCCTTTCCCACTAGGTAAGGAATGAATATTTCAGTGCAAAAGCAGAAAACGAGAGCAGAAAAATGAACAGGGACAGGACGCTTTCCTGCTCTTCAGAACACTGAATAGAAATCCTCTCAGCATAGCAAATGTTGATTTGGGTTCAAAGTGATCTGCTAACACAAAAGAGCTCTCTCAGAACAACTTGTTCCAATACCTTCTTTACTGAAAGAAAATCCGGGATTTTTGCTATGTTTACATTTGTTTTATTTTTACAATGAAAGACTAGAAATGCTACAAAAATTGTGGTACTCCACTTGACATAACAGAATACTTGAAAGAGTTGAAATTGAATTGTGCCACTATCTGCAAAACCAAGTGATACCACATCTAAGTGCCATATTATTTAAAACCATTTCCTATAACACATTTTCAGTATTTATGACATCTGGATAAGTTACCCAGGTGCTGGCATTAATTCATCAGCAAGCAGTGCTTCTACAATTACTGTCACCTAGACACTAGCAGGTGGCTTTGAATTTCATTTCATTCAGTCCTCACTTCCAGCTGAGTCAAGTCAGTGATGAATATTCTGTGCTAAAAGGTGAGGAGACAATTAATAATATTTCTGGAAACAAGTGTTGTAATGAGTCACATCAGTGTGATAATCAGTGCCATCAGAAGACACCAAATGGCCTTCGGTGAGGACTTTCACAGTTGTATATTTATACATTTGGATCCAGAAATGCCAAGAGTGTGTTTTGAGCATTTTCCCCAGGAAACAGACTGTGTTCAAGACCAACTCACTAGCTCTGAGCCAGCCCTGGTCCTCCTGGGATTGAGCATGTGAAATGTCACACCAACACATGAGCCTACCTCCAGCCCAGGACTGCACCCAACCTCAAGTCCTCCTACCAGGATACAGAAGAGGAGGACAGTGCATTCAAAACAAGCGGCTCCACTTGAAGCTACACCTACAGCAGTCAAAGACCAGCCAGAGCTGATCAACACAAGGGCACACACCGACACCAGTCAGCATCGCATTCTTCACCATTCTGAGTTTTGGGGAGGCTTTCCAGTTTGAAAGTGTAATGTCAAACCCAAAGCACCTTTCCCTATCCATATAACTTTGCTCAAAGCTGGTTAAGCCTCCCCTCAGTCCCCAAGACCAGAGAGGTTGCTGAGTGGTATAGACCTGGCTCTCCTGGGATTGCACCAAGCTGGAACTCTGGAGCTTGGCTGGATGCAAGAACATTTCCTACAGAGGCAATGGGGAGCTTCTGCACTACACACCCTAAGGCTACCCCCACTTCCTGCACAGGCCAAGCCAAGTCCACCCTCAGGCACATCCTTAAAATCAAATGTTTAATTTGGAAAATGATCTCTGATAATTTCCCTCTCATTAAAAGTCTCAGAGTGTCATACAGATCGCTCCCTCACACATATGAACAGTATCACAGCTAAATAAAGCAAGAGGAATGTCTCATTTAAAAATAATGACAATAAGCAGCTATTCCCACAATCCTGCCCAGCATCTGCCATCATACAATGCTAGGCTGTAACGTTAAAATACAAACGGTCTTCAGTGGACACAGCCTGGAAAATATAGATCCTGTGGTAAAACAGGGCTTCCTATCTCAGTCTAAGGCTGAAACAACCACAAGGTAGTATTTATAATGAAACCCTAAGTACAGGAATCCAAAGCTCCTATTTGACACATCTATGCCAACATCAGAGCAGGCATAAGAGCATCCAAACTTTGTGAAAGCTCTCAGCACCCAAGATGACAGGGTGATTCAGGAAGGTGCACATAAGTTTCCAGCTTTTGAAATCACTGATTGTAGAAATACGCAAATGACTTACTGGAGAGATTCACACAGCTTGTGGTATCTGTGAGCAACAACTCTATCTCATTTGCAAACTGCTAGAACAGTATGTGTCTTTTTCACAACTTGAGGAAGTAGCAAACATGAGTAAGCTTTTAGATTTGCACTGCCCCTTCCAGAATACTCCAGTATGCTGATCACCAGTATGTAGAAGTTAACTTAAAAAACCTGCTTATTGCATAAAATAGATTAGCTTTAAAAGACAAGTAATAAAAAAATTAATAAAATCCCTTCTTTTATTCAATTAGCCTTTTTTTGTTATGGTTTCACTGATGGCAAGAAAATTAATTTTCTTTTCTAGCCGACTACTGTACCAAAGAAGACACATAGTACCATGTAGAGTTTCCCCTCTGTCGAAAAGACTGTAGAGGACTTAATCAAATGGAAGTAACTGGATTAGTGAGAGATTTCCAGATTCCATTCAAATGCACATGGCAACAAGCACGAACTCCCTCAAGTTATCAGCAGTAGCTAATATATGTAATTACTACAGTTATTTGTTAACTAAAGAATTTCTAAGTAGATATACTGTGTTTGAAAATCTTATTTTAGGAAGGCCAGTAATAATTGGTACAAACTGTCAGAAAGTGCAAAGCATAACTCAAAGAAATACCAATGTCCAGTAACTTTTCCACATCTGACTTGCACTTTAAAACTTTAAAATGAGGGAAGGAATTGTTAGGTAACTGCAGAATTTAAAAAATCATAAAGGAAGGCTTTGCTCCTGTTATGTTTAGTTATTTCCTTTTGTGCTATTCATGAATATTTAGGACTGCTTACACAGACAACTCCAAGAACTGTTTAAGAGGAAGACCTTCTAGACCACAGGAGAGAATGCAACCACTAATTTATCTACTAATATCAAAAAGCATACGTTTTTTTAAACCTCATGTATACTTGAACAATTAGAAGCTTAGCTACAACCCACTAGTACTGGAAAGCTTAGGAACCAACCATTTAATAATATCTCTGCTGCAATAATTCAAGAAAAGGCGGTGATGAATGCAGTAAACAAACTGCAATGATTGCTTGTAATAACAAAAGGAATTTGTTACTTACAAAAGCCTTTGAGAATTCCTCACCCCAAACTCAGGGCAGCTTTAATTTTTCAGGAGGTGCAATAAGCAGCATGCACAAACAGTAACGAGCTGGATTTGCTGCACGTGTACAGATTAACTGAGCACTGGCAACTGGCTCCTGAGGCCCAAAATACAGGTAACAAGACTCACACCTGCAAAAACTGTGCTCAAATCTTAAGACTCTGAGACACCACATCACCCCAAATAATACATAAATTATGAAACAGCTCAGTGTCAGCAAATCAGTGTCAAAGATTTGGGATGCCAGCCTTGTGTCCTATAAGCAATAGAAAGCCCGGAACCACAGGTCTCCAGTCAAATAAAGCAGGTGTTTCAAGCAAGGACAGATGGCAAGCTAGGAGGCATCAGAAGTGTCAGCAGCCCATGATGGAGGACTGAACCCACACCTAAGAGCTAGTGGAAGTCTTAAATCTCTGTTTTTACACAATACCCGCATAACAGGATATACAGGATTATATATGCATTAAAACTATGGTATGTCCTGCTTTGAACAACAGCACTGTAAGAGACACCATACAACAGCACAATTCAAGTATGAACAGACACTAGCACTAAAAAACTCTTTCCCAAGGCCCCTCTATCCCCAGCAAAATAAGCCCTCTCCAACCTGTGAAAATCCAATATTCATATGCTTGGATGCTGGTGAAAGGCACTGTCAGCCCTAGAAGCAACTCATAGACTAACACCAGGCAAAGATGTCAAGAGTATAGAGTATGTCACATATTTATTAATCAGGTCTTCTACAGTTCAGGAAGATGACACACGTATTTGAAAGTATATTGGATGTAAGTAAATGCGACTGAAATTAAAAATATGGCATATACAATGGAAACTCATTATATTGTGAAGTGATACAGAAAACATCTGGATGCCATCTTAAGAGGTTTGTGTTTTTCCTGATTAAGGAAACAGCTGCCTTAGTAAAATTACTCATATCCAGCAGTAACTAAGAGTATCTTTGAGCTCAGTTCTTCTGTTAAGCCACAAGCATCTGCTTCCTAATTTTCTTTTTATTTAATCTTGTGTACCCAGCCCAAGTGCTGTAACAACAAATTTAAATAGCTGCCTCATTTTATATCTTGCAAGCTATCACAACTAAACAAAGAATAACACTTTGCATATGAAACTCTCTTTTCAAGCAGGTGACCATTGAGGGGTGATTTGCAACACCATCTGTGTGAAAGCAGGGGGTGGGGTGGAGGAGCCTAATAAACTGCATGGAGAATCAATAATTACATCCTCAATGCAGCATAAAGTGCTTACGGAAGATTCATTCCTAGCCTTGCAAATTTGACTGTGTATTTTAATTCCAATACCATTAAATGATTTAGAGTGATGCCTTCGCTCTAAACTACACTCCTAGACAATGGCAGCAGGCACAGAAAAGGCTAAAATCACTCTGTGTACATAAAGGGAATTCTATTTTCTTTTTAAGGGTAACTCGGCAGCAAATGGAGAGCTGTTTGTTTCAGCCAGTGTTATGTGGCACATGCAAGTTTCTTCCAGGCATTAATGGCAAGAGTTTTAAATGATGGTTATCAAAAATACAAGTATAAGAATGTGAACAGGATACCAAGGGTGCCTACTTTAATTGTTCTTCCATACATTTTTTCTCTAACTGCATTTACTCACTTTAATGTATTACTCCAACACCAGAACAACAGCTTAATAAAATTACTCTCATCAGTTTGAATCAAAAAGGTCCTTGGACAAAAGGGCCCACAAGACTCAGGATCTCTCATATTCTGCCATCTCCCTTGAACCAATCACTAGCAAACCCGACCAGCTCACTGAGCAAATGGAAAAAAAATAACTACTCCTTCTTTTTGCTCTGTTTTCTCTCAAAAAGATGGTCTTCCTCAAACCCTATGTAGTCTCAATCTGCCATCATCACAAATATTTAAGTCAGTTATTTGTATCATTCAGAGGCCGGTCCTCAAACGGTTACAATTTACACTGATGGTGTCCTCAGACCAGGTAGCACAGAGTAGCAGTTCTCCAGCCAGCTCAGGGTTAGCTCTTCCTGGAGTTACTCCCATTAGTCTACAGCATTTGTACTGGCTCTGCAGCTGTAGTGCAGTAGCAGTAAGGAAGAAAAGCTTCCCTTTTCCCTGTGGTTTTCATGCAGAGTTCTCCAGATAGCAAAGGGCTCTGTTTTCATGAAGCAGTGAGTGAAAGTTTACAGAATCACAAGATGGTTCAGGTTGGAAGAGACCTGCATGGAAGGAGCTCTGAAGGTCATCTGGTCCAACTGTCCTGCTCCATCAGGGCCACCCAGAGCTTGTTGCCCAGGAATGTGAGAGAGAGCTTTCCAGTATCTCCAGGGACAAGGACTCCACAATCTCTCTGGGCAATCACTGCAAAACGCTGCAGTGCCCAGGCATCCTCACAGTAAAAACATGTTTCCTGATGTTCAAGGGGAACCTCCTGTGTTTCAGTTTCTGCTCAAAGTTTTATATAAATGTCATATGTGTATTTTGGCACAGCATTAGGACATGGACAGGGCAGTGTTATAGTACAGGCCTAAGTGACTATTGTCCTAGCTGTATCTTCAGTAAACAATACTGCAACAAAGTATTTATCAAGAATCTTGTCTTGTTCTTAGTGGCTTGATTCAGAATGAAGCAAGCAGTAAACTTGTAATAACAGCAACAATAAGAACAACTAATAACTAGTGAACTACACGTAATGCAGGTTGTGAAAGGATTAGCACAAGGAACAAAAGTATGATGAGAATTCAAATGGACAAGTTTGAATACTGAAATTTTAAAAACAAGCAATGATTTTAGGCACAGAATTACAGAGTTCCAGGCTTTACACAGTCTTCATTAAACACTAAAGGCCTCAGGAGACAATTTGCATTACTCCAATGTCCTTTGCCAGAGACCCTATACTCCTCTTCATGCTTAGGCAATTCCACATTCCACTGCCCATTAGTTTGATGCGTTCATGGATACAAGGAGTATAAATTCAACACGACTGTTTTAGAGTTTCTTATACTCTTTAAACATGTATAAAAAATAATGAGTATTCACTGCAAACTAGTGTTCTATATTAAGGCTGTCCCACGTTTAAACAGCAAAGTGCTTCTTTTAATCCTTATAGTAGGACTGAAGTCAACACAGGAATTCCCAGATTTTGAGACTGCAGATAGTGGAAACAAGTAAAATGATCACACGTACAAAGACAGTGCCACCAGTCACTCTGTTAGGTCTACACCACGGATCACTTATGGACAAGCCACTGGATCATAAACTCTCTCATTGATCTTTCTCTACCACCAGCAGCTACAGACTGCTTCTGTCTCATTTGTATAGGTAGATGGGAAAGAAATCAACTGTTTTAGCTGTTTCAGGCCTCAGGTTTCAGTGGATTCTCAGATTACAAGTAAATTTGTTTTGGTAAATTCCAATAAAAACAATGGGATCGAGAACATGCGGTTTTGATAAATGCAGCTTGGATTCACAACCTGGTGAACAACTGAGCTTGACCCCATGACAGGTGAGTTTGGTAACACCAGCAGTTGCATTGATGCATTTTAAGTTGTTATTCTTCAAGTGGAGGAACAGGTTAAAATTTAGCGTACTCTGCAAATTCCTTTCCCCACAACACCTCTGACACACCATCTAGTTGGCTTTTTATGTAAGTAATGTAACAGGAAAAATCTTCCTCTATATAGCAGGACAAAAAGATGATGGTTTCTTAACTCAGTGCTTTCTTTCTTATTGCTGAGATTTCTCTGACAAACAATAGTCACTGAATTGTCTGATGAATAATGGACATGTCCAAAAATGAGCCTAAATAAAATGCTTGTATATTTTCCTTAAATTAAATATAAGAGATGTGCACTCTTGTAGTTCTTTTTATGTAAGCCAAACAGGAGGCTTCAAGAGAGAAGAACTATGAATTAAGAAGCTGCTTTTATGTTGTAAGTTAAATCATCAGGCAGACTAATTCAATTCCATTCTGTTTACAGTAAGACTATTTCTCTAACTGGACAAGTCATAAAACTAGAGTGACTAAAATATAAGGAGGCAAGCAGACATTTCCAATTCTTAAAAGTCAAAAACAAGTCCTCTGACTGAGCAGGAGAGCTGCTAGCATGCCAAATTTATGAGCAATTCAATTGCTTCTCTGAATTTCCTGCAGTTAAAACTTTTTTTACAGCTAAACCTAAACCCATTCCTGTAATTAAACAGCCATAAGTTGTACTCTCTGAAGATTAAGATTATTTTTGAATGTAGCACAGATTTAAAGGAAATAATGGGTAGAAGCGTTCATTAAGGCTTCAAGTATGCATATTAGCATGTGTACATTGCTTTCCATGTCCCCATTTGAAGCAAGAGGGAAAAAACAAAAGCATGACAACCACGTAAGATCTCTCCATTAAAAAAAGCAAAAAAACAAAAAACAACTTCATTACATGGCTCTAGTGTTTTATTTTATTCTTTAACTGAACACTTCACATAGCCACTTCCATAGAGAAGGCCTTTCAGGCTTCACTAAATTATTTCTATATTTGATAGCACCTAAGTTAAAACATTAGAGTACCTTAATTGTAATTTCAAGTTGGAACTAGCTAGAAAAAAAGTCTTCAAAGCATGATTTAGGAAAAGGGCATCTTAGTCACCAGCTCCACTCATTAATTCTATTACCAACTGTCACAGTCTATCAAGAAAAAAAAAAAATGGCTGAGTAAGTTCTTCTCGTTACCTCAGTAAATCTTTACTTTTGACCTTGGGTCAGTTAATAACCATATTAACAGAGAACCTTCAAGCAAATGAGAAAAGCTGACGGCATTTAACATCGGAGTAATTCTGCTCAGGCGTGCTGAGAACCACCACTATAGTTTCCTGCAGGAGTGTGGCAATGATGGCCCAAAGCACTATAGCAGTTATAAATCTTGCCTGGAATCAGGAAGATTATTTATTCTTCCCTCTAGAATATAAATGGAAATACAAGCAATTCTGGAAAGAAAAGACTATGCACAGACTGAACGATGTTTGTAAGAGACACCCTGCAAGCAGCCAATGCTGATGAGAAGGTTTCAGTTATTCACTGGTTTTGCATGATAAAAGGAAAAAGACTGAAATTGTCTGTATACTATGAATAGTGATTTTAAGAACAAGTTGGGGAAAACAGCATCCTTTAAGAAACGGCATTGTAAGCTGCTGACTTTGTTCTGCAGCTGTTAGTTTGAAGAAAACAAAAAAAAAAAAAAGAGTTTTCAAAGAAAAACGGAAGGGAGTGAAGTTCATAGCATATCCTTTTCACATGACGATCCTCAGGATCTATTGGACTGTAAAATTATCTAGTCATGCTTGCAAAAATTAAGGACAACTTGGCCCCCAAGGGACAACACAACTTTAAAGCAGTAACAGGACTGAACCAGCTTCCAAAAACAACTAGTATGGTTATTTTGCTTAGCCTGCAAAAGCGGATGATTGCCTAAAGACTGAAGAAAAGAAACATACCAGACACATCTAGTTCTTCAGATGAACTAGTTAGAGTCTTTCTGGTACTTCAAAACATTTGAAACATCAGAAGCAATGGAACTGGCCCTTTGTGCCAGAAAGCAGACAGCTCTCTGTTAATTGAAGGTTGACTCTATTCCAGTAACACCATTGCTGGAAGGATCTTCCTTGTTTGCTTTAGAGTTTTGTCAGTTTACATAAGGTTTGGACGTTAAAACAAGCTTTTCAGCCTTCATGTAGCTGAATGACAAGAGTCCCCTCATATTGTACTGTCTTAATTAGCTACTATTTGAAGGAGTTCATCAGGGTCAGATGGGTTAATGGAAGCAATTAAAGGTGTTGAGTAAAGAATATCAGAGCTAAATACGTCAAATAAAATCCAAGTTCTTCAGAATATTCTACCACCTCCTGACCTCTCTTATATCTTATGCTTTACTAGGAAATTAAACAGTCAGATGGCTGATCAGCCATGCGAATAACACCTATGCAAATACAAAAGCTTGCATATGTGTTGACAGAAGACTTGCAATGTAGTCAGTGAGTTAAGAAACTGAATCTGCTGTTTAACTACATCCTAAATTATTTCTTCTTGAGGAAACCAAGCAAGATTTGTATGAGACCCTGGCACTACATTCCACTCCTCTTTTTCCGCTTTCAAAACTTCATGTTCATCCTCTTCTTAGTTTTTGGCTTAAGAAAAGCTTGCAGTTTGCCCAAATCTGTGCACTTAGCCCTGGGCCAAATGAGCCCTTATATTTACTGATTTGAGGAAAATGAAGATTTGTCTTTCAAATGCTTCATGACAGCTCTGTTTAGGGACAATCACCTGCCAAAACCACGTATTCCCACTGGCATCTATTGTGCTGGAAGTGGGACAGGATTTTACATGTGAACATCTTTTCCAAATTCCTTCTCAATCATTTGCACGTAGGGTGCAAATACAGTCTGTGTATGGCAGAGGCAAGCGTTTGGCACAGATGATACAGGAACTGGGCTCATTTATCAACCGCAACATTTATCAACATTATCCAACTGTTGCATTCTTACAAACAAATGGCAAACAAAGCATGTGGATTCCTGCAGTTTTTGAAAGATGTGGGAGAAAGCTCCCTCCTCATCTTATAAATCTTTCAGATTTTTGTTGCCTGAAAATAACAAACAATTGATACTGCCAAAAACAAACAAACAAAAAAAAAACCCAAAACAAACAAAAACAAAAAACCCAAAAAACCCCAAAACACTGGCCAATTAGCACTTACCATAAATTGATGCCAAGAGTTTGTGCTAACTTACAAACAAGGTTCATTGGCTTTATCTCTTTTATGTTTGATCTGCTGAACAAGACGTGTTGCAAGCACAAAGAAGACATTTAAAAGAGCATCTGTTTCTTCTGCAGCAAGGATACCATTATCACTACCTATGGCAGGAGACATGAGGAGCATGCAAGAGCAGCAATGATGTCTGTCTGCTTCTGATTTCAGGCATTCAATTTTCTCAGTGATTTTCAGTTAGCTTGAAGCAGCAGAACTGGTAGGTGGCACAAAGTAGTGTTTTGTAATGAATTTCTAATTTGATCCTTCAAAGAGAAAATTGGACAAGAAACTTCCCAAATTTCATCATACATTCCTGTTCACTCAAATTGCATTTAAAATACTAAGAATTAATTACTGACTACATATTTTTTACTAGAAGTAATTTAAATTTTTGAAAAGAGCTAGGAAAGTAGAAAGATTCTTTGCTAAAGCCAGCTTTGGGAATCTGATGGAATGCCTTCACAGCTGCCAACAGTATAAAAACCATGGTAATCTTCTACTGGATGGTTTATGCTTTTATCTTCTCTAAGCTAATGAGAGGAGGATGTTATCACCTACTTAACTCCTAACTTAATGAAAAATAACCTCAGACTCAGTCTACGGAGACAAAGCACAAAATGGAATCTCACATACACTAGTTATAGATTGTGAAATATTTAGATGAAGAAATGAATAATATTATTTTCCTATGTAAATAATGTTTTCCTATGTAATTTTTAGGGGGAAAAAACCAGTACAATGATTCAATAACATCTATTACTTATCACCTAATTGAACTTTTGTAATACATCCACAGAGAGAATACACTTCCCAAATATTTTACATAGCCTAGAATTTAAGCAGGATAAATTAATGCTGATTGATTCCCAATGTCAGCACCGAGATATTTTTACGTTGCTTGCATTTGCAGAAAGAAGTAAAATTCTTGGCTGTATATTATACATAAGGATTGTTATTTAGATGTGAATAGTATATTTGCAACAATCGAAATGCTGCTTGCAAATGGCTCCACAGAACCCTCTATCTAAACATATGTTGTACTTTTTCTATTAAATCTGCAGAACAACTCCACCAGCTCTTCAGGCAACATGTTTTTAGCCCACTTTTGCTCTTCTTTATTATTGCAACTGCATTTTGTGCTGTAAAGTGACAGAACTGAAAACTGAGATAAATAAAAGCGAAGAACATCTTGGAAACAACTTCTTTGCAGGTGCTTGGTGCTCTGGACAGACTGTTAATAGCATGTAATTTCTTCTGCACAGTATATTGACCCACATGCAAAGAATCCTTCTTTAGGGCCTATCCAGAGCTGCTGCTGCTGCTGCTCAAAAGGAGAGCACTCACACTACTATTTCTGATAGACGTTCTCTCTCCAACTGTTCTGTAGAACCAGAAAGAAGTGAAACTGCAGGAACTAGTTGAAAGCCAAATCCTCAGAAGAAACAAACAGCTCCCTCTCAGCTGCTTGAATTTTACTTAATAATGTAGTTTATGAGCTCGTGTCAAATATACCACCTGTTACAATTACTATCAGGTATTTCTTAGGTGTCATTATCATCCATTCTCCTTTCTAGAAATTTACCGTCAGCCCACAGTAGTGTGGAGGTGAGCACTGATTTTAGTTAATGTAATGAGCAGTGAATTTTTTAGTTATTTCCAAAGTCCACATATGAATGCAAAACGTCAAATAAGTTTGCCATGGAACAAAGCTAATTTTTTTTTGTTGTTTGGAAAAAACTACCCAAACAAACAATTTTCAGTTATGCAGAAGGGAAACTACTAAAATGGTTATGTACAGGCTGGAGTTCTAAACTGATGTTTCTCAGACCAAAATCAGGGTTCTGACTCCTGGTTTCATAGTAGCCTTAGTTATGGCAGCCGCAGCAGGCTGTCACTATAGCTTCTCAGTCCCCTGCTGTGGATATTCACACTGATGTCAGACAAACAAAAGCAAAACATACCCACTGCTGGACTCCAGCAGACAGCAATTCACTGAATTAAGGCAAATTGCCACTATCCCCACTTTACATTAGCAGAGTAGCCTGAGGGCACTTATTCTGAGGCACTGAAACTGTTGGTGATGGCAGCTGATTGTGTGCCTGGTGGTGGTGCCTGATTGTGGCACAGGGGCAGAGTCTCCATCAGGCTTTGGGTACTTAGACCTGAGAAACAGTTCCCTGTCAATGTATTTGTGGTATCAGTAACTCCACAGCAGAGAGGGAAGAGAAGGAAAACCGAGAAGCAACATTTTAACTAAGTGTAAGACTGGAAAACCACATCTCTGTTACCATTCTTCCAATTTTCCTCAGAATTAAGTGTGGGGCCGGCTTGAGCAGCACAGTTGCACAGAGCAGCTGAACAAGTAGCACTGGGAGAAAGGGGACAGAAGCGTAAGGAATGAGAAAACTTTTGGAGTAAAGGGAGCCTATTTAGGAGAGATGGGTTTCATCAACAGTGACAGAGTAATCACACTGCAGGAACTTAAGAGACAGAAACAGAAGACTGAAGGGCAGTCTGCTTGCAACAGCAAAACAGTCTACATAAAAGAAAATCTTAGGAGTCAAGGTTATCTCCAGAATGTGTATCCATAGGGATTCTGCAGTACTTTTTGATGCAGCTAGCACAGAAAGTGAACAGCGTTAGATTTATTAGAGGTGGTGAAGAGACTGAAATAGTAATGCAGATTACAGACTGTGATTGTGGGAAACAGAGGAGATTTTAAATCCTTCTCTGTCCCTGAGTAGGCTGTTAAGTGCTACATCAGAGCTGATATAAACCTTGCTTTTACACATTGTAATGACAGCTTTCTGCAGAAACTCAGAGTTTATAGGAGAAAAAGTAGCTCTTAACTTATTTTGACATATTACTGTCTAATAGGGGCCACATGCCCCAATTCAACAAGCTGTTTTAAATGAAAGGTTCACTTTGGTAATGGTTAAGTTTGTAAAGAGAATCAAGATGACCAGCTGAAATGAACTTGGAAAGAAAGAAACAGACAGATGGTTAAATTGCTTGGAGACGATTTGGAGAATAAAAGATGAGGTTCAGAGTCCAAAATTCTCAAATCAGAAGGCTCAGATGACTTCTACCTTCTTTTGGTACACTATAAAGAAGGTAATTAAAAGTAAAACTATATTGAGTCCAAATAAGGAATACAGAAATTGATAATGCTTGCCAAGTTAAGTGAAAACTCTAAAGTAAAGCTAAATACAATTTTTGAAAAACAAGTATTTAAAGTGAAAAAAAAAAAAAAAGAGAAACATGAGGCCTTCTAGAGATCCAGAAGAAACAGTAAGAGATGTCTGTGTAAAGGAGCATGGTGCGTGAAACAAAGCCACTGCAGAAAAGATAAACTTGCCCCCGTGTTCAGTCTTTAAGAGCCATGGCATGTTCCCATGCAAGAAGGTTCTTCAAAGCACAAGCCTAATGGACTGTTGCAATACTGAGGCTGGACTAGATGATCTCTTGAGGTCACTTCCTAGTTGAATGGCTCCAGGATTCAATCCAATACCAAGTTAAAAAATCATAAATCTATAAAAATGGGAGAGAGTATAAAGATCATTTCAGAGCTCTAAAGGAACTAAAACTTGACACCACTGAAATACTGATGCATTGCTTAAAAGTGGCAGCAGATGGATGGTAGGTGGGAAACAGGACCCAAATCTGAAAACAGGGCTGCAGAAAACTACAGGCAATTGAAGTCTTCTAGTTTGTCCCACACAGGGAATTCTACTGCCAGTCTGTGAAGATGATTAAAGTGGAGTTAAGTGGCATTCACAGAGAAGTGATCAAGCTGATACAGTATGCCTGGAGTTTCAAACAGCATTAGAAATCAAGCTTCCAAGGCATAAAACGAAAAGTCCTCTTGTTAACTAGTGTCAAGTTAAGTGAGAGGAAGCAGGAGATAAAACATGTGGTCAATTCTCACACTGGTGAGCTAAGATCCCCAAGGCACATGCACTAGAACTTAATCACGTTTTGCAGAAAAAGCCAATACCTTTGTACAGGTGTCAAGCTTCGTTCTTCTACAATTCAAGACTGCTAAATAAGGGATTTTTTAATTTTTTTTTTATTATTATTCATGGAATTTAAATATTCTCTCTAAAAAGACACCTCTATAAGAGAGTGAGAGATTATCACAGAATAGCTACAGCTAAATTCTGCAGAATGTCTCAGCACTATATGAAGTCAGCAATCTTCTGTGGTCAGCCTGGCAAAAGCAGTTCTAGATCAGTAGCATCTGCATCATTATTTCATGCCTGCTCCTCATTAGTAAGACACCACTACAATCACTGAGGGATGGTGGTTTACAGTGAGCCATGATTAGGTCTGTCTGAAGTCAGAGAGGAAGATCATTAAGTGAGGTTGAACAGTGGCACTGTAACTCCGACTCTAAATGCAGATATAAACTAATTAAGTATGTAATAACTTTCCCCCCACTTTTTAAATTAACTTCTAATTTACAGCTGGTAGAGAGTAACAGATGAAACTCTAAGTCTAACACTTATGATCACGAAGAACAGTTTGGGGTTTTTTCTTTGGGTTTTTTGGTTTTGGCGTTTTTGGAGTTCGTTTGTTTGTTTTGTTTTTGTTATTCCTTCACTCTGATCAGAATAAATTAAGTGCTCCTTCAAACAGGTTATACTGCCACAGTAAAAAAAGTATAAATCTGTCATATTTCTGCTTCATGCCATGGAGAAGAATGGCAATGTGAGCATATTATGCAGGAAGAACAGCTGTTGCATCCAAAATATTTTAACTCTGGGGGAAGTAAAAAAAAAGATTACTTATCCCATTCAAAAACCAGAAAAGCTTCAAAGGAAACTAGGAACTTACCAGCTGACTCTGAAACTCATGTGCTCCTTATTCACTTCAGAGTGTTTTAGATTTACTTTTTTGATACTCATACAAACAGCAAATTAAAAGCTCCTATTTCTGCCTATGCAACGTTTTCCCTGACTGTGGAACCAACCTTCAAATAAAAGAGTCTCCTTATTACTTAGCTTTAGCCTTCAAGAACCAGTTACGAGTAAATCAGATCTGGAGAACATACAAGCCTGACTGGACTAAGAGCAGGGCCACACATTTACCGTGACTTTCAGCACCCGTATCACAGCTCTTCCCAGCAGTGAAAATTAGTGCTCAGAAGTAATGTTTGTTATCTCTGTGAATTCCAAGAAAGAGCTTGGTTGCTTGTTAGAGGATTCAGTGTTGTCCTTCTCCAAAAGCTAACAAATTATCTCCTTTATATTACTACACTTGGAAGTGTAAATATATGGGACTGCAGAATGGGGAATCTTGCTGCATGCAATACTCCTCACCCTTGGTATACCAGAATTTAACATCAAACTAGTATGTACAGCAAGGCAGTTGTAAAACAAATTTGTCCCTCACACTTTATTTTTCATTTAAAAGCCAAAAGATTACTTAGAAGAGAAATCACATGTCTTAATCAATCCAGGTTTAATTTAAACAAAATAATCAAGAAAGTTGGGGAAAAAAAAAAATCTGTCTCAGTCCTATGGGATAAATCTATCATATTACAGTTTCCTAAAAATACTTTCATAAACCAAAAGTTTTCAACACTAGCAGTGCTTTTAAGGAGCCAGGCTTATTTTTAATAATCCTTTACAGCCACTGACTTATGGAAAAAATACAGAGGAAAGCATTCATATGGAATATTACTATTAGGGACTTAAAAACCCAAAAGAAACCGAAAAAACAAAACAAAATAACAATAATAATAAAAAAAAGAACAGCACCTAAACAGTTACTCATCTTAAATCATCTGATATTTGTAGCTATTTTATAAATGAAGTTGATATATGACTGAAACTCCTTCTGGCTTGGGTTTTGACAATTACCACAGTGAATAAAAGAAAGAGATGATATTTCTGGCACTTTTAGATGTTTCATATTGATTCTACTAAGGTAGAAGTTGTAGGAAGTTTATAGAAAGCTTCTCATAAGCTCTGTTTGCAAGTAAGTAGCACATATTGTTATCAAGAGGTAATGTATTCAATTTGTTCATTTTAGAATGATTCACATTGGTGACTTTATCTAAATGAACTATTATGTGAGCAGGATGTTTTAGGAACTACTCAGTATGATAGGATATTCTTTAATCATGATTAGTTAGACTTACAAATGATTATGGAATGTACAATGTGTTGCAGCTTTGGATCATTACCCCTGGAAATGTAATTCAGAAGTACAAACAATAATTATTTCCGTCACTCCTTCTACCGAAACATAGCTTTCTTTAATTAGAATATTGATAAGTGAGCACAGCAAATATAAGGTTTTTTAACAGTTAATCTGATAAAGAATTATTGAGCTTTTAACTGAGGAAGTTTAATCCTCCAAGCAGTGTGCACACAGATTGTGTCACCTTTTTAGGAACACCCACTCATATAATGGACTAACAGATTATTAAAGATACATTTTTCATGGTGGCAGCAAGTCTCTGGGGCCCTCAGGCCTTTCCATACCTCTCAGCAGCAGCAGGGAAGGACAGATCCACATAATATGAGAAAACCTCGCCATGCTGCATCCCACTCTTTCCATAGGCAGAGGTTGGCTATTGCTTCATCATCTTGGATTTAGGAGACACATTGGGAAGTTTCCCTAAATCTGATAAAGGCAGTGCATGCTGAATTGCACTCTCTATGCCACAGGGACAACTGTTTAGGGAAATCATTCTGTCTTTGATAGCAGATGTCTAACAGAGAGTGGGAGAACCAGTGGCAAAAATGGACAATGCCCTTCCTGGCCTGTAAGAGCTTGGCACCCTCCTTAATCATATACCTCTTCTCTGTGTATAAGAGCCCATTTTACTTTCACTGCTGAGTTTGTCATTTTTAGAATAGGCATCCATTAGCATCCATTATCACCAATATTCCACTGCAAAGAGTTCCACTTAATTATGTGTTGTGTGAAACACTTTCTTTTGCTTCAGATGTCTCCTCATTTCATTTGTGCAAGAGTTTTACTGGAACACGAGTGCTGCTATCAATTTAGCTGAAGAGGTGGTGGTAAAACTGCCTCTCTGAAGGTGAAGAAATGGTTGAGAAGCAACGATTAGGTGTTATTTAGGAGAAACTGTACACACTGATTGAAAGTGAGACAGCACCATTAACAGACACAGGATATAAACCATCAACATACATATGAGATCACCAGCACTGATGACAAATAGTTCAGGCATTTCTTGGCAGACAAACTGCCACTTCATGTAAAGGCCCATGAGCATTCATCTACCAGCTCACTGCCTGCCAAGAAATATCCTCTGCTTCTGTCAGAACTGGTTAATTAAAGTGCACCAATAGGTTATGCTGGAAAAGTCCACACCTGTTTGCCAAGTAGATCTCCAGTGAAAAGAGATGAAACATAAATGAAACAATATTTAGCAAAGATCCAGAAGTCTCTCAGTTTTTTTCATTACTGTTCAGTATCTAACTGCATTTCCCCCCCAAAAAAATTACAAGACAATTAAAATACTAAAACCTGTGTATTTTAAGACATGAATGTCTTTTCAATATCATCTGCACTCAGCCCAGGACCATGGGAAATAAGCAGGTAAGTCTAGTGAAGGCATAAAAGTATCAGAGGAACATTGTCTCCTTATAACTGCTTTGTCAGGTACATGACAGTACCTGCTAAGACAGTTTTAACATAATGATAAATTTTAAAGAAAAATCATCATGCACACCCATAGAATTTAAGTAATTTAAAGTGACAGGTTCAAAACAGAGCTCTACCTAATATTTGGGAAATTTACTTATGAAAAAAACTAACTTCCTTGGGTTTGTGGAGTTTCCACCAGTAACTGTTTTGGACTTAAGGAATGATACATTCAACTTATGATTCAAGAGTATTAACTTGTGTAATCCTGCAATAAACTACTATAATCCAGAGACAGAAACAAGAATTTAAACAAGTATGATTAAAGACTTTTCAAGTGCCAAGCTAAAACTTTAAAATATCACAATATGTGTCACTTAAAATGGTACCTGTGACTCTTTTAGCCTTCTCCAAAAATATTACATAACTAATTGCATTTAGACAAAGTTCTAAGATGAAATTGCACCTTCATTCTCTTCAGAAACCATGACAGGCAATAGGGATTAATGGGTTATCAATGCTTTAAAGACATTCACATGTATAGATTTACAGCCACCATTTAATTCTTAACATGTCTTTTCTACGTGATTTGAAGCTTCAGGAAGGCAAACAGAAGTAAGAGTAAACAAGTTCAAGGATATACCTGGAACACATTTGGGAAGCAGGAAGCTGATGCACCAAATCTACCACTACCATAGAGTAGGAACTCTGTAACTACACACTGTAGCATGAAGCCCAGTAAGATGTACTGGGTGTGGTTCCAACTCAGGAAAAAACCCCAAATATCATTTAGCACTTAAATGAAATAATAATTTTAGGACTTATAAAAAGCAATAAATAACCAAAGAAGACCCATTGGACTGGTCTCTGCTGTACAAGCCATTTTCAGAGTTTTAAAAAAGTTTAATTTGGATAAATAAAATTATTACACTTAAATTTAATGACTTATCTAGATGATGATAAACCATGTGGAAATATCTTACTTCTTCTCCTGAAAGATAGTAAGCTGAAAGTAGTCCACCGACGAAACGGATGTTCACTTCAAATACAGAAATTTCAGCATTCTGTTGAAATAAACATGGATTTATTTCTATAGAGGTCTGTTTATATATATACACACACACACATATACAGGTATTAAGGCACAACAGCTGTCAATATCAAAACACAGAAGATGTAGGGTAGGCCAATGTAAGAACTTAAAACATCTTTTTTCTCCTCCTCACTTTAGCAAAATATCCTCTCCATTACCCTCATCCTGCTCAATGTTTCATGTCTTCTGTTTGGATATAAGGCTTTCTCTAAAACCACATATCTAAGTACTTCCCTGCAGATGATTCAGTATTTGCCCAAAAAATGCTCTCAGATCATGTGTCCCACACTATCTCAGAGAGATCAGAATTATCATAATGTCCTATCAGGTGTTTTCCTACTTTAGTTTAAATGCATCTTTTTGTAAAAAAAAAAAAAAAAAAAAAAAAAAAAAAAGAAGAAGGTAGCATTAGAATGAGTTAATTACATGCTCATGATAAAAATGCAATCATTATGTGTCTTCATAAGGAAGCAGATGATCTTTCACTATCACAGTGACAGCCCTTCCCAAACTGGCGTGGTCTTTACCAGTAATAAAGGCTAGGTCCAGCCAATATCTATCTCAAAAAAGCACATTCTTCCCTGCCTTTTGAAATTCAAACATAAATGAGGAATCTGAGTGTCATGATCACTACATGCTTTTGTTCTTTATCAAATCAATTCAAATTTTACACCAACACATAACATTCAATCCACTCAAGGCATTCAGTTAAAAAGCTGATCTAGTGAAGTTTCTTAGTTTTTGCTTTTTTATGTAATGTTACCTTCTATATTTTTGTATTTCTGCAGAAAAATAGTACCCAGTGGTCCATCTTCTAAGATTTTGGGCACATAAATAAGGAGTTTGACTTTCACATGTTCTGGGTTGCTCTTGTTTCTACTGAGTCATTTTTCCATTTTCTATTTGCCAAAACACACTATAGCTATATTTAATATAGATCAATGTGCGGTGGAGCTGAGGGATTTTCTTCTGAAAGGCTTGCTGGCTTTTTTTGTTCACTAGGTGTGAATTGTACTTTTACAGTTTAAACATTCAGATGTCAGTGGGAGGGAAAAAGTTGCTCCCTGCTTTCTATGGATTTTAAATTGCAGTAAACTGCCTTTACAGAAACAAACAAACAAACCAACCAGCACCAGGCTACTCACTTAGAAATATTATTTCATGCTTTTCAGTTTGCAAGGTGCTCTGATTAAGAAAAGGTATCTAGACACACTGCAGAGTTGGTGAGGTTTTTGGAAATTGTAATGGTACAGGCTTCAAACACATTCTCAGACTTGCTACAATGCTAGTTGGTTTACATTCAAGAATTTAACTTTTCTCCTCTAAAATCTATTCCGCACTTCCCCCACTAAGAAGTGAGGATATAATTTCACTCAGAATTACTCTGATTAATACATAATTCATATAGTATATAAGGCTGTTCCTGTATAGTTTTTGAATACACATGAGCACAATTCAAAGGGGCCGACAAAATAAAGCCATCGCATATCTGCCTCTTGAAAACTCAGACTGTCATCATGTGTTAAGACTGCAAAGTTATCTTACTGTCTTGCAGTGTTCACAACATAACACTTTTTCAAGTTTATTTTGAATATTCTAGAAATCTGCAGTTTCTCCTCTGTCACTGCTCTCCTAATGCTGGTCCTCTCTTATTCTAAAATAAACTACAAAGTTTAATTTCTGCATCTTAATTTCTGTTTCCAAAATTTCTGTTTTTTCAAAATCTGGTATTTCTCTTTCCAAGTGTTCAGTTATTGTCTCATTGAATGCAGCAACAAGGCAAATGGAAATAGATATTTGCCTCAACTTTAACATTTCTGTGCATGCTTTTTTTATTATGTCATGATCCACATTAAACCTGGGAAGGTGGATATAAAAACATTTAAATCCTCTCAAAATTGGAACTGACTAGATGATGCATCTGTTCACCTGCTAAACAGGCTACCTGTGTAGGAACTCTACAGTACATGTACATTAAATACAGAAGTCCACCTTAAAATCCAACATATAAGACAGCTAGTAGAGAACTGATTTGACTCAAGAAAGACTGATCTGACCTGATCTGATTGAAAAAATGGTGATTAAATGAGTGAAAGGGGTGGCTTCTCTTCCCTGGAGACTGAGCTATGAAACTCCTATGAATAGTATGAGAATATGAATGTGTGAACCTTCTTCAGAATTTCAGGTTCTTTCCATTTCAATCCTCAGCACATAAAGTACTTTTCTTTCACGTGGGAAGGTTGAAGCTGTAAAGAGGTAGGTGTCAGATGAGGAAATGAGTTAATCAGATATCCCAGACACTTGTGTTTCCTTTGAGAACTGAATTAAATTGCTTTTTGAGTTTCAATTGCTCGGAGTAAATTGAGCAGTGTATGACCTGAATATTTTGTCTCCAGAACCTTACATTTTGCCTTTCTGGATTTAATATGACCACTTAACTCGCAAAACCATTGCCATCTTTCAAGGAATGCATAGGCCCTTTAAGGAAGGCTCAGTATGTGTGCTCTGGCATCTGCCTCTGGAAATCAGTTCCAGACAAGAAGACTACTTGGAAGTAACGTAAATAAAGGTTCTACTGTTGAGCCACAAAGATTAAAATTGCACTGTAATATTGAACATATGTTGAAGGGGTGATCTTTCAGAACATTTCTTGAAGGCAACCATTGATCTAATGTTATCAGATTCCTAACAGGTCACTTGAACCTCTGAATCTTCATTTGAAATTCTTGTCTCTCACCAAAATCTTTATGCAAGCCACTGAAGCAGACAAACACTGTGACGGACATGTCATTAATGGTAGATTTGAAAGCTGTATGCCTAATACATAGTTACTCTTAAACTCATTGTACCAGGTTAGCAATATTCTCAGCACAGAAATTACAGAAATTTGCAAAACAGGTAAAGTTTTATAATTTCACGTCAAAGAAACACCTCTACATGAACAGTTTGTGCGAAGAAGTAGTCTGATAAGAAAAATGAACTTGTCCTAAAAGTAGAAGATGTCTGCTACACCAACTTTACCCTTCTTTCTGGTTTGCTTTTTAATATTTTTATATGATGCAATAAAGATGCCACACCCTGATCATTACCCTGTTTTCATACTTTTAATCATCCACATACAGTTTGAACAAGTAAGTCTGTATATTTCTACTCAGCAGTCAAATCCTAAGGAAGCAATACTGTTTTTTACTTTGCACTCAGATCCAGCTGTACATAAATATCTTATGATCCATTTAACAATACCAAAATATATCAGAAAAACTTTCATCTGAACTTCCCAGAATTTCTACTTCACCATCTGTAGAGGTGAGAATTATTTTTTATTTCAAATTTAGCCTTTTCCTTCAAACAGTCGTTGTATCACTTACATAGCAAGTCTGAGAAGTGGTTGAACTAATTCCATTATATCTAATGGAAAATCTGTTAGGTAAAGTGACTGGAAGTGTTTATTTCAAGATGACTACGACATTTCTTTTTTAAGGTCCCAAGCACAAAGATGGCTCTGAACAAATGAAAAAGTAATTTCTAATTTTATGGTCTTTACATTAGTACTCCTATTAGACTGCATGGCCATGTGCTCTGTATGAGCACATTTGTTAGTACACATCTGTGCTACCATCTTATTGTTTCTATGCAATATCAGCTTGAAACTTGGAAACAACATGCTTTTGTTTTACTTCCAGGGCTCTTACGTTAATTGATAAATGTAAGTAATTGGGTCTCTCATCTTATATTTATTCAGTAATCTATCATTCACTATTTGCACCATAAATGGAATAGGTCAAGTACTATAAAAGATCCAGAGAAATGATGACTTCTGCTCACTGTACTTGAAAAAAAAAATAGAAAACAAAAAGCACCGTATGAATTCAATATGTGGTGCAAGAGCAAAACCGTGACAACTTTCTGGAATTTCATCTGGTTTCCTTGATTAGCTTCTAAAGGCGAAATTATTTTGACAAAGATATATAACATCCTCAACATTGCTGGCTAGACCATTAACACCCAAGTCATGTTAAAATAAGCGGCGGGGTGGTTAAGCAGAAGAAGATCCATAGCTCAAAAACATTCAAGACACTGGAGAATGTTACAGATATAACTAGTAAACCTATTATACTTATTCCTTTAAAAGAAAAAGAGACTGGCAATATCTTAGGAAGTCCCATCTTCAAAAACTAACAATTATAACCAAATGAGGAGGAGCCAGGTAGAATAAAGTGCCATGACTTAGTTAGCTTGTGTTATTCTGCATTTCTATTTTATTTGCAAACATAGGACAGGGCAAATCTGAACCCAGCTGCATCTCACCACTTGACTTCCCTCACCCTTCCAAAAACCAGAGGATTAAGACTACAACTAGTAAACTACTGAGGCTTCAAACAGCTGTTATTGAATTCAATATTGCAAGCACTGTTCAGACAACCAGCTACTGTCAACCAGCTACTACAAGGCCAAATTGTTTTGGCCTTGATCTGTGAATTGTGGAGCAGAAGATTATCAGGAACAAGATGCATTAAGGAAGTGTTCCAGAAGGATGTGAATAGTGATTTTTGGGATGCTGGAGGGGTTCAATAGGCAAAGGCCTTCAGGAGCGCCCAGCTGACAATTCACAGATCAAGGCCAAAACAATTTCTGTCTATATTTTCTCACGGGAAGTCACCCTTGCTTATAAACACAGCATTTGAAATACAACCCAATTTTATTTATCCAATGTTAGGTTCCACCTGGCACTCACCAGAAGCACTGGTTACATGTTCTGCCATTTAAAATTCAACTGGAGAAAACACCGTGTAGTCTTCACACAGATTAATGTATTCCCAGTATTCAAGTCACCTTAATTTATATTTGATAAAGATCTTACTCTCTTAGCTTTTATAAAGACAATTAAAAATAATGCCACAAATCCTACCAAATAATTTGTTCCAGTCTTCTCTATTGCACATATTCCTTCCACAACTTTCTTTCCTTTGGTTCTCCTGTTCTTGTATCATCAAGAGTGTATAGAACTTCAGTCCCCTCATCTGCATTTCCATCTATTGCGCCTATGTACAAGGAATATAGCGACTCCCCCTACGCACACACAGCATGGCAAGGAGCCCATATCCTGCAGTTTAACAAGCTGTGCAAGAGAACACCAGGGACCCTATACTGAATAATGCTGAATAATGTATATAATTCTTGACTAAGAAGTGGACACAAAGGGCCCACATTTCCTGTGAAATGAGATGAACGTGTAAGTATTATTACTATCAAATAATAACATTCCCCATTGAAGCACAAAGGTTGGGAACAGCAACAAATCCCGGCCTTTTCAAGCAGCCCTGGAAGTATGATAGAGCCATGGCTAGTACTACAATAGTTCACTTCCAACTCTTGGAATTAAACAAGATTTTAATTACTTGCAATTGTGGGGAAAAAAGTTTCATTCATATTCCACAAATGAAACTTACTGGCAAGCTTGCTAAAATATTCACTTCCCAAAGACATGGGAAATAATCTTAGCAGCCTTTTTATCACAAGTGTCAAAGCCTGGTTATTGCATAACATGTTATTTAACCTTGTTGAAGTCCCCACATGGCAAACTGCAAGACCTTCAATAGACACAAAAATAAAGTGCTACTGAAGGCATTAATGAACTCTAGCAGCAAAAGAACTGCGTTTAATAATGAATTTGCAGGATCTCCTTTTAGCCCATCAAAATAGGTTCTCACACATAATCAAAACAAAATCAAGTCACTTTGAAGTCTGGCATTTAGAGTGTGCTAATGTGGCAAACTAGTAATCAAATAGTCCCACAAACTAAAGAATCATTTTGAACTGCTGGCTTTCTTAAGATTTCTCTCAGACCCATTATACGTTTACTCACACCTCCCACACAACTTTTTTTTTTTTTAATGGGAAAGCTATTCTGTTCCAAATTGTTGTATTAGGAAACTTTCTGATTTTCTCACTTGAAGAGGAAAAAACACAAATAACAAAGAGCCAAAAACTGATAACGTTCCAAGTCAGAACATTAGGTTGTGGACTGTTAAAAACAATTACAAGTCAATCATAATACCTACAGTTTGAGTGTAGCAGGATTTAGATTTCTAAATGCTGAAGTTTGAAATAAGCAAACTGAAGTCTGAAAGTCTGCCCTGTTACTGACTGCCACATCCCAAATAGAGTTGAGCCAATGATAAATGCTGGAAGCCTTATTAATTATAGATGCAAATAATATTTGCAATTCTGGGATCTTGGAAAGGGCTATGTTAGCCTATACATGACAGTAGAGAAAAAAACGTAACTTCAAGTTTCTCTACTTTTTCCAGTTATTTTCCCGTTCCCAAATAGCAGACTTATCACTCACAAAACTTCTATGTTGCATGAAGCTGAGACAAAACCTCTTTAAAAGATACTCAGACGTGCTGAGCTAAGCACAAAGATGAAAATCAGAACTGGTAAGTTAGCCTTCAAGCTTCAAAAGTGGCTTATAAAATCAGATACAGTGACTGACCGACCTCTGTAAACAGCTTTGCTTAAGAGCAATGGTAGGACACAAGACTGAGGGTACCCTCACCTTCTTACCCATTCCCTTCTCTTTATGCAGTTCCTCAATTCGGTAGTACCTATCTCTGAGAGCAAATAATGAAATGCTCTTCATACTTTTCCAATTTTCCAACAAGTGCATGATCTTCTGCTTCATACCTTGTTCCTATTCTGATCCTGTCTGGCTATACTTACATCAGACAGCCAATCTGTGCATGAGGGCATGAATTCAACCCTGTCCCATGCATAATTTGATTGCTAGCACCTTCTGGTCTTGGTGTGGGCCCCTGTTGCTCCAGTCCATGTCCAGATATGCTTTAGGACACCACGTAGGCCAAAGATTGCTCCCAGTAGGCAGTACATGCAAGATTGCCCTTCTGCAGGGAAGGAGTTGAGCAGGGCTGAAGAAGAGGGGGATGGATCACTTAGTCTGTCATCCTAAAGATATTGGGGTGTGTCTGGGTGTAGAAGCAAAGCACTAGCAATTCCAATTCTTAACAACTCCCAAACCTTCACTGCTCTGCCATGTGGCTCAGCTTCTGCACCACTACTCCCTGACACCTGACCTCTTCATTTGCCTCATTAAGATCCCCTTTCCTCTCTCTCTTCCCTAGTACGTATTCAGTGTGATTTGGCTCTTGCAATGCAGAGGCCAATAGCTTTTTCCTCCCCAGTGTGAAGCAGAAGTGGGGTGGTGGTACAGCAACTCTTTCAGAAAGCTCTCTGTGTGTGTGCAGCTCCTGAAACAAATAATAAAAAATAAGAGCAGAGGAGCAGGCAGCAGTGCATAGTTGTAGCTAGGAAACAGCCAAGCTCCCTAAAGATCCCATGAAAGACTGGTTCCCTTTTTCTCCCTTGTAACCTGCTGATACACAGCCCAGCCCAGCTGTTGCAGCCTTGTGCTCTGTGAAGAGGTGTGTGGGCAGCAGCACGTGGGGAAGTCAGACCAAAGCCTTGGCTATATTAGTTAGAAGAGCAAAGATAAATCCCCCAGAGAGATGAAGTGACTTAACAGAGAACAGAGCACATATCCACAGTGCAAAGACCATGGATTTAGCCGCTGCAAATGCCAGCTCTTTCCAAAGGTACAAGTATGTCTACATCTCTTGTAATATTGACAGAACCAGAAAATGCAACTTAATTCCTGAAGGAATGGCTCAGTTTAGCTGAAACTTCAGCAAGGTTTCAAATACAAAAAATGTCAGCAGTTGTGACATAAAAAAGCTCCAGGCATTGCAATGTGGATATCTCAATTATAAAATCACAAGGCGACCAGCTACAGCTATAATGAAAATAGCCCTGGTGTGTTATACTCCAAAAGGGGAAGCTTCTAAACATATCCACTCACAAGCCTACTAAAATGCACAGGTTTGCCAAGAAAAGTGCTGCTGACTTAACTAGAATTTTCCTTCAAAATCAAAACCTATGTTTGGAAAGGTAAAGAAGAGCAACCCTGACATCTAATTCATTGAATTGCAGGACTGAAATCTAACTCATAAAGAGATGTTAACATTTCCCATTGAGTCATCTTTATTCCATAAATTCCTTCATGTGGATAAACTAGCATCTACTTTACAAAGTGACATTAGGAAACTTTTATGATCAGTTGTTGAAAATGGTTTGAGTGCTGGCCAAATAGTTTGATGAGTATCTTCCAGAGTTCATAAAATTTTCCTATATCCAGCTGCATTGACATAGAACACGAGGAAAGATTCTGCTACAGAATACAGTCACAGCTATTTTTGTAAAGAACATCTTAAAAGAAAATTAAAGATTTGAAAGACATGGTTCTAAGAATAAATGGAGAGAAAAACTAATAGTATTTACGCAAATAAAGGACAAATATGCTGATTAAGCAGTCACTGCCCAGGAAATAACCAGAAACATCAAACACAAGTTTATACTACTCACAAGAAACAACTCTTAAGGATATGTCAATGTGTCAGGTATTCCAAATAAATCACTTTCATGGGACAAAGGTTTCTAAAACAGGAGCAAGTAATAATGTACACAATGTTATTGCAGAAAATGTCAAGTAAGGCCTGATGCATGATAAATGCTTCAACACAAAAGAGAACTGCTATTCTTTAAACTGTAAGATACAAATATAAAACAGCATTTGAATCTAAACCCTATACTTAAAGTGGAAAACTAAACAAAAGTGCAAGCTGAGTAGCTTCCAACAATCCAGCTATTAAACAAATGGACATCAATTATTAAATTTGGTGTTGCAGTTATTTATTTTAATTTCCTTGTTCCAGTTTGGAAAAATTAATCTACTCACTGCTGATGCCAATGTAAAATTCAATTACATATGATTATGAAGTATTATGAAAATAATTCTGTGAGGTGTCAAACTCCAGGCTGCCATTTACAGGAATATCAGTAACAATATACTGTTACTGACACATATCAGTGTTATTTGTAAAGTAGCTTTAGTAAATCTGATCAACTTCTGCATAGACCAACTAATGGAATAAAAAATTTCAGATGTTTTCTTAGCTTATAAGCATTATTGAGGAAAAAATAAGTGCATTAAAAGGAGGAAATGTAGGCAGTACCATCTAGAAGTATCTAGTACCAAGTATAGCAAGATTTATGTAAACCTAAAGATTTTTGTGCTAACAATGTAAATCACTCTACATCGCTTTACAATGTTCCTCTAAGTAGAGCTCAGCTCATCCTTCTAAGTGGAGTTTATTATTTTCTGTTGTTTTATTCTTGTTTTTTAAACATCTTGATAATAACAAACTAATAAGAGAGGAATTTAGTATTACAAAAATACTTCTAGGAAAAAAGAATTCTTATGCACAAAATAAAGTTAGTATGTCATTCAGGCTTCTGACACTACACATGAGCACTGTTTAATATCCTCTATTTACATTATAAATGTAAATATAAATGCATACTAAATTACTGCTTATATAAACTATGTAATATCCACCCTTATTAACTCCTTCTTAAAAGGGTAATTAATCCTCAAGCATGGAAGAGAACCTAATTAAACCTGACTTTTGCATAACTTATTAGAAAGAGTACTTTGTTTTCAGAAAGCGCTTCTAACATTAAGCATGTCAACTACAAGAGCTTTTAAGTGCTCAGTGTACTGTGCCTACTACACTGATCAGAGGTGCTTCATCAGCTCTCTGTACCCAGCAATTACAAGAAATCCTCTGGCCCAGGAAAAAAAAAAAAAAAAAAAAGCCAAAAAACCCAAAAAACCGAAAAAAGGACCAAACCCAGGACTTCTCAATTTAATTGAAGAGGTTCCTGCCTCTTCAGGGCCTTTCTAGAATAAAAGCTTCAATAACAAACTTTGCCCTCAGCTGCATATCTGCCACTTAACAGGGTGATTTGTACATGCAGTTGTGAAGACCTGATGCTTCATAAGACTAAAGCAGTTCAGTTGTGCCAACAGCTCAGCCCAACTCATGATATTCAACTTTACTGGAATAGACAAAAGAACCTAAGTAGTATGTATGGCGTATACCTTTCTCTAAAACAACTAAAATTTGTGGAAGATTTCACAAAGTGAAAATGTAAAGGGTTTACATAATGAAAAAATTAATGCTTGAAGCATCCTAATTCTTCTATCTACAAAAGCCGAAAAGGCTGTTTTTTACTTTACAATGGCAAATACTCTATTTCATTTTTCCTTCCTTCAGTCAGCTCATTGCCTTCCATCTACCTAAATCTCTCTGATGGAAAAAGGACACATCAGCAGAGCACTAAATTTCCTATGTTCCAGCTTCCTGCCTTGTTTTATCTATCAACGATCTAAATTCTGTAGCCTTGCATCATGTTTGTAATACTAGAACCCAGTCCTCAATTGGCCCCCGGAGACTAAATAGAGAATTAAATGTTAATCAGTAATGCTGCTTACCACATTGAAATCCAAGTTTTTTTCAACCCACTCCTTGGCTTCCTTGAACTCCTCTTTCATTTGCATGATGTATAGTGTATCAAGGGCATCCACGATTGTTGCTCCTTGTATGTTACCTGAAATACACGAAGTGCCAGTGATTTACTTTCCAACAGAAGACTTCTCAGTTAGATCTAATTCATTTAAATTAATTCTAATTTCAAAATCCAATTTGAATTAATCCAATTAAAAACTGGGTGCATAAGCATTCAAGTGGTAACTAGTAATTCCCAGCCTTAACTTTGATTCCCATGCCACAACACAACATCATAATATTTAAGTATTTCTTCCACTAATGAACTTTTGAAGAGCTGCTCTGATGCACTGCATTTTCAGCCATAATTTTGCATTTCAAAACATTGATAGAACAGTTCACTGTAAAATGACATAAGAACCAGTAAATCTCAGTAACTGAGAAATTCTTGTTTCTTCCAGTTTGGAAGGAAAAAAAAAATCAGTTGCTTTTTGTTTTTATACTCAATAATATACATAAAGTTTTAAGAAGCTGGTAAGTACTGACCACATTTCAGTTAGGAAAGCCCTTTAAGAAGTACACTCTGTGAAAAAGAATTTTTCTGATATTATGCACCACCATCTAACCTGCACAAGATAGCACCGGGGGAAGCAAAGGCAAACTTGAACACATGGATTTGTCAGCTCAGGAGGGGCTGCAAGGCACTGGATGTCAGAGCAAGCTCTGGTGGTCTGCAAAAGTGGTACCCTTCTACCTCTATTATGCAGATGGAGAAGAGCTAGCCTTGACCTACCATTGCAAGATGAAATATCAGTGTGTTTGCTTTGGAATCGATTAAATGTTCATCATCTTGTACTGAAAGGGTAATGCGGAGGGTGGGTTCAAGAAAACGGAGTCACTCAAAAGACTTTCCCATGCTTACTTCAAATTTACCTTGACCTTTTCAAAACAACATTTTTGTCTAGGAAGAGTTTCCATTCCTATGTAGTGGATAAAGTCAAAAATTCAATTTTGACCACTCTACTAAAATTTATATTTCTGAACTCAGCTTCCAGAGTTTTCATAATGAATGGAAAACCACTGTTATATTCTAGAGAAGACTCTGATATCGAAGTAAACATTTAGAATTACAAAATAATTTAGGTTGCAATCAACAGAGAAAGTCATTAGGGCCAATCCCTGTCTCCCTCAGCAGGGCTAATGAGTCAGGTGAATAGCTGACTACTCATTCAAGAATTGATTGCAGGGCAAATAACAAGATAGTAGCTACAACTAATTTTAAAGGACTTAATTATCATCTTGTCTCTGAAATATCTGATGAAAAAGTAAACCTAATTTTGTAAACTTATCAAATATCAGGATTGAATTTTTCGTATACAAGAAAGAAAACTACTATTTCAGTCAATTCTTGTGTTTACTGCCATCATGGGTTTCTGCTTTTACATGAAACAGAGATGTGATTGGAGAGCTTTATATAGTAGGACTGACATCACTTTCTTACTTTAACTTTCCAGGTAGAAAATAATTTTTCATTTCCACCATCTTAAACAAAGTAATATTTGAGGTTATTATAACAGTTATTTGGTACATTTAACAGAATCAGATGCTTTCTCTATTTTAGTGGCTGCTTATACCACTCATTTTGGAATGCCACTTTCCTACTCTGAAGGACGTAATCTCTATGTTTTCCACCAGATATTCCACTAATAAAACTGCAGCATACTTTGGGAAGAACAACATAATATCCTCCCAGAGCTTATTTGGAGCTTGGCTGCCCTTCTTTAATATTAAAGGAAAAGTATTCTTTTAAACTTGGCTAAGCAACTTATACTTTCCCTGAGTTTATGAGAAAGTGCGTGTGACTATGGAAAACTGCTGGAGGACATCTGCTCAAGTACACTGCTGCAAAAACTCTGGAGATGTCTAGTAACTCCATACTACAAAAGCAGTTCCGAGTGAACCTTTGCAATTGAGCTCTGCTTACAGAAAAATCACCTATTACCTGATTTGCTTCAGTGGATTGTGATAGGCTCACCGTGCAAAGACATTCTTTGTGATAATCCTCTTGTAATACAACTAACACCATCACTAAACAGTTGAGCTTTCAAATTTAAGGATTAGTACTTGAGCTGCAACTTACTACTAAGTCAGATGAAAGAGAGGAGAAAATAAGGAGAAACCTTATTGAGAAATTGGCCTTGGAGTCTTCTATTCACTATGATGGTTTTTTTCCTGTATCTGGCCTATATGGCCTGCTTAGAGCACAGACTTCTTGCAGACAGACAAACAAAAAAAAAACTAGAATCTCAAGTAGATCTTACTTTATTGGTAATAACTTTTGCTATTATTCTGAAGGCTCCAGAAAACAGAATAAAACAATTAATGTGACAATTAGTCAAGTTTGTCTCAAACAGCTGTACTTCAAAGTTCTTGATAAAAGGCAAAAGAACACAGAAAGTGTCAGCTTAGAGGTCAGAATTACGACTTGTGAACAATTGCAGCTTACACTAAGTCAGCCAACAGGATAACTTATACTTAAGAGTAGTACGGAAATTGCGATGCTGAACAGTCCATTAATAACCAGTCAGACAAAACAGTGGTGGTGGGGGGGAAGGAATGCAAAGTAATTAAATGAACATTTCTTATTACGGAATAAGACCAAATATTTCACAAGCCTATATAAGCTATGCTTCTCAAAGCACAGCACATAAATTATTAAATACAGTTATCATTCTTGTTAGTTCCTACATGACATTCCCAAGGAATCACACAGCAGCCATGGTCTACAAGAAGCAAAGATTATTGCCAGACAATTACAGTACACACTCTTGACACAGAATATTTGGACAAGAGGACTGTTCTCCTATACACATACGGTACTGCTATAAATTTGATTAACAGTGAGCACCATGTTACAAAGAGTGCCAGCAAAGTCGAAGTCACCATGGTAGAGTTTCACAGTTGCCCTAGGCAGGAAGAAGATATCACAAACAATACCTGGAGTAAATTCATACACCTCAGGTAAATACAGATATGTTTTAATAATAATAATAATAATAATANATAATAAATATATATATTCAAGGTAGAGAAAATTAACTTGAAACTCATAAAACATTTAAGCTCAAAGGGAGTAATTTGGATGATAAAAGAGATAAACAGATGTATAAACCTGCCAAAATAAAGAATTATTAGTCTTTACCAAAACCTCCAGACCAAGCACTCATATATGCTCTGTTTTACTTCTGTTGTTAACCCTTTACTTTTCTCTCTGCTCTCTAATAACAGCATCACTTAATCCATGGGATTAATAGAAAACACATAAAATAGCCTACAATTAACTGAAAAGAATGAAAAAGAAATCAGTCAATATGAAATTTCCAGCTGACTATCAAGAAACATCTATAGAGCTCCCTTTCCAATTTAACACTTAAAATCTTAAACAATGATCTGGAAGAAAATAAAAAAAGAACGTATTGCTAACAAGATTTGTGGACTACTAACCATGATGGCTTAACACTCAGCATTTCAGAACAATATGATACAAAGCACAGGTAGTCTCTATCTCCTCTGGTAAAGCACATTTAAACTGCATGCCCTTTAATATCTAACAATGTCAATGTATGTGCACATAAATTTAAAAAAAAGAGATTTCATTAGAGAAGGGAGTAGCATCTCAGGGCTAGGCAGCAAGAGCAGAATGAAAAGAGTGATCAGAGAATGAATAACTTTGTATGAGTTTCCAAGATGCCACTGCAGGGAGAACTGCTGTGGATGTGAATGACAACCTTATTAGCACAGCTCTGTGACTGAGCTTATATGGCCATATGGTTTACGAACCACAACTGGCTTATGGCCAAACCCTTTGGAGTGTGTGCCAAAGTAAGTTCTCACTTGTCTAGCCCAGGCTTTTAGAGATGGCTTATATGCTGGCCAGAGGAGACCAAAATAGAATACTTCAGAATCTATACATGTTGGTGCACTCAATAGTTTACAGTTTCCTCCCGTCCCTTGTATACCAAGCTTCGCATTCGAGAATACATATAGGTTTGACTACAGTAACATTTTGATTTGAGCTGTAGGTTTCTTGGAGCATTGTAGCAAAAGTTGACTCATATCTCAGAACAGTGTTTTCCTTTATTTAAAGTTCACAGAAAAGGTTCCTATCCAATATCATTAGCAATTTAAAGTGTCAAGAGTGATTAATTATTAAAATGTGCTATGCCAAAACATGAAACTCTTGACTCAAGTACTGGCAAACCCTCAGCAATAATAACACTTTTAATTTCACTGACTATTACCACCTGGTAAGAGTGAGGAAAGAGGAATTCATTCAATTTTTAACAAATCTAGCTTTTCATATGTGTAACGTGAAACAATATTGTGATATTTCTAGAATGCTCTTCTACATCTCCAGTCTTTTATACGTCTGTGCATTTTAGAGCCAGCTCTGGTGCCTTTGTATTTGATAAAGCTCAGATAATTTTTCCTTCATGGCTTATCTCTGTGCTTCCTGTGGAAGCCCTTGGCACACACCACACTTCTGGCCCCAGTGTGGCTCAGCTACATGTTTTGTTATGAACCACCTTCCTTTGTTTGAACATGCTGCCTAGTAATTTGCTGTCTCCACCCCTTCCTTACAAAGGATATCACTCCCCACAAGGAACAATAAATCCTTGTTCATCCCATCTGTGACACTTTTTATGCACCTCTATATACTGTTCTGGGAAGTTGCCAGCTTTTACTACTTATGATGAGCTCAAGTCTGCCCATTCTGCGTATTAACTCAGAATTATATCTCCTATTTCACTAAGTGCCAGTTTAAATTAGGAACACTTGCTATTTCTAAGTACAATTATCACCTGTTGGGGAATCCTTCTGGGTTTGTGGAACTCTTTGCTGTTTACCATTGTGGAAGCTACCCCAAGTAACTTATTTGCACTGCCAAACGTCACTCTAGTCATTTGACTTTTCAGCGTTGGGATGAGTAATTTGAGAGTGTGGCTCCAGCAGCAACAGATTCCTGTGAGAGGCCAGTAATAAGCCTGAAAAATGTTTGTTTTTTTTTTTTAAAATCTAAAAAGACAATACACTTGTCTTTGTTGTGCAACATGACTTCCTCTCACAAGTGCTGTGTTGATTCATTCATCCACATATCTGCTAAAGTTACTCTTTACACAAGTTAATTTAGTTGAGACAGATGTCAGGTTTACTTCCAAAATTAAATCCACATATCAAAATACAAAATTTGAAGGAATACAGCAGGAACAGTGAGGACAAAAAAGACTGGGGTGGGGGGAAGACTTTGAATGCATTCAATTTAAATCAATACATTGTTTGAATATATGCACAATTAATTGTCTAATTTATATTAATAAACTTAAGAGTTTAAAAATACACATTACTATACATTGCCAAGACAGTTTTGAATACAAATTTTGGCAGGCTTTAAAAATATTCACACACCTCAACGTTCCATAAAAGAAATGACAAAAAACAGTTCAAAGTGGGAGGAGCAGGATCTTACTAAATTATAGTACTTTAGGTTTGCAGATTATGAGTATTTATTAAATGCCTCCCTTTTCGCCTCCAGAAAAAGTCCTTTTTCACTTGCAGAGATTAATTATACTATGCCCATAAGTTACAATATCAAACTGGCAGTACTGCACATGAAACACCGTTTCAGATAATTAAAAAAGCCCTTTAGTTACAGTCACTTAAGTGCAGAAAACACTTCTAGAAAGAGTTCTTTGCTAGTGCAGCAACACTCAATAGTTTTAAAACTAGTACAGAAGGCTTAGAAAGGAATAGCTCCTGGGTTGAGGGGTTGGTGGTGGAGTGCTATGAAAAAAATGGGCAAAATTGTGATTTTGCCACTTTCACAATATGAAGGTTGATTAATAAATCTCTACTTTAGCAAACATTGTTAACAGTAACCTGAAACATGAAGTTTTAAAAATTAACAGCACTTATTCAGGGCCCACCTTCTACTAGGAATAGTCAGAGAACAATTATTACTCGTGGCAGAAGTCATACCAGGAGATATGCCCTATTTTGCTGATGCCCAGGTACTGTGCAAACAGGTGCTGAGCTATTCCAATTTATTTGATTAATCTAGAAACAGTTGTACACTTCATGGAATTAAACTAATAAGAATGTTTTTGTCTTTTCAAATAGTTGTTACAACACGGTAAAACCTAATGTGGCAAATACAAAGGAAATAAAAAGACATTGCCAACAGTCAGAGGCACATATGTGGCACTGGCTTCAAGAAGAAATATTTCAGTTTACTTTTGTTTCAGAGTGTCTCTAAAAGCGTATTATTCTTAGTGTGCACATGAGAGAAAAAACAAGTTCTGCTCATAACATGAGAAGAATCTCTCTCTCTCTCTGTCTCTCTCCAGTCTACCAGTCTAAAGACTTTTGCAACTTATCAAATACACCTTTCCACACACACTGCCCACGGAATATCAGCAAGATCAAGGCAGTTCTTGGTCTTCACAATTTGTTTTTGTGGCCTGAGTTTAGGGGTGGGGGGAAATGTAATTTCCAAGTTCAGCAAGAAGTCCTCAGCTACAGAAGAGCTCTACTACTGCTAATTTGTACAAGGTGCTAAAGCAGGGTTCTTTTCCTTCCCCTGAAACTAGAAACACCAGTTGTCTCTATCCTTTGTCCCATCGACACCCCACTGGCCATTTTCATCTTCCCCTAGCCTAGGCATAGTGTCAGTATTTCATGAGGATATTTCCTAAGCCACATCTATGTGTAATTACACCTCTCAAAAGGCATCTTATTTTTGTACTTCTGAGAAACACATCATGACAGTTCTGACTTGCCTTCAAGACAAAGCAGTCATTATAATCTATCTACAAAATGGAGATAGAAAGAAGCCATGCATTTATATTCTCAAAAATAAGCTTAGAAGCAGTATCATTTGAAAATAACTCTCCTCTTCTGTGTCAGGAGAGCTACACTGTAACTTATACAACATAAAGCACCACACAGAACTGGAATCTGGTGTTCCTCACAGTGAGATACTAAAATTCTCTATCCGATAGCAGGCACTCCCAGTATAAGTAAAGCAACATAAATGCAGCAATTAAGTCAAAGAAGGAGAAGTGTTTAAAATCAAGCAGTGCCTAATGAAATGCTCCTTCCTTTACTGATACTAAGACAATCCAAAACTTGCATTTTTGAAAAATTGAGACCTGAGAGTAAGAAGAAAAGACAACCTTGACAAATTGGAGATAGTTATGATGGATGACAGTGAACTGAAGGTCTTACTTGATTTCTGAAGGTTGGGAGGAAATTCACAGGACACAGAGCTGAAAGTAACCTATTCTCAACTAATTCAATTTAGAATTATCTTAAAGTAGTCAACCATTTGCAATCTTTTTTCCTTTTTTTTTTTTTTAAACAGGAAAGAAAAACAAGGAAGATAAGGAAATTTGTCTGTCCTTTCTTGAAGGAAAAAACCCAACACACAAATATATCACCCTTTTCCCTTTCATTGTTTTATGAGAAAGGCAGCATTTGTTGAATTCAAACATTAAGGTACAGATCAGATCTAAACATCTGAGGACACTTACAGAAACAAGGTTTTGTTTGTAAAGAACAAAAGGAAATTATGGATTCAGGAAAGGGTAACTTATGAGCCAGACTTGCTTGCACATATGCTGCTCTTTGGTATTCTGTAAAGCAATTCAGCAGAAAGAGACCTAATGTTTGTTTCGATTTGCCACCAAGATCAATAAGATTGAAGATGTTTCTAAGGAAAATTCCTCGGCAATAAGATCTTATACTAGATGACCATGATGAGAAACTGATCTGCATTTAGACTGACTCTGGCTCTTACTTATTTAAATGCAGTTTCATTTTTCAATTCAACACTTGTCCTGTTTCACACAGAATTGTGCCTGAAGTGACTTAAACTTATGCAACATCCACAGAACTCTGCTTAAGAATTTCAAGTCAATACATCTACTTCTGCAAATCCATGCAATATTATTACGAACTTAAACCTTAGAAATTTTTATACCACTTCTGATTTCAAATGAAACTATATTAAGTGTTTTAATTTTCAAGAAATTATGTGACATTTTGCTGTACTGTAAGAAAATTCCATTAAGTAGTTCTTCATATGTGATCATTCTTCTGAAGACAATAAATAATTTTCATTTCAAGAGAACAGAAGGAAACAAACATGACTTGACCTCAAAGTTAACTCAAACTACTACTTGGTTTCAAGAACTCAAAATCCAATAACTAACTAGATAATAATTACTTATTAACATTTTTGATGCTACCTCAGGGTAGAAAAGCAGTGCCGCAAGATCAATGTAGATGTTGTATTTTCCAAATTATTTTTGTAATCACAACTGCTGTCTCTAAGCAACCTCCAAATATAGTTGGGGATATGATAAGTGCTCTATTTAGGCTGCTTTAGGAAATGTTTCCACTTCAAGCTATCTTTTGCAAACATTCAACAAAGTAAGTTCCTGTTAAACTCAAAATAATGTATTGATTTTTGTCTCAGCAATAGAAATTAGTAAATTTTTCAGCTTTCTGTTTGGAAAACAAGCTATTAAAATAGAAAAATTGATGTCAAACAGTTTAATTCTTCATTTTTCTGCAAAACTCAAGATAATGAAAGTTCATGGGACTGCTTTTTTATGCTTCCTCAGATTGCTATTTCATTTCAGCTACTATTTATCCAGCTATTTGTCCCACTTGGAGACTGAAAAAGCCTTGCCTCATTACACTGGGTTTCTACAGTGTGCCTCTCCCTACTAGAACTTTTCAGTCCCATATTTGTTCTACACTGATAACAACTTGGACTTTATTTAGTATCTCCTGTGCAACACCTAGAGGTGCAAACAACAGTTTTATTAGTGAAAGAGAAAGCCTGATAAGGGAGTTTGATACAGACCAACAAATTTTTATAAGGAATAGAATTAAATTCCTAAGATAAATTCCTTCATGATTGTAGAGTATTGTTTGTTCCTTGTATAGGATTTCTCCTCTTCTCCACCCCCTCCCCCTCTGTTCCCTGCTTATTGAATGTGGTGTCAATGACTTCCATAGTAAAAGTTTAAGACAGGACAGTATTTAGTGCAACAAAACTATATTTTTATCATGTAGAATTGCTATGCTCCATTTATTCTCATTCAGACACTAATCTATAAAAGTCACAGAAAGCACCTTCATTTACTGTTACTTTTCATACATAACAGAAGCAAGGAACATCACGCTGCATGACAGAGAGCAGAAAGAAAACATGTTTATCACCTATAAGCTTTTCAGCTGATTTACTGTTTTATGCTAACGTCACTAAGCACAAAAATACACTCTACTCACCAAATAAATTGCTTGAATGTCCTTGCTTAGATATGGGTTTCAGTTCATTTAATCCCCATGCGTAACGCTTATAATTATCCCAGGCATGCTTCATCATCTGTAGGGAAACGAAAGCAGGATTATAATGTTGATTTAGCAAGAAGCAACAGCAAATACCAACTTGAGAATATTCTCAATATTAAACACATTTAATTCAATTCTTAACCAAATTCCTGTTGTATACATTAAAACTATGAAATATTCAATAAAGAAGAACAGTGACACTGTTTTCCAGGCAGCAGTGGGATGGCTGCTATAAGAATTACATGACTGTTTCTCTCCACTTCTACTCTTACCTGCAAACTTATGGTCAAGACACACTCAAAATTAGTTAATTTTTAGGAAGAGAATTCATTGTGCTATATATCAGTTCAATTAAGAATTTATTTCCCTGAAGATTTTATATACCCCTGAAACTGAGGGAAGTAACATTTTTTAAGAAGGTTTTTCTCCTAGAACAGAATTTTTTAAGGTCAAAATAAAGCTCACAGTAGTTTTCAGATTCTGGCAGAGACTTGCTTGCATAAAACTAGCTGGTTCAAACTCAGCACAGCTAGTAACAGTAGAAGGATGGTAAAGTGGGCAGGCAGAACACCTAGAAAATGTTCTGAGGTTTTTATGATACAATGCTTTATGACTATAAATGCATCTGTAGCTACTTTCACATGTCATTTTGCACAAAGAGATGAAAACTTTTACAACTAAACGCATCACTACAAAAGCGTGTTTTGCACAAAAAGAGGTGCACCACAGATAAATACTGCTTTGGGAAACAGCTTTGCAGAGTCCAGTAGTGCTGCGCTGTGTTAAGAGCAGGGGGCATCCACACCAGAAGCCAGGGGAGTGGGCTAACTCAAGAATAGCTCACACTCTCCACCACCACCACCACCAGCAGCAGCAGCCACATCTGGTCCGAACTGTCCTTTTTCAGGGTGGTCCAGGTGCACGGCCAGGTGCCACCAACCTCTCCAAACATACAGTGCCTACAGCTCTGCAGGCCTGGTGACGAACCACTGCCACTGCAGCAGGTCCAACACCTCCCTTTACCAACCACCGCTATTAACACCTGCTCAGAAAGTGTCTTCTTTAGAGGCCACCACAAGCAGCACCACTTTACGTAACTGAAGGAAAGATTTTGCCTCCTTGCTGTCCCTACTCCCCTCTTCCACAAGGCAGAGCAGTGCTGGGAATGCCAGAGGTCATCTTCTAGACAAAAAGTGACAATTTCAGACCTTTTCAAAGATACTGCTTCAGGCTGTCAGATGACAACACTGCGCTGCCCTTGCTTTCAGACCTCTTCTTGAGGCCCTGCGTGTCAAGGATAATTCTGTTAAATAACAGTTATAATCCTAAATTTAAAAGTAGCAGCCTTGGGACATGCTAATAATAGTAATCCTGCACTTTCTCCCTTCCTTTTTCCTTTCCTCAAACCACAGAGAAATTATGTCAATTAAAAATCTGCATTAAGCCATACTATAATAAATGACATCAGATTTTCTAGAATACTGCTATGCTTGAGAATAAACATTTCTCTCCTATTAATGGGGAAAAAAATGCACATCTATCCTGCAGGAAAATTAATGGATGTTAATCTACACTACAGGTCCAGCTTTACAAATACACAAATTCGCAATGCAGTTAAAACGTGAGCATTTTCAACCAAAAGATTAGCCTGGCGTCGGATCCCAGTTGCAAGGCAGCAAGTAAGAGGCCCTATGGAAATGGTTTCACGCCATCGATGGCACCGATATGCCAGATGGCAGGAGCTGTGTCCATTGCTTGACTTCATTGCAGAATGTCTTAGGAGCTCTCCCAGGATGGGGCTTTTTGTCCCAAAGCAGAACTGGTAATAGACAACCAGCTGGCAGAGTTTGTGACTATGGGGCATTCCCAATCCCTGGCTACAAAGATCAAGACTACATGAAACCAATCATTTCTCCACAGTGTATTTTCTAACTTACCAACTGAAAATTTCTAGTAATTTTGTGTATTATACAAGGAAGACTTTTTCTGCCCTGCCATCATATCCCAGACCTGCAAGCTCAGCTTTAGATATTGACGTACAAATTCTCAGCGATTTCAGGAGGCTAAATCCTATGCTTTGTCAAAGCTCATTTTCTCATGCAATCACATCAGAATCTTTTCATTTGCCTAATCTTAATCAGGGAACACCACACAAAAGGGTTTGGTTTTTTTTTTGTCAAATAAAGTAAACTTGTAATTAAGTGGTCTGAATCAAAGGGCCTAAAGATGCAGTATTATAAGAACATTAAAATTGCTCAAGCCACTGCTGACGTTGTCCTTCCCTTTTTGTCCTAGCACATCCATGCTCCTTCTCTTGCATAAGAGGTGCAGTGGTCATCTACTCCCAAACCAAGTCAGTTCAGGAAAAAGAAATTCTGCAAGTGAAATTTTTGTTTTGAGGACCCTTCTTGTCTTGTCTGATTCCCCAAGTCAGATTGCCATGAGTATCAGAGTTACCAAGAGGGAAAGGCAGGAACAGCTCCAGACCAGTTCGGTCCAGCCACAACAGTCAGCGTGTGATACTACAAGATGTTTTATTTGTAATCACTTGCCTTTAGTTTCCCCCATGGATTGACCCTTCATATTGTATCAAAAATGTATGTGTGATTTGGAAACCACTCTGATTACCCTATTGCTCGTCAATCCCTAGCTAGTCAGAGGGGAAGATAACCCACACAGTAGACACTACCTTCTAATAATATTTGTTATTGCGTGCTAATGAACAAGGTTGTTGGGGTTTTTTTACAAAATTTCCTCCGATTCTGCTAACTACTAAGGTACATTTGTCTAATTGCTTCCTAGGAAATTACAATGCATAGATCCAAAAAGCCAAGCAGACAGAAAAAAAAAAAAATCCACATTAATTAAAAAAGAAAACAAAACCAACCCAACAAAAACCCTAAACAAACAATAAACCAAAAAGCACCCCTCCCATTAAACTTTAGCAAATATTCCAGTAGGAAAAACCCTACCAAAATTTACTGAGTGGGAGACCAAATTCATCTATTTTGGCTAATCAAAGTGTTTTTAGAACTCTTCCAGAAAGCCTAGATTTAGACAAAACCACTGAGGTTAGTGAGTGAATTTGCTCCTAAGAAAATGCAGCTTTAGGACATCCTTGCTTTAGGCATTTGAAGATTTAGAGACATATATTGAAAGCAAAAGGCAGCAGTCAGTGAGCCCTCTAGTGTTTCAAAATAAATGAGTTATTCCAACTAGACACAAACGTAAATGGCCATTTAGAAAAAAGTTACCAGCCCCTTCTGGTTACTGTGTTACTGGGCAAAGAGCCTGTAGATACAGCAGCCAAAGAACCCTACAAGACTGCCTTGCTAACACAATTGAGTGTGGGCATCTAACCTATCAAGAAGTCTCAATTTCTAGGATTCAATACATCAGAAATACTTTACTTTCTTTCCCTGCTGTGGAAATTACAAAACCATATTAAGTTTACCACTACATGAACTTCCTATTTGTTAATACCTTAATCTTC
Source organism: Dasyornis broadbenti (assembly GCA_013397935.1). Lineage (NCBI taxonomy): Eukaryota > Metazoa > Chordata > Aves > Passeriformes > Dasyornithidae > Dasyornis > Dasyornis broadbenti. The sequence continues at coordinate 1,260,635 of VZRN01002074.1, forward strand.
TATGAAAGAATGAAAAGGTTCTAAAATATTGAGGAGCAATTTTAACAGACCCAGGTCACCCAGGTAATTTTTGCCTTAGGCAAAACTCCTAGCACTGGTACTTTGGGAAAGAGTTTTAACAATTTTTTTTGAGAAATCCGTCTATCTGTGCCGTCTTCACCTTTTTGTTTGCATGGAATATCACCAAATCATTATCTTCTGGGTTTTTTGGGGTAATTCACAAAGGGTCTTTTGATCATGTCTTTGACTACTTGTACAAGTGCCACTGATCACTTGAAATTTCTACAGATCACAGTTACTGAGAGCATCTGTCTATCAACACAACATTATTGATGCTGTTAAAAAGAGAAATTCCCAGTGAGAGAGTCTAACAGCTTTTGACTAGACAATCCCAGATTCTCTCAAACTCCTCTACTGTATAACTAATAAAATAAATTCAAATAGCTCCTTATTAGTCTTCCAGGATATTAATAGGCAGAGTTACATTTGCATAGAGGTATCCCTCAGTCCTTCTAGTTTAAATAAGATATGTTAAAAAAAAAAAAAAGAAATCACAGAATGGTTGGGATTGGAAAGGAGAGATGATCTGGAGATCAAATGTTTCCAGCTTCTATGTTAAAGCCAGTTCACCCACAGCAGGTTGCACAGGATTTTGTCCAGCCAGGTTTTTAATATCTCTAGAGAAGGAGAATCCACAACCAGCAGCTTATTCCAGTGCTCTGACACTCTCACAGGAGAGATGCTTTTTCTCACATTTGGATGGAACTTCCTTGTTTAAGCTTGGGCCCACGGCCACAAATCTTGTTGCTGGGCACCACTGAAGACTCTGGCCCCATCCTGCCCTTAAGATATTTGTATGCATTGATAAAAGCCCATCTCAGTTGTCTCTTCTTCAGGTTAAACAGGTCCAGCTCCCTCAGCCTTTCCTCATAACAGACAGATGCTCCAGTCCCATGATCATCTTTATAGCCCTTTGCTAGGCACTCTCCAGTAACTCCTTGTCTTTCTTGATCTGGGAGTCCCAGAACAGGACACTCTTCACTGAACCTCCAACTCTAGAAGAGCCTGACAGCTCCTTGTGAAGCCCCATGCCTACATTAGCAAAGCCTGTTGGTGATGGAGTCCCACCTCAGGTCCCTCACAGTAAAAGGAACAGCTGAAGGTTTGACAAGCTAGCATTGTTTCACTAGTAAGTTTGCTGCTTTTCCAACTCCAGAAAAAAAACGGGGCTGGATTTTTACTTATGAAGTAATAAAATGCCAAAACGCTACCCCACCTCTCTGGGAGAATAATGAAGTGTGCTATTGTAATTGCTATCAGCAAAGCCACTTAGAAGAAAAAGGTGAGCGTCTGACATTACGCACAAAAGGACCTGTGGATTTCTTTAACTCTAAAGGAAACACTTTAAATAGAATTTTAAAACCCTTCTTAAACCACTGAAATAAGTTTAAAAAAAAAAAGTAAAATACAAACCCCAGCAATTCATTCTGTGAAAGCAGAAACAAAGATCTTTCCTACAGCCATAATGTTGGCCAACTAGAAGATGACGATAACACACTCCCCATTTGTTGGAATTTTAGGTACTGCTATCTTTCACAGCACTCGAACACAACATCTACAGAGGACACGTAAGTCACTTGAAATTCACAAAATACAATTCTATTCAAACAGGAGTACCCAAGAGTTCAGGCGCAAAACATTGACAGAAAACAACAGTGATGCTGAATCAGCACAGTAATAGTGGTATTTAGATGGAAACTACTGCAGTACCAGGAGAAGTGAAAATAATGACTTAATAAGGTTTATTTTTAGCGGTTACATATAAGTGGGGGAGATGTCAGAGAGGACGTCAGGAAAAGAATTAAAGCGCCTTCTAGAACTGGGATATTAAAGGAAAAGAAAAGGATTAATTGAATGAAATAGTGCCACCCTGACCTTCAAGAGAGCCATCTAAATCTTGCCAGGACACAGGAGGAAGGCAGAAGACTAAGGTAGTGAAAGGTCAAGAAATGAAGAGACAAGTTAATAAAAACAAACAACTCCCTCCCAAACCAAACCTCCCCCCACCAAACTGCTGAAGAAAACAGTTTATCTAGTCTCTATTAATTCCTACTGCCAGTTTAAATAAACTTTTCTTTCTCAGTTTACACTGATCTTTCTACACATTTAAGTTATTCTCACCTTTTAAACTCCTTACCAGAACTAAATGTTCTCTCAGTTTAGTCTCCCTTCATCTTTTCTCCTTGCTGCTATGACTAAAACATCATACTTACACCGTATCATCAAGGGAGATGAAGGAAGTCCCTAGAAATAGTAAGAAACCTCAACAGACATTCCACTTGAACTTTCCTCCTCTACAAACCAACTTGCATGGCTGAGGACTGTTCTGGGTCTGGTCGGGATGGAGTTAGCATCCATCACCGCAGCCCATATGGCATTTTGAATTGATGCCTGAAATAATGCTGATAACACAGCAGTGTTTTGGCTATTGTTGGAACAGTGCTTGCAAAACAGCAAAGCTTTCTCTTCTTCCAACTCCTGCCCCTTTTCCACTCCCCCTAAGAATGGAGGAGGTGGCTATAAGGTTGAGAGAGGACACAGCTGGGAGAGGTGACTCCAATTGGTCAAAGGGTTACCTCCTACCACATTAACACCATGTTCAGCAACAAAAACTGGGACAGAGGAAGAATGAGGGGTTTTCCAAGGTGGCTGTCGCTCAGCGACTGGGCACCAGTCTGATAGTGGGAGGTGGTGAGTGATTGCCTTTGCATCACTTGTCCCTGCCCCCTCCTTCCTTCACCTAATAAATGGGCTTTATCTTGACCCATCAGTTCTCTGGCTTTCATTCTTCCTGTTCCCTCCTGCAGCCCACCTGGGCCAACAGCTGTGAGGATGCTCGGCTGCTGGTCCTGGTGAGCCCACCACAATGTCTCATGGAACCTTCAGTGCAGGAAGTTTGTGACCACAACACAACTCCCAGGTGGTTTCTTAGCTCTGATGAAATATTACAACGAACACTAGCAAAAACTCATATTATTGAAAGCCTTATATTCTTCCTTTCTGTTCCCATTACTGTTAACCAACAATCTTAGACCAGGTGAATCAGAATCACAGAATGGTTGAGGTTGGAAGGGACTCTCTACATCATCTTGCCCAAACCCCATTGAAAGACCTATTCTCAGCTATTTTCACAACCCCTGAGTACCAACCAAATTGCAGCACAGCTGAAAAAATAATTCTAAGAATTTATTATTAGCAAATGTAATATTACCTTTGAAATTATTGCCACCAGTTAGCATTCTCTGTGATAAACTGTATGATCCCCTTCAGCTGATTCACTATCACTTTCGTAAAGCTATGCTTTATATATGAAAGCTCTGTTTATGAACTAACGCTCTGTTCATGCTCTTATTGAGTCTACAGATTACCACAGTGAGTAATTTTTGGAAACACACAGCCTTTGCTTCTTCAGTTTTCAAAAGTATTACATTTGTGTTTCATTATCTTCACAATGGTATTTAGTGTAACATCACACATTAAAGAAATACAAGTTATTAACTGAGTTTATTGATCTCCTCTTGAATAATATGCATCTTGAAAACACGAAGTAATAGGTAAATTTTCTCTATATCTCTATACATAACAATTTTTCTAGGATTAGTAAGCACAACCACATTGCAAAATCATTTGACAATTTCCCTTGTTTATGAGCATGATCTGTGTTACCTTCATCAATAATCACTATTATTGCTTTGGCAGTGCTTGAAACCTTTTATTTCAATCTTTTCTTGCAGTTTTGCATGTAATCCTAGCCCATTCCAATGTCTTTTCCATCTGGAAATGTTTTGATCACTAATAACCTCCTTGACTTTTTTTTTTTTTAAGTATTTTTTCACTTTTTAAAGTAATTAGCAGTAAGTACAGTCTTGTTCTAAAGCGGAAATTCTAGGTAAAGATGTAGTGTGTTCTACTGCAGTTACTTCTTTGCTAATTAGTTCATAACCTTATCTAAGCAGACATGCCTATGTGACTAAGAGTGATACACGTCTGCTTTTCAGTTACTTTGTCTTTCAGTTACTCTGTCTACTGTTACTCTGGACTGCTGATAGCATTCATTTTATGCAACTTTTCATAAAACAAAAACTAAAAGTTAACTTTTTAACTGAACATCAAGATTCACTAGAAAGCTAGTTAAAACTGGTTTATATTCAGATCATGTTTTCTGTAGGTAGAATTGTGTCTAGTTTGTTTTCAAACTAAAAACTAGCAATTATAGTTGTCTGAAATTTATTTTAAGCTCTTTATTTTCTGTACTATTTCTTATTCCAGAAACAAAGTTGAAGAAATAATCCCACATGTATAAAAAAGGTTCATCTCAGTTGATACTGTTTACTTTTTTCTCTTGAATCTGACAGACGAAGACACAAATGACAGATTCCCTTTCTCTATTGGCAACAGAAATCTGTTTTTCTCCTTCAAGACACATAAAATAAATCCTGTCACTATGAACCCTTCATATAAATAATCACTTCTTATCTGTCAGCAGGAAGATTATTGCAAATCAAGAGCTCGACAGATTTCTGGTGTTTAGAACCTCATTTCCTAATGGCATCATCCTGAGTAAAAAGCAAACCACACAGTGTCAATGTTTGTTTAACAGTCACTGCCAAAGTGTCATCATTTCTAATTTAGCAGGTGGATGACAACCATGCTCTGAAGCCCTGGCAGGCTGGAGAAGTTCCTGCAAATGCTTCCTGATGGGACTTCCACCTAGCCAAGAAAAGTCACAGGGGAAACTTTAGTATTGGTTAATGGGCCAGTAACACGGATTCCCAGCCGCTATTTTCTACTAAGAAGCAGACAAGGGTTTTGCAAACATTTAGGTGCTCACAGCTTCCCTGTGCATTGTGATAGGAATGAAGAACTCTTAACAACTCACAGGTTCATCCAGCATTGCCAGATAAAGTGGGAGAAATACCTGTAACTCTTACCAAGGCAACAGAACTAAGGTAGCCAAACTGATGTACACGATTTTCCATTAATATTAAACATGCACATCGTATCATGAAATACTTTATATGGTTCTGTACTTAATGATCTGTATTAAAGGAATGTGTGAGCAAAATCCTACTACCCCTCAGCATTTCAGTATCTTACCAGTAATTCATTTCTTGCCCACAAAGACAAAATTAAATTTAAAAATCTAGTATCTGCATGGAGAAAAGGAAGTAAGAGAGAAAATAAAAATATTAAGGCCTGTTCTGAGGATTAATTCGTCACTTGTATTGCAAAGCACTTCAAACTTCTCAAATGGAAAGCCTGACAGAAAAGCTAAGTATTATTCCCTCATGGGTTAAGTTACAGATAAGCTTCTATTCTTATATTTTCTCTTCCTCACAGTAGCTTGTAAGCCTCCTTAGGACTGTATTAAACTACCCAACTAATATTCATCATATGCCTTTCTGGGCATCATTTATTAACCAGGGACAGACACTGCACTTCATTCTGTTACTCATTTTAAAAGGAATCAATTATCCTATTAATTCTGTAACAAGAATTCTAATTAAAAGGTAAGTAAAGAGAACAGGAAATTTGCAGGTAAGGCATTTTCTACACTTATTCTATTACTGCATATTTTACTTAATACGCAAATACACAAGGAAAAAGAGACTACTTCATGTAAGAAATAACTAATAAGAACAGCAGCCCTTATGCTTTGATACATCTGCACCGAAAAAAAAATTAGTTCATTTGAAAATGATTGTATGACATATGAAACTATTCCATGATAACAAGCCACGTTTTACTCATTTGTCAGGCATACCTCTCTTTGTTAACAGTAATGTACTGCTAAAATTATGAATTAACTGAAAAACTAGAGATACCAGAATGTTTTACTATTAGTTTCTGAGAGCTGGGCTACAGTATATTAACTATTGAATGGTTCATTTTAGTAGAAGACAGAGAATGATAAGGCATAGAACCTTGAAGGAAGATCAGAGTTCACCTGTGTACTTTAGATATTAATATCATTCAGTCAATATATTAGTCAATACCTACAGCCTGCTTCTTACCTGGCCATCTGACAAGATGACAAGAAAAACAAACTATTTGGTGCAGCACAGAAATATCCTGAGACCCTTTCCTTGACTAATCAAAAACTAAAAAGGCAAGAACAATGCACGAGCCTTCCCACAAAGAGCACTGTCCTTGCACTTTCTGGAAGCAAAAGTCTGGCTCATTTCAGCCAAATGAAAGCATCTATTTCAGGGAAATAGAAAAAAGCATGGTTTAAAAACCTTGCCCATGTATTTACCCAAATCTAACATAACAGCATTCATCCTAATTTGAACCACCTAGAGTAGATCAGTTTTAGCTCAGTTTTAGATTCATTCACTCAACTCCAGCTATCTTCCACTCAAGGTATAGAAAGTGAAATAGATATGCAAGAAAATGCTATTTCCTTATAAAACTGAGGGGGTTGAATAATCTTTTTAAGTATTATTATTTTTTATTTCCCCTCCCAGGTAGGCTAGGATTTGAGTACATTCTGTAGGCATTTAAAAAGCTTTTCCTGAAAATATCTGCCTTGAAAGCATCAGTCATGAAGTTGTTGAACTCCTTCATTCTCCAACTCTCAGTAACTGGTGGGTGAACCAACCACACATTCCCAGTAACTACACAAGTGGAAAAAGAAAATATAGTACTGAAGTGCAGCATATGAAATTAAGCACAAATTAACACTGGAAATGTTACTTTTCGATTTATGTCACTTGCCATTATGCCTGTACACATACAGAAGTCTTGAACTGTCCAAGTCATCCAGTTCCAAATAAAAGAGCACTCTAAAGAACAAGCCATCCAGGCTCTACCTGACAACTTAGCAACTGTTACCAAGAGCTACATTTCAGAAAAAAATGAAGCCTACACCTTGTCACTCAAAACCACTGCATTTCTCCAAAGTTGTTTTCTTCAAACACTTAACATAAAAGGTCAGATGGGCTCTTTAACAGATACACAGAAAAAGCATTTCCTTATCACTAGCAGAAGAGGTAGATGATTTTTCTTCAGACAACCTATTATTTCAGCAGTTTGGATATTTATTTTTTTCTTAAATCTCTGTGGTGGATAAATCAGTGATGCTCTAATCTTCTGGTTTTTTGTCTAAGGAGAGTCACTGTTACCTATTTTTAAAGAACCAGATCACATAGATATTTTGTGTTAATGAAACACACGTTAAAAGAGAACAACACCACATCATAAGCTAATGTGGAAGAACTCAGGTCATTGTTCATTACTGACGATAACCAGCAAGAAAGCTCAAACATTTTCACTTAAAACAGAAAAGCATTGAAAAGTTGTATAAAAAAAATGCAGAATTAGTAGCAGCCTCTGACGTTCACGCACAATTTAATTAATGTCATAAAAGGAAAGGGAAAAAAGAAAGCAATTTGTGGAAATACTACTCTTAGTAGGAATAGTGGTATACATAGACTCATCCCACTCAGTGTCATTTTCTTTTTCTTGGTCTACTTATGACTTGCTACAGTTTCCAAGAACTCCCAAGCTGAAGAGTGTGAACAGTTCAGCTCCTGCACCTGCATGATACAATAATGCTTTTGTTCTCTTCTTCCTACTATTCTTAAGGAAATTATTTGGTAAGGTTTGCTTCTAATTAGATTATAAATTATTCATGGCATGGACTGTATGTCCTACTTGTTCTGAGGTACCTGGCACTCCATAGCCACGCTGCTAGTGAAGTTCCCAATCTCAGCAGGGGCAATGCAAATAAAAAAAAAGCTGCACAATAATAAGCAGTGCTATGCAATACAACTCAGCCACACGAAGTGATTAACATCAAGGGGATTCAAGCTGCTGTTTCAGAGCATGATTAACATACAAAATAATGAAGTAAGATACCTTCACACATTTTGAACCTCAATCTCCCCTTATATGCTTCTAAATTTTATTCTGCTGCTGAAGTCAGTAGGTAGTAGAGTTTTGGCCACCTCGTTAAACAGAAAGTGTCAGTATATCCAGCCCTATCCAGCATGTCTTTTAAGACAAGAACAACAATTAAAAAAGCAACAACAACCCTCCAGAAGTTTCTTCCCCTTGCAAAATGAGTCTACGTTCATCCCACATTCCTACTTCTCTACCAGGGAACTGGAAGTGACAAGACAGTATCCTTGATGTACGAAGTTTAATTGTGAGGGAAATACCAGGCTGGTATTGAAAGGCAAAATTTCAGATGCATTTTCTAAGAGCAATGTTTCTTTAATTGTATTTTTTTTTATTTAATTGTATTTGATTGGAGCAATTACTTTATAATGTTTTTTTAATTGTAATTTTTTTCTTAAGAAAATAAATGAAACAGTGAGCCATGAATTACTGGTAGGTTTGGGACCATTACCAGCTTAAGTTAAATGGCTAGTAACAGTAAGTAAAAACACAAACAAGCTATAAAAACTACTAGAGTTTCTCAGTTAATGAGAAACTTACTAGAGCTTGATGTGGCCCCTGAAATCACGAAGTGCAGGGCACTTTGAGTTTTCAAAAATGCTGGGTACTGCCAGTAAATACTTCACCCATCCTCAGGCCATGAGCTTTGACAAAAGGCCAGTTCTTCCTTCCTACCCCTCTCGTCTCTCTAGCCTCCAGTTAGAGAAGCTGAAGTACTTCACTGCTCAAGCTCATCATTGAGGCCATGGTGAAACTGCACTTTCAGAAGGCAGAGAGCCTGTTCACTGAAGCGTATTTACAAAGATTAATCAGATACACAGTTGCTGCATGGATCAAGGGCTAAGTCTGCATCATTACCACAACCGTCAGAAGTCTCTTCAGCCTAATATCCCGAATTAGAGCAAAAGGATGGGATTCTTTCCCAGCAGCTGAAAACTAGTTACACACTGGTCAAAAGCAGATGATATTTGCAGAATATGGTGCAGAGAAACCTTACCAAACTTGTAAGCGACCAGTTTGGGGTGGGGGAAGGAAATCCCACCTGGGGGCCAGGGCTGCTCTTCACAGAGGTCAAAACAGGCTGGAGAACAGGCCAACAGGAACTTAATGAAATTTAGTGAGGTTCAGATGGTGCACAAGGATCAGGAGCCAGGGAGGCAGAGGTGTGGGCAGCCCAGGGTGGCTGTGCCAGCTCTACTCTGTGAGGGTTCCAGCACTGTGGAGGCACAGACCTAAGCAGCCCTGCCTGACCTTGGGTCAAGGACCCTCTCATACCTCTAGACCAAGTCATCCTGCAATCCCAGTGAATTCAGTATGAATTGCACATATTTACAGGGCAAGTAAATCGACTTGCTCTTCCCGATCAACAAAGACACAACTCAAATTTCAGCCCAAGACTGTCGCTGTTTAAAATATTCCAGATGAAAATCATGAATTGTTAAAACTTTTTCCCAGCCTTCAGAAATATTTCAAGGTATTTTCTATATTGAATAAAATACTTTAGCTATGCAAAACACTGCCAGCTCATTTCTGACAGGAAATTAGAGCTATCTACTTATGGCATTGTTGGAGGTTGGGAATTTTTCCATCCTCTGGCTAGAGATACCTTAACGAGCCTTAACGACTGGGTATTTAAGAGATAACGACTGGGTACTTAAGGGACAAAGACTCACTTAAGAGACTAAAAACATAGGCAGGTGTGGCAAGAGAAGAAAAAGGTGGCTGGCCGCGGGCAGGGACACACTTGTCCCCGGGACTTGTTGGAGGAGACAGCTGCTGTTTCTTCTTTCCCTTCACTGCTGCCGCGGGAGCTCAGCACTGCCTGGTTTTTCCTCCTTGCTGGAGTCTCTGCTACCCTTTTGTTCGCCCGCTTGAGTGGACAAGCTCTGCTGCCCAGTTTGCTGCCCTGAGATTCCCTGCTGCAGCTCTGCTCGCCGTGCAGCCGCCTCGCCCTCAGCTCCGTCCGCCATCACCGAGGAGCTGAGCTCACGCCACAGCGCCCCCTGCCGGCCGTGACCGTAACTGCACCAAAGGGGAGGGGCGGTGTCTGGCAGCCCAGAGAAAGCTGCCACCGGGTTTCTGGTTTGTTTATTTGTTATTGCTACTGTTATTGTTGCTTGTTTTCCTCGTTATAGATACGAGTAAAGAACTGTTATTCCTTTTCCCATATCTCTGCCTGAGAGCCTTTGATTTCGACCTTACAACAATTTGGAGGGAGGGGGGTCATATCCTCTAAGGCAGGTTTCCACCTGCCTTAGCAGATGCCTGTCTTCCAAACCAAGACAGGCATTAGTACAGAAAGATTCAAGAAGAACAGTTAAGATAGTCAGACCCTGGCAAAACGTCATGAAGATCCAGTGCCATCTACAAATTCAGAATTTCTGCCCATTTCACATTTGTATCTACTTATCTTAGTCACGATTGATCAAACAGCTTTCCTAGGGCTGCATTTGATTTCAGAAAAAAAGTCTTTGAAGAAATACTTATTTCTGCAGCCCTCAAACTACCTCCAGGAAACATGGGCTGCATTGTAGCAAATTTTCTCAGGTGAAAATTTCTTGCTGTAAATTAATCATCACATCTAGCTGTGCAAACAATGAAATAACCACCAAAACAGGAAATGTGTATCAGCTATTTTCCTTCAGCAATTTTATCACGGCATTTGAAATGGATATTGTAAGCTGCCTAAACATTACCATTCTTTGTGCGGCATTTGTTTTCCTCTTGAAACATTTATTTGATTATGAGGCCTGTGGATCCTGACACAATCAGTGCTGGTCAAGTTCCCCAAATACAAGACACTCGCACCTTACGCCTTTTGTTTAATTCCACTACCACAGCATACACATTACAAAACCAGTGGCTGGATTTGTAAATTAACTTCCCAGTTCACACAAACATTTCTGCAAAAAATGTAATACAACATTTTCCCCACACCCAACAGATGAAATGTACCTACTGGTACATTTCCTTCAGTCAGGCTGGAAGAACGATGACACCTTAGAAATAATGCCTTTATACTGAAAAGTATAACTATGCCATGAATTCTTTTGTGGAAGGATACCATTTAAGAACAAACTTAAAATACTAAACAAATCTGCTTTTATATACTAAAATTAATTAAACCCCTAGGCAGTATCTCTTCCAGTGCTATACATAGCACAAGAGTGCTTTACATGGTATTTTTCTTATATTTCAAAATTTCCTCAGCAATAAGCAGATATAAATGATACAGCAAATCAGTATTGTTAATAGTTCATCAGCTCTGTGTGAGTTTGAGAACTGTCACAGGCTTATGGAGAATGCCTGTGATTTTGTCTTCATGATAGTCAAAAGAAATCAGATGCTCAGCTGTACAAGAAAATGAATGCAAAACCATAAAACCATTATGAGATAAAAACAGCCATGAGGAAGACATTCAAAAAGTAAGGGTTGCTCCTGAACATCTTTGAAAAAGACAAAAGGAAAAAATTAAACATGCAAACATTAGGTTTGTTACTGAAAAGGCAAACACTCAGGAACCATTGCCAGAAGATACAAACAATGACAACCTAACAGGATGCTGAAGGATTTGAGAGCAGATGGTCATAGAGGCTCAAACTTCATACCACATTTCCTAAGCTGTTAACAAAAAGTGCGTCAAATGCAGTTTTCACAGCACAAATGGAACATAATTTTAGTTTGCACTATCTATAACACAGATAATGGCATGATGACTTTCAAGCAGTGCAGTGTTATTGGGAGATACCTTCCACCCCACTCACCCAGTAGAGACTTATTACAGACACTTAGAATCGTTTAGGTTGGAAAAGACCTCTAAGGCCACTGAGTCCAACCATTAACCCAGATCTACCAAGGCCACCAATAAAATATGTCCCTAAGCATCACAACTACACATCTTTTAAATATCTCCAGGGATGGTGCTTCCCTGGGCAGCCTGTTTCAATGCTTGACAACCCTTTTAGTAAAGAAGTTTTCCTTACTATCCAGTCTAAACCTCCACTGGCACAACTTGAGGCCATTTCCCCTTGTCCTATTGCTCTTTACCTGGGGAAGAGTAACTGCACCTCACTACAACCTTCTTTCAGGGGTTGAAGAGAATGATAGGGCCCTCCCTGAACCTCCTTTTCTCCAGGCTAAACAACCTCATCTTCCACAATGGGCAAAAATTTCAACTTTTCACTGCCATATAAACTTACAGTTTCTCAGCATATATGGTGCCTCACACAAATACATAAGGTATCATTTAAAAATACAGAAAGTGTGATGCTTTTCCATAAAGCAAAGCATTCAACAACTACCTGTAATGTCTGTTCCTTCCTAAGCAGGAACAGGAAAGCTGGCTACTGAGAGAAAGGAAAAACTGTAGGTGAGACTTGCTCTCCAACTACTCCTTTCTTTTAATTCTCTTGCTTTTTCCAGGCAGGTATATTAAATCATCCAAGTCTCCCAGAACCTCTGATGATTCCTCACTTGTATTTCAAGTTTCCCTAAGGACATCAATCAGAGTACTTAATGCAAACCACAATAAAGAAGAGGCAAAGTCCTTGTTCTCTCTCAAACTGTTTTGGACAGTTCAGCCTAAAGTTAGGAACTTTAGGGGCTTGGAACTAGATGATCTTTAAGGTCTCTTCCAACTGAAATCATCCTATGAAAATAATCTAGGGAGTTTGCTACAGATGTTTCTAAGATAAACTTCAAAGCTAAGCACAATTATATGGCAAAAGTGAAAACAAAAAATCCAAATCACCATAATAAGTTAAAAAATATACCTATGTCAAGTCACCAAGCTACAAACTGTCATGGTTGGTAGAGCCAGTGATGAAGTTTGCTGTTGAAAATCCAGCTGCCCACATTTAAAAACAGCTCTCCCTCAACCTACGAGAAACAACCAACCAAACAAACATATAGAAGCAAAAAACACATCAACTTCACTTGCTGTGTATAGAAAGATGAATTTGACAAGCCCCTTCCAGGCAGGCTGATGGTTGAGGAGCAGAGCAGGCAGGGACTGAGCTTCCCCAGCAGCCTACTTGACAGGTCCTGTCAGTTTTCATTTCAGTCTTACCGCCTGCCCACGAGCAAATTTTGTAAATTCCAAAGATTCTACTTTTGGGTGAAACATTTTTTGAAAATAAATATATTGTTCTTTAGTCTCACATTTATTCCTTAAATATTTTTTTTTTTTCCCACCAGAAATGTTCTCTATCCATCTCTGGGCTCAAACCCTTTTCCAAGTCTACCCTTTTCCAGCTACAAAGTCCCCTAATCTCCAGTGCAGACAGTTGAGGTTATCCCTATAGAAAGACTTTAGGAAAGCCCCAGCTACATCTACAGTTACGTAAACATTAAGGTATGTGTAAATGTACTATTCTGCAACCTTCTGGGGGTGCAGGCACAAAGAATTGCAGACTGCCAGACTCTCTGTACGACAGGGCAGCATGAGAAAGGCACTGCCAGGCTGCAGGTGCCTCTGCTGAGATAACACCACCACCAAGCACGAGATGCTGCAGATAACACAGAAGGAGCAGCCTGCACGCAGATGGCTCACCCTGTCCTGCGACACCACTGACAAGACAGCAACAGGACAAAGGGCAGGCAGGTGCTAGAGATAACAGACTACTAGCTTTTAACAGAATTGAGGTCAGTGAGAAAAGCGAAACCAGGCTGAGATGTTTAACTGGGAATTGATGAGGATGATAAACAGAAAGAACTTGGAAAGCGAAGAATGGGAGACGAGAACGCAAGGGAAGACAAATCAGGTGTTTGAGGGCACATTATCAATGCAGTGAGGGGGAACCTGAGTGCTCTCCCTCCTACAAGTGAGGGAACAGATAGAGAGGACCTCTTTTCATCTTAATATATACCAGATAGAGCAGACCTTTCCCCATGTTTATAGCTCATTTACTGGGCATTTAGGTAACACTAACCTAATTCTATTCATGACAGTTACGAATTCCGTAGGTGCCATTCTGAAATAATGCAAATATCTTTCTTCAGGACCCTTTTTTCATTGTTGTTCCTGTCTCAAAAATAGATTTCTCTCAGTACAAGGCAAGCAACAACCATTCCAGTTCTCAGAAGATACTCAACACAAAAAATGGCTGCTAGATCAGAGTCTAAAAAGCGTATCTACTAACGTTTCCTAGCCCTAACAAATGCTTATGAATAGTACAAGCAAACAAGCACTTCCTATGAGTAATAGGAGTGTTCAGAGCTTAAGAGTGGGAGACTTTCAGAGCCAGATGTGATGCTTGTATGATTAATAATGCCCAGTAGAGTTTTCTTCCATGAAATTACTCAACTGTTCTCTGAACTTGTTTGAATTTTTTACAGTCATAACATCCTGCAGAAAGATCTCTACATCTCTGCAATATAACGTGCAAGGAACGTTTGCAGGCGTTCGTTCTGATTTTTATCACCTAGTAGTTTCATTTGATGTGCCTTATATTTGACAAACAGGAATATTTCTCAGAATAGATGTAAATAACACCACTAAGTACACCATAAAAACTTTCTCCCAATTATAGTACTTTCCTAAAAAACAGACTCACTCCATTTAATCTTAAAATTTTAAAACAAAGCATGCTTTTATTATGCATTTTGGTAAAGATCGTGGTAGTGGAGAATAGACTTGACTGAAATGTGTGATATACTTCCTTCTAATTATTGACTGTTCTCATATTAGAAGAAGCTAATGTGCTTTAAATCTTAGTGCCTGCATTCTCAAATGGGGAAGCAATTCTGATCTTCTCTGAAACACTTAATTAGATCCATCCATAAAAACCTTGTGTAAAATAGCCATGGGTTATCACAGCATCCATGCTCATGAGCAGCAATTTTTGAGTCATACTGATGGGCAGGCTACCTGCCTATAATCTCAGTCTCCAAAAATTTACTGATTTCAGAATCAAATTACAGAAATCCAGAACTTTTCAGGATACAAATATAACATTTAGCATGTTAAATTAACATGCCTTAGAGATGACAGTTTAGGACAACAGAGGTTTCAGTTCTTCTAAAGATATAACATTTCACCAGAACTACACAAAGTTCCCTTTTTGAGCACAGAAGTTGAACTCATGAGCTATTTAGACAGCTTCTTATGATCTTCTCAAAATTGCAATATGTTTCATTCCTAGAACTTATTCTTTCACAATATCTCTGTTCAAAAATAAAAGAGGAAGAAATAGTTGCTGGTCTGATACTACATTCCAACAAAAATGTGAAATGGTTTACTCTGACATCAAAGAATTTGAGAAAGACTTTTCATTTATTTCAAATGCTCTTCTGCTGCTGTGTTTGAGACTAACACAGTAAAACTACTTTTTTTTTTTTCCTTCCAAGGTTTCTCCAGGGTTTCCATCCTGTAGTGACTACTTGAAAGAAAACTATCAGAAAAAAACCCTTCCCGACCTATCTGTAAGTCTGTTTTGTCTGCTTGCTTTCACGAAATGCTGAATCCTATTTTCTCCACATGCAAAAGAGAGGACTGACCACACACAGAGATCTCATCTAAACATTGTGACTTGGATCCGTCATTAGCCATGTTTTTAGTTTGTTTGTTTTAAATCCAGGACCCATTGGAAGGCTCCGACATCACTTGTTTAGACTAGGACACAATGTATCCTATGTATCCAATGTATCCATGACACCAACTGGTGAGCGATCTCTCCCTGTCCTTCTCTCTACCCACGAGCCTTTCACTCTATTCTCTCTCACCGGTTCCCCTGAGGAGGGGAGAGATAAGGCAGCTTTGGTGGGCACCTGACTTCCAGCCAGGGTTAACCCAACACACTCCGTGTGGGTTATATGGTTATATTTGCAAACTTTTAGTTGACATGGTTAACTGAGAGTTAAAAATTTACCTGCACTAGCCAAGAGAGGCAATGAAGTGCTGATGTGAATATTGAAGTGGAAATCTTATTGTCCCATCTGTCAGTCGTAAAAATAAACAAGCCAACTCTATCACTGCATTACCCTGAAGAACAGAAGAGACTCATTTCCTTGTATTCTACTTGTACCCATTAATAGCCTATATTCTTTTAAGGCTGTCATTTCTTTGAGGAAAAACCAGCTTTGAGCTTAGTCCTTTTACACGTAGTAGTGTAGTAGCTTTGGCAAGAGCTACTAGGCAGTGTGCTCATCTGCTACTGACTCTGAAATAGGTCACTAACCATTGCTCCAGCTAAATCAAAGTGGACCCCTCCAGAAGTGTCACACCAGTCAGGGCCCACAGCTGGAGTGCTGAAGCCTGGAGCTTTTCATGTCCCATCCAAGAGCAGTGAGATATGGCAGGAAAGCCTTTGGGCTGTACAACACAGGAAAGAAAGCTTTGGTCTGGTGTGTGGTGTTACTGGAACTGGTCTCATATCAGGACCTCCAGCCAAAGACAGAAAAGCCAGAGAGCTGGACCCACAAACATGCCACTGTAACTAAAATATGGAGCAGTTCAGACTTTCCATTTCTCTAGCTGACTTCATGCCTACCTTATATATGATGCTACTGCTACTTGCTAATAACAGTTAATAACCAGATGCCAGAGTAAGAACCTATCAAGTTTAAATATTGAGCAAGTACCTTACATTTTTTGAGGAAGTTTTAAAGTCAGCATCAAAATTCAATAATGCTTGCTGGTGCGAGCTAGTGTTGTAATCAGACTGCAGACTAAACCCAAGGCAGTGTCAAGCAGAATGTAAAATGAAGGGCTTGCAAGAGAGGCAGCACATCAGAAATATGCCTGTATTTGAAGTTTCCTGACGGTATTAAACAAACACAAATTCAAAAATTACAGTCTTCCAAAACACATGAAAAACTTGTTTAATATTTGCAGTCTGGTGCCTTTTTCATCGATTTAAAGAGAAATTGTTTACTGCTTTCTTTCTGAGGAACAGCAGTCCGTGTGGAGCATCATTTGCCATGTTTGAAAGTGACAGATACGGCCATAAAGAAAGCAAAGCCACTTTCACTGCAGTGCTCACTCCAATTCTCTGTCTTCATTCCCAATACTAATGAAGGGATATTAGACTGCTTTAGGAAAGCATTGGGAAATGCCAGTTCCATGCCATCACATCAAATTTGCATTAAAAGGTAGACAGTGGGAGAATTCAATACCTCACCCCAGATGGAGGGATCTTTTGGTGATTCCATCTCTGTACACTAATAGTCTTCTTGGGAGCAAACTACTGTAATCATTTGCTCATGAAAGATATGTTTTTTACAGATCAAAGTGAACTACTGTTTTAGTCAGCTTGGCTTTAGTCCACATTACAAAGTAGATAAAGGAATATATGTTCATCTTATGTCCAAATTTCAAGGAAAAGTATAAATATTCCACTATCTTAATTCACTTTCAGAAACATTTGCCCCCTGCACTCCAAAAGGCTTGGCACCAAGTGCACATGCATTTCTTCCACAAATAACACCAGCACACAATACTGCGACTTCAGGGAAGAAGATTTTTCAGTGGCAGTGTGTGTGCCAAAAAGGCATTGGCGTTTTGGTGGATTTGCTTCCAGCTCTGATCTGGCAGAGCCACGGCTGGGTAGAATTATAAGCATACTGCCAAAGTCCAAGGGAGAATAAAAAGAATGTGGGTTTGTGCTGATTTGAGCAAAGTGGTTGACTGTACAGAGATTAAAAGGTCACGAAAATGTAAAAATAATTTTTTTCCTCACAATACATACATTCAGTATTTTTCTGTAGAGACAGAAGCAAGTGGGTTTAGAGACAGATGCTAAAAGAAATTAAATTCTACTATAAAAACCCAAATTATTTCTAAATTCGCCTAGAGGTACTACTCAGGTCATTCCTACTTCAGTAATACTAACCATCTCAAAAAAGCTGGAGAGCATGATGAAACTGAGTGATGTCCCAAAGTGAGAGATTAACTACATGAATTAACTGTAGAAATTAATTGTTATCAAATATCTTGTATAAAAAGCTGATTGAGAACTGCTGATAAGAATTTTCAGTAAGCCATAAAGTAGTGAATAAAATTTATTTTTCAGCACATTGTGACTTGCAAGCAAATACTGTTCTTACCCGAAGAGGTCTATATTTAGTAAGTAATAGCCCTTCTGTAGATCAAAAATGTTCTTTATCCCCAGCAGTCCAAAGGGTGAAAGGCAAAATATATGAATAATACAACATTTAATCAGAGTTCACCTACCTTTATATATAGCTATATACTAAGTTTCAAGAACTACCTTTCATCATCTGAGCTGTCAAACACTTCCCCCCTACTCACCAGCCAAAACAAGTACCTTTTCCAGGTTTCAGTTTAATATACAACCAGAAACAGCTGTGAAATATGCTACAGAAAAAAAATGCATGCTACGTAAAAATGACAATTTGGGTTTACTTCTTTAGCAATAATTCCAGATATCAGGGTATGAGCTTTTTCTTTAGTCTTTTTTCACTAACACACATACAGATTTACATATCCACATGCATACAAATCTTCCTCCACTTCACTCCAAACACTCTTAAATGCTGGTTTCTTTGGTAAAATTGCACATTCATGATGTTCTCAGTTATTAGCTTTCAAGCGAAAGATGAGCAAATTTCCCTTATCCCATCAGAAAAGTTTCTCTCGTCCTTATATGTAACATCTTTGGGGAATTTAGTCAAGTCCAAGGAAAAGGCTGAAGTTGAAACTTCAGTGGGACTGGGGGCAGTGAGGAGAAGGAGGAGGCATGGTAATGCTAGATAATACAGTATGCAACAAATTTCCTCTTGTTTTGATTACAGCATGTACAATGCCACCCAGGATGCTTCCTAGAAACAGCATATTTGAAACCAGATATTACAGCATAGCAGGAATATCCAAAGGAAATTATGAATCAGTTATTCTCTTCCAGATAATAGCACATTCACAGCCTGCAGAAGTTTCCCACATAACACAGGACTAAGGGCAACATGAAGCCACCAAGCACAAGAGAATCATTATTGGTGATGCTGCAGTAAAATCAGCCACAAAGTTCTTAGGGAATGTTTCTCCATGTGAACATAAGGCAGGGCTAGTAAAAGAGACACTTGAGTGTGCTTGGCATTGAGGCAGCTGATCACGTCTGCATTTATTTACACTGCAGTGTTCACATGAACACAGGGGACTTTTAAAGCTGGTTTTGAGACTTGTCTTTGGCATCAGCCACTGGTCCTGTTCTTCCTTAGAAAACACACACATCTTTCAAACAGGGGTATGAACTTGAAATGAGAAAGACTCCTCATGAAAAATAAAGAATAAAATTGGTATCACAGAAGTACTATGCTCAAACAAAAGGTAAGAAAAGACTCCACAAAATCCCCCCATCAGAGAACACAGTAACAGGTAATTAGCACACCAAGAAGCCACTGCAGTCACTCTGAAATGAACATGTAACACCTTGCAGTGCTCTACTATGTGTTTAAAATAGCTCCATTGATAGTTGTGTCCTCTTAGGTTCTTATGATCAAGACTACAGCTGACAAAAAATGTTCTTTCAGTGCCCACAAGACAGCTGTTCATCTAAGTTCCTTTTGACATGCAAGAGATCCAAATGGTGTGACTTCAATAGCTTAGGCTAGAGGATCAGCCTTATGTAGGAAAATGTTGAATTTTTACTTCAAGTCACTGATCAAAAACATAAGAGTGGACATGTGCGGCCACTGGTCATGCTTTGGATTACTGAACAACATCCAAAATAACTTGCTTTCTCGATGAAATGAAACCTCCATACTCAGATACAGCAGAAAATTTAAAGAAAAAAAGGTCTAATAAAGGTTGAAACAAGCTCAACTCCTTTTTAAAACCTCAAAGCCCTTTCCACAAACTTACTCAGTTCCTACCAAAAGTACTCATTGCAGGTTTTAAACAGCTACCTTTTCACACTTATAGGTCAAATAAAAACTATGGGTGGCCACTGTTCCCATAGCACAGGATCATAAATTTGGGGCAAAAGGAAGGTTATATAGTCCCTGCTATAGATGGAAGGAGCTTTGCTTCTCACATCATAAAATCAGAATAGGTATGTCAAGTTGAAAGGATGTTCATGTATTTCTGTAATGCTGGGAACCAATCCTTTTAGAAGTGACTAGTGGGTCTGGACACCAAACCTGAGTCAGCGTAAAGAAAGACTTCAAAAGACTTGATTTTCAAAAGCAAGTTCTGTAAAGCCAGACCTCATGTGATGTCAAAAGTGACAGAAAATCAAATGCTGACAAGTTGGACTCTCCTGAATTGGTGTGTAGCTCAACAGTACAACCCTACTGTAAAAGTATTTACCATTCCTCCTGTAAACCCCATAATAAGTCACACAAAACAGATGGAAATTTAACTGAAAAATACATGTTTATAAGCTAGTGGTCAGACCCTTAAATAAGAAATCAGACAGATCTGTGCTTTAAATCTACTTTAATGGCATCCATTTAAGTTTCTATACAAACTCCAAACCTACCAACTTTGAAATGACACTATGTTAGCTTTCCTGTCCTTAGTTTCACATTTGCAACGCGTAAACATCAGGTGACATTTCGATCAGATGTATGCAGAGGAAAGACGCCTCAAAACAGCACACAATTCTTCAATGGTAGCACACCGCCCATGTCAGTGTGCTGGTCACCCATCTACAACTACAAAAGTGGCAAAAGCTGCAACTAGGAGCTCTGTTTTTCTTCAATAGCTTGCATTTCAAAAATTCTAGTGGTAAATCCCTGTATTAACCGAATCTCTTTGTCCAGTAAACATTTCCTCATTTTTTAAATCAAAAAGTATCTGCTGAGCTAACATACAGTTGCCTGCTGGGCTTCCCCAAGGAAACAGAGAGGCAGCAAAATAGCCAGGAAAGGCTGCATCGGCATTTTCCTCCACCACACCACCTCCCATATCTTGCTTCAAAGCAACTGATGCATGCATGAGACATGTCCAAAGCCCAAGTCTATCCAAATGCTAGCCAGGAGAGATTACAACCCCGAAAGAACTGCAGAAGACAATATAACACCCTGAACTTCAGGGGAACAAGCTCAGTTTGTTCAGGGACCTGATTTGCAGGATCCCATGGGAGAGTCCCCTGTAGGGCTAAGGTGCCCAGGAGACCTCATTGATCTTCAGTGAGCCACATCAGGAGAGCAGGGTGGCTGCATAAGGAGTGTCAGGTGGAGGAGCACAAGCCCTCAGGGAAGAGCAGGGAGGAAGTGGGCAGATGCTGTCCAATAGCAACACAGAAACACTGCCTAGGTACCAGGGAAGAGGAGGCCAAAACTCGTCTGGAAGCTGCCACAGGACAGGAGGTGCTTCTACATCAACAAAAAATGAAGGACTAAACCAAACAGGCACTGGTAATAGGAAAAAAAACAAGAAGGAAATTCTGGGGGATTACAGGACAGTCAGCTTTATTCCAAACTTTGGGAAGGAAACGGAGCAGAACCTCATTGACTCTACTTCCAGGAACATGAAGGACAAAAACACCTTTGCAAATGGCAAAGAAAATTTCCCAAAGGCAAAAATGTGCCAAATCGAGCCAGTTACTTGTGATGAAGCCACTGGCTCTGTGGATGAGGGCAGTGCTGCGGACACCATTTCCCTGACTTTAGAGAGCTTTGTGACACAGTTCTGCCTCAGCACTACGGCAGCCAAAAAGGCACAGACAAGGCTCGTGAAAAAGTGGCTGATCTGACACTCTCAAGACAGCACTACATAGGTCAAAGTCTAACTAGCAACTAGCTACGAGTGACATGTCTCTGGGGTTAATCTGAACAACACAGCAGACATACCCTCACCAATTTCCTGTGTAACCCAAATTCCAGCAACCAAGAAGTGGGACAGGAGAGCTTCCACCTGAATGACCCCATGAGCTCACAAGCCTCTTTAAATCAAATAAAACCAAACACAAAAATCTTACGCCTAAGTATGTAACAGAACTTAGAGGCAAAAAACCAGCTTTGGAGCAGACGTCCTGGGCGTCCTGGTGAACAGCTGGCTGAACACAAATAAGCAAGGCATCCTGGCAATGATGAAGGCGAGCTATATAGTGGGCTGCATTGGCAAGAGTGCATGCTATTGATGGGAAGCAATCAACACTTTCTATGTGATGTTTCTGATGCCTCAAAGGGAAGCCCTTTTCCTGGTTTTCGGCTCCCTTGCACTGTTTAGAGATTTCAAAAAAAATAATGGAGAACACATGACCTCTGTGAAGAGGTAAATGGAGCTGGGTTTGTTCAGACTAGAGAAGAAAGGATTCTTGATGACTTCGGGGGTACCCATGGAGAAAAGGTAGCCAAGATCATCTCAGCAGGGCACAATGAAAGGCGCAAAGGCAGCATCATCAGTTGCAGCAAGAGAAATTCTATCTAGACATGATAATTCAAAAAACCTACAATAAGGATCTTCAGACACTGGAATATGTTTGTCCAGAGGAACTGCAAAATCTCCCTCTGCAGGGGCCTTCCCCATTTGAGTGCACAAGACTGAGCAACTCAATTCTATTTTGAAGTCAGTCCCGCTCTAAGCAAGTGTTCAGGCCTCCAGAGACCCAGTGGCGAGTTTGAATCTCTCTCCTTCTCAACAAAAAAATTCGATGGTAGGCAGAAGGTTGGGAAAGAGAACAAATAGGACTACGGTGTACATAAACGCAGACCAATTGCTTCTCCACAATGCTTTCACATGATAAGGCTATTTATGAAAACTGTTTCCATGAAGTCTGAAAACTTTCTCAGAGGGCAATACTTCTACTTTCTGCAATATTTAGATTTATATCATAAAAAAATAACTTGAGCAAAGCTGATTATTGAAATACAAGGATTTGTTTGTTTCATCCTAGTGTTCTGGATTTTGACTGTAGCATATATATAATTATATTTTCAATTTAGATGACGATTTGTAAAACAAAACAAACCTTATTCCTTTAATGTTTTTCAAGGTGCTTTTTCAGACCACAGCTTGTCCCCAACAAACCGCATCCTCAGCTACAGACAACAGACCAATCGTACATCTTTCACTCTTACATAAAACATACATATGGAGAGAGATATGAATATCTCTGTCAATATATGAACACAATTTTTTTTTTTAAAGACTCTGCAGGAAGAGACATACAGGCTTTTTTTCAGAAAGACCATTCCTTTGAAGGGCCCTTCTCGATCTGTGACATCACTTCAGACCTTGACAAGATCACACACCTTTCTATTGCAGTCAGTTCAGGTTCAGTGCCACACTTACTCTAGAGCTTTGCAGAATAAGACATAAAAATATCAGACAATTTCCAGTTTATCTTTACATGGCATAGTTTTTCCCATGGTGATTCTTCAGATGATCTCACCAGCACAAACACAGCAGCATGCAGTTTTTGAAGTATTATGACCTTTTGAATAAGTAACATGTATAACTCTTCTAGTCTCTAAACGGTAATTAGGTTTTCTGTTGCATGATGGGGTGGGGCGACAGAAATCCATCGCTGCAAATAAATAACCTCTATTTCTCTTCTTTAAGCTTTAAAGAATTTAGTATTACTACCTAGGTCCAACACAGAATTTAAAGTGCAATTCTTAAAATCACAGATGGGTGGAGAACTACAACCACAGTAGCAAGCAACAGATATCCCCACAGATAGCAGTATGGGCAAAGCTTTATCAGCAGTACCACCATTCACTGCACCAACAGATGTCAGTGCTCAAAGGCAGTGAGGAAAGTGACAGCAGAGCTAAAGACTGGGTCTGCATCTGCATGTGTCTATCAGTGAATAGTAAAATTACTATCTCCTTAAGCACTACATTTTGAAAGCAAAATGGCTTTTTTTTTAAACTTGGTATTCTTTAACATGAGCTACTTCCTATTTCCTTGGAAGAAAGCAGTCCCTGAACAAAAGAAATTTCAAAAGGCAGAGATTTATATTAAGCAGTGAACTAAGCAAAAGAAAAGAATGCAGATACTTTTTAAAAAATAGCCTCACAGTGGTCTGAATACTAATTAAAGAATCAAGCCACATTGATCTAATGCAATTTTATTGCAATGTTTTAAAAGCAGATACTGACTTTTAATAAATAATTGAAAAAGAGGGTTTATGTTGCCAAGCAATAAGATCACCCCTACAAAAGTGAGATGATGTAAAATTCTGGAAAGAAAGTATTAGACATTCTTTTCTTTCTACTTTATTTGTATGAAAAATACATATTACTGCCTCTACCCTAAATGCTAACATTATACATCTTCACATGAGAAGTGCAAAGCTGCATACTTTTACATTAAAACTGCAACTTCTATTTCTACCCAGCATCAGAGAAAGAAGTTTATTCTTCTAAAAGTATTTTTGAGATGCACACGAAGTCTTATAACAGCCAGATGTTCCAGTCATCAGCTCATTCATTGCACAGAATCATTTCACAGTATTGCCTACCATATCTTCTGCTTTTCACCTGTTTTCTTACCTGATTAGAGACTGGCCCTTAATGAAAGGGGCCCAATTTTCATGTAAGTCAGAGTCCATTTACTAATTGTATTCCTAAAACAATTTAAAAGCCAAGGTACATATAGCTTCCAAGAAGGAGTAGGAAAACAAATGAAAATAGATTTTACACTTGTAGTTACCCTTGCATAAGTAACTGCACATCTCAGCGTTCCCAAAAGGGCTGTGAATGTTTAACTTTAACAATTATAAGAACATAACAGCAGGTTATGTGCTCATCCAATCTGTTTGAAAAGCTTTTAAAATCAGAGGCATCAGAATGAGCAATACCTGTATCTTCATAAACACCAGCTATAAAATCCAACCAGCCTACTGTGGAGAGTCATAGCAAGTTGTCATATTATTTCATACAAGTCCTTCTTGGTTACAACAGAGTTCAGACTGAAGATTTCAAGATGCAAGAAAGGCACACTAGTAGTTTTACTATCCTACATGCCTTCCTTCATAACAGCACTGGAACACAGCACTTAAATGTTGCTTCAAAAGCTTACAGCTAGTGACCTAAACATAGAACCTGAGAGTCACAGGTTTAGCCTCACTCTGTGACAAAAAAATAAAATGCATTTAGCAGCATTTAGTTTAGTGGTAAACCAAAAGGTAAACCAAAGCTGCTCGTGTGCAATCATGAATCACATGCCAAAACCCAGGTTTAAGCTGACCCTAATGAGCTGACATGCCCAGGCTGGAGACCTGCAGCACAGGTGAGAGCGAAGGCAGCCTTCACCCAGCACACAGCAACAGCCCCTGGCTTAGGGGGGGAACAACCAAACAGGAACCAGGTATTCAAGTTCTGCTCTGAAACCTGTCACTCTGTGCAACCCTGTGCAAGTCAATGAACTGCTCTCAGCCCTAGAAAACCCAACTGCTTCCTCTCAACACTGAAGCCTTCTGGACTGTGCAGGCAAGGCTGCCAAGCACTGCGATACAGCTGCGGCTTAACCACAACTCCGTAAAAGGTTTCATTTAATCTGGTCCGGGGAAGCATGCGCTTCATTACTCACCAATTATGTTTTCAGAACAGACTTACAGACATGATTAAAAAGAGTCATGGAAAACAGAAAAACAGAAGATGCTTCTCAGAAGCGTGCACACATTCTTTATATCACATGCTTTAAAAAGACCAAACAATTCAGTGAAAAAAACACAACAAAAAACAACCAACTGAAAAATGGTGTGGATAAAGAAGATTTTCACACAAAAGGAACCAGTATGTGGAGCATCTGGTACATTGCCCATATTGCTTAATTTACAGGCCTGCCCCCCCCCAATTATTTTCCTCACTTGTATGACAGTTCTATAAAAAACTTAGAAGGAGACCACGAAATCCTTCAAAACTGAATGTCTAAAACATGCTTTACACAGAGACACATCTGAAGTGAGCAGAACTCACAGATGAGTTTGCTACCAAAAAGACACACAACCAGTGTCTCATCATCTCCATACCACCTCAGGTGGCAATTTTTTGCCAGAGTAAGTGCTCCACTGTTAAGACAGAGCAAACACTGAATCAAAGCCACTTTCCTGAAGTATCACTCTTACTGTGCCAAATGAACACAAATTTATTATTTGTAAATAAAGGAAATACTTATCAAGATACTATCTTTAAGACGAAAAGTATAGAAATTTACTCTTATGCTGGCTCCCCAAGCTAGAAAAAACATCCCAACCTAACCAAAGAGGAAGTTAACACACCCACCAGTCCTTAGAGCAGCACCTTTTAGACAACTTTAAGAAAAGGTCTGTCCATCCAACAGTCACACAGGTCCTTCGGTAAGGACTTGAATTATTTTCCACGAGAAGAGCTATCTCCTGTCTCTCTGTGACTTCCTTTTCATAAATCCTGTGCTTTCATTAACATTCAAAGAAGGTATCAAAGCCTGGCTGTCTACCACTCTTATTTGCTCCCTGAATGAGGTAAGACATTTTTTGGTCTTAACAGAAGATTTTAATAAACAGGTGGAATTTTTTCTGCTTCAGTTTGCCCACAGCACAGAGGTACAGCCTTAAGCAACTGTACTTACCAACATTATGATTTACTCTATTTCTTTATATTAATTGGCTGCCAGAGGCTGCTATACTACCATTAAATACAAAATCATCACCACAAGATTATACCTTTTGCCAAATACAGGAGACATTCCATTTTAAGCTTTACATCACCTTATTTAGTTCTCATTAAAGGATTCCTGTGTGTGTGTGATTTACATTTTGCCTTGACAGAAAGATAAAGAATTAATCATGTGCTTGTTTTTTGGGTTTTTTTTTTTGGTGAAAGCCAGATGTTTTCCATTGAATATTTAAAGCCTTTTCATTTTCCCCACAATTCTGAGGATCTGGTTACATAGGACACTCAGTTAGTTCTGATAAATTTACCTGTTGAGAATACAGACCAAGTTTCAAGATAAGAAAATTATATATTCTTCTTAGCACATAGAAAACAGGTGTAATGCTGTAAAAACATGAACCAGCAACTGGGAACACACCCTATTCCAGTCAGATATGCACACAGTCACACACTGAAACACCCCTCCAACTCATGACCAAAGTTCAAATCAGACAGGCATTTGCCTGCAAGTCACTTGACTGAAGGGAGACTATAAGAGTCTCAAAAAAAAAAAAAGTGCAGCTGAAACAGCTCACATGAAACAATGTCTTTCCCTAAAAAGATTGACAGACTCTCAGCAGAAAGAACATTAATTTGCAAACATATACCTTATTTCATGTCTTGAGGACATAAAGTTGCGTCAGTCTGTTCTCCTCCACTTTCCTCTCCTTTCAAATGCAGTGGCTTAGTGGGGATCTGCTGCTTCCACTGTGCTCAGTCCTTCACTAAACCATTTCAGCTCCCTACCCCGCCAGGCCACAAACCCAACAAAAGGGGTAACTTTGTGTCTTGTTGATAGGTTGGGCTGGCTCTCCATAGATTCTGCCAAATGCCAGATACAAGACAATGCTTAATAAAGTCACTGAATCATTCTCAGTAACTCAGCTGAAGCTTCTCTGCATCGTGTAGTGCCATTAACCCTAAGCAAGCACTTTAACTTATTGTTTTGTGACATTTTGGATATCATAAGACAACCTCAGCCACCTCCAGCTTACCATCATCATATGGGATTCCTGTCTTTAGGCACTTTATTCACGTCCTTAGTGACTTCTACAAACCCGTTAAAAAAAAAAAAAGAACTGCAATAAACAGTATTTATCAGGAGGGAAAGCACTACCAAACAAGTAAAAAAACCTAGCAAGTACAAAAATGCTGAAGATTACAGGTAGATAAATAAAGCTTTGGGTGGAAAACGCTTAATTTTAAACTTTGACAAACTTAATGACAACTATAAAATATCAGCATTAAGGTCACAAGATACTTCAGGAAAACTTTTGAAATGCATTGATTGCATCATCAGCATGTTGGCAGGAACCACCACATTGCTTACTCTCTACATGTCAACTCTTTTCCTTTCACTGAATCATGTTCTTGGAGGAATGACCATCAGAGAATGTGGCTTTTTTTGGTTTAAAACCCAAACCACTCAATACTTAAACTGCTGCATTTTAACTCTTCCCTCTCCTATGAAGGTCCTCACAACCCTCCTCTCAGCAAAAGCATTCTAAATTTTGGTCTACAGCTGCTGGGGCTTCAGTAATTCCTGCCTCTGTGTTTCCTTTCTCCTTTTCTGTTATGAGAAATGGGTTAGAAGGTAAGTCTCCTGAAAGGAAACGCTTCATTCTGCTAGAGAAGGTTATTATAGCAGATAGAGCCTCTGTTCTGCAACAGTCTCATTGCAGAGAATCAGTTTTAATGGAGAAGTTAGGTAAGAAGATCAGATACCAGCTGCTAAGACATGGCTACTCAAAAAAGTTTCATACCTTTGATCCACCTGTTCTCTCACCACAAGCCAAAACTAGCACCAAGTCAACCCTTTCATTAAGGCCTTTTCAACCCACCAGCTTGACAGGAAGTTTAGCAGGAATACATCCAGTTTTTTGGGTTTTTTTTTTTTTGCTCTGACAGCTTTTTTCTGGCTTACTGACCTGAAGCAGCTTATGGAGGGACACAGTGGAAGTCACACAAAGTAGATAGTGGGAGAAAGCAGCCAAAAGTGGTATGATGAGACTTCTCCTCCTCTTTCAACAGCAAGAAGTATTAGTGAGCTCACCTTGTCATGTAAACATCCTCAAAAAGAAATAAAACTCTGTCCAGCCTGGCACTGGACCTTCCCAAGCAGCAGCACCAGGACACCAGGCAGTAGAAAAGCAAGTGGCAGAAGCATGCAGGAAGACACAGGGGGCCAACTGCCCTTCCACAGCAGCGAGTGACCATCCATAATTTTGCCATCACTCCTTGTTAATGAAGAGATCTGTTTATGTCCAAGTATTTCATGTCAAGTGCATGTTAGGCCTCTGATTAGTGCTTTATTTCCATGCTCATGGGCTTTCTTTCCTCAAGATATTGCTGAACACCTCTGAAACATTACTGAGACTTCCTACTAAACTGCATAAAAGTTACCAGAGAAAACAATTAAACAAAATGAAAACTGAGGACTTAGGAAGCTTCAGAGTTCACACTGCCAGTGCTGCCTCCATTCAGTTCCTTACAGAAAGACAGGGGGAAGCTGCAGAGTCTGTTTTGCTGTCTTGCAACCATTGCTTTGTTGAGCTCAAAGGACTGGTGCTCACATTCCCCTCTGCGGGACTTGTACCTGGATGACTGCAACAGCTGGGAACTGTGCATGCACTGCATGACCAGACATTGATTCCAGTTTACCAAAGAGGCTTTTATCCTGAAAACATGTCCAAACAGCTCTGATCAATAATGTGAGCAGTTTCCAAGCCAGTTAGCTTGTACAGGAACAGCACTGCTACATTAGTATGGTGCTCCACCAACACCAAGAGCTTGCTGTTCAGCAGGATTAATTAGCCTGGGCAGAGCACTGCACTAATGTGATTATATAGCTTCTAGTACCTGAGCTAGCTCATTCATCGTTTCTATTCCTTTGCTCGGAAATAAAAAGAGCTTAGGTTTTGCTATTTTCTTAACACCTAAATAATGCCAACACCTTTTTTTTTCTTGGAAAAGAGAGGAATCAGACTTGGAGAAGACTCAAAATCAGATTTTCCTAATTAAGAGAATGCATCTCCTGCCTTCACAGCCTCTCTCCACTATTACCATCCTGTTCTAATAACTTATTTTGCTTGTATCAACTACCTATGCACCTGCAAGTCTTCCCTTGACATCAGAAATAATGATGTCCAGCCACAACCAACAGTGATAAGAGCAGAGACTGGAAGACATTGCACTGAGTGGAATGGAATCATCATTGCCTTCCACTCCTCCTTTATTCCAGGTAAAGAACAGATACCACAGGAGGTACTTTCTCAAAAGAGGGGCCACGTCTCAAACCAATGAGTAGAAGAGCAAGAATACAAACAACAACCTCCTCATTCACAGTCTGAGGCTCCTATCAGGACACAGAAACAGAGACCAGTGTGAAGTATTCCAGGTACCCAGACCTTGCCCCAAGTCATGGGAGCACCAATGGAGCCACCCAAGAACTCAAGTTCTGGCAAAACACAAGTGTGGTATGTTCAAAGTGTGCCTGTTTGCTTGAGCCTCCCTGAAGCTTCGTGCATGAGGACGACACTCAGAGCAGGCAACATTAGGCCATCCAGTAAAAAAAAAGTCAGCAGCCACAAGCAACTGACAGCAGTTGAACAAGAGGAAGTACTAGCGCAGTACTGCTCCTTCTTCTGAGTTTTCCTGTAACACATCAACAGAAGAGGAACAGAGGACTATCACAGCAGCCATTAGTATCTCTGGTCTTTGGCCCATGTCCCTTACCTGCACAGACACACCTGCACACAGGTGTAACACAGCAGGGCAGTTCGCACACACAGACCTTGAAAGCAACCCTATCATTCTGACAGACTGAAAAGCAGTGATAGCAACAGGATCTCCACTTCTTCATGTTTCCACAAGTCTTTTACTAGCTCAATAAGCATCTAGCATTTCTTTTTCTTTTTGGTAATATTATGTTGGTTTAAATACTAAGAGAGGCTCAAAAACCTTTATATTTCCCTCGTTTAAATTTTGTCCTAGTTTTTTTCATATAAAAGAGCATGCTGTAGAAAAAGTGGTTAAAATTCCTACAGCAAAACTTGGCTAAAAAATGCTGTAAAAAATCATGACGTTTCATTGCTTTGTGATTGCAAATGATACCATACTGGCTGGACTTCTAAATACATGTGTCAACTTAAAATTTAAAACGGTAAATGGACAAAACATCTCTAAGGTATCTCCCCTCTCAGCTTTATGTCAACATGTTGATGGGACTGCGCTCTTCCAGAACAGAAATACAGGGAAAACAACCTTATTTTCTGGCATTCTTTTCCTTTAAAGTAACTTGCTTCCTTCTGTCAAAAATATCCACAAGAGTAGTTTCAAATTTTGAGTTCTGGATATACGACATAAATCATACAACGCAGACAGAAATTCCAGGCTCAAAAGAGTATGAAAGCAGAAAGATTCTTTATGTTTGCATCCCCAGCATGCAACCACTGGGCACAAAGAGAAGAACTTTAAGGAGTAATTCTATTTTCTGTGCATGTACAGGAAAGTATAAAAGTTCATACTTTAAAAAGATACAATTCAAAACTATTTAAAGTTTTAAAACTAAACTAAAAAGACTGCGGATTAGAAATCCACCTTGACACTAAGGTAACAATATAAAAAAGCAGACTAAAGCAAAGAGAGAGAGAAAAGCAATGAAACAATGTGAAGCAAGTTAGCACAGAACAGAAACACTGTTTTACTGACAATGAGGAAAAAAAAGTATTTAAAAAAAGACAAAAATCAAATGAGGCACAATACTGCAAAAATGCTAAAGCAATTAAGTGATCAAGATGTTAAGGTCACATAATGAATTAGGAGAAAAAGAAACTCCTAGAAACAACACAGAGTATTGAGGACTTAAACTGAGAAATGAAGGAAAATAAAGATCTGGCAACTAAGTACAGTCTCTGTGTCATCTCCTATGTTTAAGCAGTCAAAACTCTGGTTCTGGGAGCTAGTGTGAAACTGGTGCTCTGCATAGAAGTGGAGGAGAAAGAAGATGGAAGGGAAAGGCAGGAAGAAATTGACAAGACACTGGCCATATGTTTGTATGTACGCATACATAGATATGCAAACACAGAAATACGCACACACATACACATGTGCATCCACATTTAATAAAAGATAACTCGGACTAGCTGGCACATGGTGGAACCAGGAAGACAGCAGGAGATTTAAGTATTATCTTCTTCCTCCTGTTTATTTATTTGTTGCAGTCTTCTGAAAGATCATGTACATCAGGTCTGGAGCCTTATTACTTTCTAAATACTTCTACGTGGCAACTCCACATAACTGGAAAAAGAGTTTGCTGGCATTTCTAACTTTCCATGTG
This sequence comes from Dasyornis broadbenti, assembly GCA_013397935.1. Lineage (NCBI taxonomy): Eukaryota > Metazoa > Chordata > Aves > Passeriformes > Dasyornithidae > Dasyornis > Dasyornis broadbenti. The sequence goes on from VZRN01002074.1 coordinate 1,292,478, forward strand.
CCTCAGGGAGGCTGTGTGACTAAACCAGAAGACAACACAGTCTCTGAACACTTCAAGATGAGGTCCGTAATGTGCACTCCCGAGAGTTTCTCTCTTCAAAATACCTTTGCATTGGTAGTTATAGATTGTGACTTACAACTGTGCTACACAATTTGCTGAAATAGTTAAAGTGTCACAAGGAGTCCAGAGCACAGAACACAACTTGATGTTTGTGAGCGCTTATTATCTGATGCTCTGTGTGATATTATAGCTCACTTTTCAAACCACTCTGTACAAACACACCATAAAAATAAATAATTTTAAATACAGCTAACCAGGTTTCACAAACACTGAAATACTCTGTAGTAAGTCTCATTCCTATCTCACTTCCATCACCACAGAATAGGAAATACATACTACTAATTAATTCATAAACCTTAATCTCTGCAGGCAGATGAAATTGTCAGTTCGATAAATAAACCAGTCAGCACTGATGGGAAGTTGGACTGTATTATCAAGGAAATTCTTCTTTTGCCAGAAGACCCTGTCAAGCTCTGCCCCTGACAGCATTACCTAGACACAGTTTGGAAAATTTCTGTGAGGAACGTACCTGAACCAACCGAGCAGCAGGACCGAAAAAAGGCGGTTGAAGGAATTTGTCAAAGCACACACAGCTCTGACCGCTTTACCGCTGTAACCTAAATTGACTGTATTTCGCCAAATGCCCTCAACTCTTTAGACAGCCGGTATCGCTGAACAGTGAACCGCACGAACCCGAGACAGACCAAGACACCTCCGGAGCGCTGCACCCCTCACTCGCCCGGCGCCGGACAGCCCCAGGCAGCTCCTCTGCCAGCAGTGCGGCACGGGCAGGGCGCCGTGCCCCGCTGGCTCCCGCACCCCGCGGAGGCACCCGACCCTCACCGGCAGAGCCCGGGATGTCCCACGGGGAGCGCGGGCGGACCCGCGCCGCTCTTCCTTCCCGGTGTCGCTGTCCCCAGCCCTCGGCTCCCCGCAGCCTGCCAACCCTCGCCGGGCTTTGCTTCCTCCCCAGGTTTCGGTGCAACAGCTGGGGGAACCCGGCATGTGTATCTATCGGGAGGCGCAGCCGGCACGGAGCCAGCAGCGCGGGCCCGCAAGCGGGAACGCATCGCGGGCTGCGAGGATGCAACCGAGGGCGACGCCGCCGACCTCCGCCCCGGCTGCCGAGCAAGAGCCGGCCAGAAAGACCCTCTTCCCGCAGGCAGGGGGCGGCAGGAGGGGTCCGGGGTCCCCCCACACCGCCGCCAGCCTCGGCAGCGACCTGTTGCC